>CM053784.1:217472231-218052231 GCA_028749045.1 Cupressus sempervirens | reverse complement strand
CTGAGGAGAAGTCTTTTCAAGACCAGGTCTAAGATGGTAGGAAAATTTTATAAAGTGATCATTGATAGTGGAAGTTCAACAAATTTTGCATCAGAGTAGTTGGTTCAAAAGTTGTAGTTGCAAAGGTTGAAGCATCCTAAACCCTATCATGTTTCTTAGGTACAAGATGAGCATAAATTGCTGGTAAGTGAGCAATGTGTTTTCAATTTCAAGGTTGCAAACTATTTTGATGAAGTTTTGTGGATATTGTGCCTATGGATTATTTCCATATTTCATTGGGTAGTATGATAGACATGTTGCGCATGATGGTAGACTAAATCAATATACATTTTTGGTGAATGGAGGAAAAAAAATATTGTTACCTTCGATTGAAATTCCTGATGAGATAAATTGTACTATTGTTAGAATTTGCATGGTTAATGGAAAATAATTTGAGAAAGAGATACATCATAATCAATTTTGTTTTTCTATAATTCCTAGAGGGTTGAATTATGGTAGCGATGGCTAAATGATAGATTATAGTAATGACCGAGAAACATATAGTAGTTGAGTAGAAAAAAATGGTAAAGGTCGAGTGACAATAGAAATTAGTAATGTTACTCGAATGCCAGTAAAAACTGAAAGATTTTTGTATGTGTATAAAAAAATTGTTGCAAAGGATATACCTGATGGTTTACCACCAGTAAGAAGTATAAATCATTGTATGGATCTAATTCTTGGAGCTATTTTTTGAATAAAGCACCACATAGGTTGACACCTATGGACAATGAATAACTTAATAGACAAGTACAGGAGTTGTTGCAGAAAGGTTTGATTAGAGAAAGTTTGAGTCCATGTTTTGTGACCAATATATTAACACCTAAGAATAATGGGGAGTGGAGAATGTGTATTGATTCTAGAGCTATTAACAAGTTCACAGTGAAATATAGGTTTCCCATGCCAAGGATGGATAAAATAATGGATTTTTTGAGTGGAGAAAAGTATTTTACCTAGATTGATTTGAAGAGTGGTTATCATCATATTAGAATCAAAGAAAGTGATCAATGGAAGACTACTTTCAAGACAAAAGATGGTTTGTATGAATGGCTAGTTATGCCTTTTGGTTTGACTAATTTACCTAGTGCTTTCATGATGTTGATGAATGAAGCTCTCAAGAGATTCTTGGGTAATTTTGTGATTATTAATTTGGATGATATTATGATATTCAGTAAGACCAAGAAAGAACATCTTGCACATGTTAGAAAAGTATTATAGAGATTGAAAGAGGAAAAGTTGTTGATTAATTTGAAAAAGTGTTCCATTATGCAAGAGGAGATTGTGTGTTGTGATTTTTTATTTTAGATAATCGATTGAGAATGGACCCTAAGAAGGTTAATGCAAATTTTGAATACAACTAAGAATGTGGGTGAGGTAAGGTAATTTCATGGTTTGGGTAGTTTTTTACGGAAAGTTTATAAAGAATTTTAGTTATGTTTGTAATGGTATGACTAAGACAATGAGAGGAGATAAAACTGATTTCAAGTGGACACATGGAGCTAATAATATTTTTGAGACTTTGAATTGAAAGGTTGTTTAGTTACTTGTATTGGCTTTTCCTAATTTCAAAAAGGTATTTCAAGTTGAATGTGATGCAAGTGTCCATGCAATAGGAGCTATGTTGAGCAAGGAAGGTTAACCTATTGCTTTCTTTAGTGAGAAGTTAAATGATGCTAAAAGAAAATATTTTGTGTATAATCAAAATTTTTATGTTATTGCCTTGAATAAGTGGAGACATTATTTTATTCCTAAGGAGTTTGTGTTGCATATTGATCACAAATCTTTACAATATTTGGGAATTCAACATAAATTGAATTAGAGACATATGAAGTGTGTTGAATATTTGTCGAGTTTCACATTAGTGATAAAGCATAAAAGTGAAGACACTAATTGATTTGTTGATGCATTGAGAAGAAGATGTTCTTTTTTGACCAAGATGAAGGTTGAAGTTCTTGTTTTTGTTGAAATTTAGGAGTTGTATGATACTGGCCCTAATTTTTCTAATGCGTGGAGAGAGTGTAGAGTACCAAATCTATTAGATCAATTTAGTAAGTTTGATGAGTATTTTATTCAAGAAGGTATGTTATTCAAAGGAATTCATTTGTGTATACCTAGAAGTTCTATGAGGGTTAATTTAATTAAGGAAAAGCATTGTGGTGGATTGGTTGACATTTTGGAATCGATAAGACATTAAGTTTTCTTGAGGATAAGTACTATTAGCCATAGATGTATAAGGATGTTCAAAATTTTATTAGGAGTTGTAGAATTTGTCAAGTTATAAAAGGAGTAAGTCAAAATATTGGATTGCATACACCTATTTCTAATTCTGAGAAAACTTGGAGTGACATAAGTATGGATTTTGTTCTTAGATTACCTAAGATAGAAAGAGGATATGATTCCATATTTATTATTGTGGATGGATTTTATAGATGGCACATTTTATACCATGTAAGAAGACATTAGATGTTTTTCATGTTGCTAATATTTTCTTCAAAGAGATTGTTAGATTGCATGGATTACCTAGAAGTATTATTACTGAAAAAGACAATAAGTTTTTTGGTTATTTTTGGAAGATTTTGTGAAAGAAAATGGATACTAAGTTGAAGTTTAGTTTTAGATTCCATCTAGAGATACATGTATAGGGATAGGTTGTGAATAGAAGTTTGGGTAATTTTCTAAGATGTTTAGTTGGAGACAAGCTGAGTAATTGGGATATGGTATTGGCACAACAGAGTATGCATATAATCATTATGTCAATAGGAGTACTGGAAAAACTTCTTTTGAGATTGTTACTAGAATGCAGCCTAAAGGAGTATCAGATTTGAGAGATGTTACTGGTGAAGAGAAGAGAAGTGATGAAGGGGAATAATTTTTTGGTTTTATGAAGTCTTTGCATGAGGAAGTGAAGTTGAAATTGGAAGAAAGTAATTAGAAGTATAAGGAGCATGTTGATAAGTCTAGAAGACATCATGTTTTTGAAGTTGGTGATGAGGTGATGGTTCATTTGAAGAAAGACAGATTTCTTATTGGAACATACAACATGTTGAAAATGAAGAAGATTGGACCTTGTAAGATCTTGAATAATTTTGATAGTGGTAATGCTTATGAAGTTGAGTGAATCAAACGATGAAGTTGTTCTACTAGATAGTTATCCTAAGAAGCAGATTGAAGAGTTTGAATAGATATTGGATCATAGAGTTGGTAAAAGCTTAAGAGGAAAAGATTACTATGAATATTTGGTGAAGTGGAAGAAAAAACTAGTTGAAGATGCTATGTGGATTTGTCAATCTGAGATGGATTCAGCTCAGGTTGTGACATCTCAATGATTCAGGAGAATCATTTATTTCAACCCCAGTTGTCTAATGTAGGAGCATCTCAGGTTTTCTTGTAATCCTACTTATATTTTTTAATCTACTAGTTACCACTAAGTGCTAGTTACTGTCAAGTTCTAGTTACTACTAAGTTCCAATTGATGTCAAGTTGTCTAGTGTTGGGCAAGTTCAACTTCACGTGCTAAGTGAACTTGATATTTTTTTATGCTCAGTTTCTTCGTTGACCGAGTTTGTCTATGATTGGTTCTTAGTTTCAGCTGACTTATGTAATTAATTTGGATCATGAATTTAATGTTAGAATCTTGTCTAGGGATCTGTGTAGTAAGGGTGTTTAGGTTTAGGTTAGGTATCACTTAGAGAGTTGAGAGTAGATGTTCTTGGAATAGTGAGTTTGAAGCTAGATCGTGGATTTGAAGTTGTATTTTGTTTTTGGCCATAACTCATAAAGCCTTACAACTGGGTATGTATGATAATAATTGGATGAATCAATAAACTATTTTTTGTTCCTTCTCTCCTTGGTGTTTTTCTCTATGTTTTTTTCTTCCCTTTAGTTTACTTAATGAGGAGATTGGATAGTTAGGTGTGCCTTTGGCCCTAGTTATTCAGATCCCTCCTTGCATCACATGGGTTCAAATAATATGACCTTTTGTTATTTTAAGCCTTCTAAAGATCTTGCTAGGTCATGAGTTCAAAGCTTTGTTCCTTTGTTATGCTTCTTGAAGAGTTATGTGGTTGATTTGGTTATGGGTGAAACTGAAAGGTGGAAGGATAAGAATTCAACATTTCTCAAACATTTAATTTCTTTTATCCATCTATTTATTTCCTCTTTTTACTTTTTAGTTATAAAAAATTGTAATTACTAAATAGATTACATCCAAAAATAACATACATGTATATTTATTCATGTATATATGTGTACACCCATGTCTACTTCGATAAACATATATTTAGACATAAAAAATAAAATCATAACAAATATATAAGTGAACATCACTAAATAAAATAAGAATAAAAATCCCCAAGATCCCAGTTTGGGTAGCTCACTCCCTAGTAGGATTTCTAGGCTCAAGAAGAGCCTTTATGTATTATGGTTGCATCTCTAGATAAATAGATAATATAGAGGATTTTAGTACTTTTTCATCTACACACCTACATCATCAACCAAAACAACATCCAAATCTATAAATAATACCATGATAAACATATCAAACAATAGTACAAGCATTAGATGGGTTAGCAAGGTCAGAATCCTTAAAATCTATAATTCATATATGCATATAAAATGTACCATAAGAATAGGTATCTAAAAACAGATTAGGTAAGGTAACATACAACCTCCTACCACTATCATAAAGAATAAGAAAAAATGTACTATATTATAGCAAGTCTCAAGTCATGTCACTAGGATGGAGCTACATTCTCCTCCCTTGCAACTTGGTTTTCTTCTAAAAGCCAGCAAAAAAATATAGATAAGATTTTCTATATTTACTAGCATCCTCTTAGGTGGTAGAAGAATCATCATTGGGGTCCCACTAGACTCTAACCTACTCCACAATATGACCCTTGAGGTGTAGGGTTCTCTACTAGAATATGCATATTGGCTACAAAGCTAGTTGTATGTGCATGACCTATAAGGAATGTCAACCCAAAACATGAGAAACATTAGGTATATACTCTCTAAGTAAAAATATATGAAAAATTTCATTTATATGAGTGATGCTAGGTGGCAAGGTGAACCACTATGCAACCAATCTAGTCCTCTCCAAGATATCAAATGGTCCAACAAACTATGGTGTTAGTTATGATCCTTTCCCATATCTAATCAGACTCTTTAATGGCCTTACCCTTATAAAGACCTTACTATCAATAGAAAATTGCTTATCAATTCTATGGGCATCTACATATTTATTCTCCCTATCTTGTTTTGTCACTAAGTGCTCTATGATCCTCTCTACTTGTCTCTCTATGTCTTATAGCATCTCTAGTCCTAAACTCACTCTGTCCTCAAGGAAATCCATGGTAGGTATGACTATAGAAGGCCTAGAAAGGTTCCATACTAATCATGCTATGATATCCATTATTGTAAGACAAATCCACAAGATGCAAGTAGTCCTCCTATTAGATTTGATGATCCATCACATACTGTTGGAAATATAAGAGGAGTAACTGAGAGGGGAGGAGTGAATCATACACCACTAAAATAAATTCCAGATCCCTTAGATGTTAGGACAGAACATAAATTTAACTAAAAGGTATTGTTGCATGGAAAACACATAGGCACTAGGTTAATACTGATTATATGTTGTAACTTGATAACCACTAAATAACAACACTAACTCAGAAAATGCTTAACATGAAAATCTTAGAATATTATTTGTGATTAGCCTTAATTAACTTAGTTTTATACACATAAAAGAAATAACATAAACACAAGTGACACCAAGATTTAACGTGGATACCCAATTTGGGAAAAAATACCGATTGTAACTAGTTATTGCTTTTCACTCTTATGAAGTGAGTCCTGTTAGGAGCCAACCCTATTAAAGGTTACAAAAGACACTGTTAGGTGTGACCCTATTAGAAGTGACCTTGTTAGAGGTATTTAAACACTTCAATCTATAAATTCCACCTTGTTAGAGGATTTACAAATAGTTTTTAAGCCAACTCTATTAAGAGATTTAGATCACTGCTACAATGGTTAGAGAGTAACAATGAGACGACCTAATTTTTGATGCGATTGAATTTCTAATTACATGTCTCTATTCTGGCTCAAATACTTGATCCTTCCTGATTGAATGTATCTTTTTAGCTCCTCAAGGATATTCTGTGTATCCTTCTAATTCATTTCCTCTTAGCATCTTCCATTCTTCGATATACTTTCTCACATTCAATCCTCAACTTGACCTTATATCATACATATTGTCAAGTCAGATTGAATACAACTTAGAATAATTAATATTCATCTCCTTGATCAGCAAGAACCAACAAACAAATCCATTAAACTCAATATGCCAAAACAAGAAAATCCTTCCTTAGCCGACCCTACTCAGTAGACACTAACTCTAAATGAATTTCCTATGTTAACCAGGTGAACTCAGTTAACACTGCATCTTCAAAAGGTTCCCTTAGCAACCAAGTGAGCTTGGTTACCATTGGTTCCATCCAACTTTCCTTTGTTACCCTAGTAAGCTCAGTTAACACTCAACTTCTACGAACTTTTCTTTGACACCTGAGTGAACTCAGTAGACACTGTCTTCTAAACTTGGAAAACACTAGAATGCTCAAAAAACATATGAAATTGTCTTCATTTCTTGAGTGAGGTTGAATACACTTTTTGGTAAAGATATGATATTTTGTGTAACATCAAAGATAATACACAATTAACCAATTATATTCAGCAATCTCCCTCTTTGGCATCAATGGTAACACAACATGTCATAATACAATGAAATTTTAAAGAAAAATAATAGCAAGGATAATATCCTTAGTTTCATTTTGATTCTCATCCATAAGAATTCCCTCTATTAGTATGAAATCCCTCTGCCTTCAGTTTCTCCGTCTATCAGCAAATATTCCTTATTTGATATCAGCTCTAAATATTTCAAATCAAGTTCTTCCTCTTTGACATCTCTGACTGAACTCTCTGCAAACTTTCCCTCATCACAAAGCTCTCCATCTTTATAAAATTTCTATGAATATGATAGAAAACTCTCCATCTTTGAAATCTTATGTGCCAAAGACAATATTCAGTGAATATCAATGTACCTCATGTACTGATTCATATATAATCTTCCCTTTTCAATACTACATCAACTTGATTGATCTTCAATATGCACTGGTAGATGCATTAGTAAACTTCATTTAGTAAGCTTTAGATAGGGGAATAACCCCTAACTTACCTCTTAGATCCAAAAATGCATCCTTAGGTAATGTCTTAGTGAATATGTCTGTAATTTGTTCTTTAGTATTTACATATTTCAAGCTTACCTCTTTATCTTGCACCAATTTTCTCAGAAAATGATATTTTATTGAAATGTTCTTGGTCTTGGTATGCATCATAGGAATCTTTGATATATTAATTATACTAATGTTATCACAAAACATAAGCACTGGATCCTTGATTTCTATCTTCATATCTACCAACAATTGCTTGAACCAAACAATATTGGAATAATTTAATACTGCTACAACATACTATGCCTCTACTGTAGATTGAGAAATGCAATTCTTCTTCTTACTTGTCCAAACTAGTCTTTTACCAAGAAATAATACTCCACCACAGGTTCTCTTCCTGTCATAAACACTTCCTACCCAATCAACATCTATGAAGGCTTTTAAATCTGAATTACCTCCTTTCTTGTACCATAATCCATAGTCTTCAATACCCTTTAGATACCTCATGATTCTCATGATTACCATAATATGATTTTATTTAGGACTTTTTGAGAATATTGGCACCATACCAACTGCTAATGCAATATCAAGCCTTGTATTCACTACATATTGTAGTTTACCAATCATTGATCTATATGTGATCTGATCTACTTCCTTGGAATCATCATTCTTGGAAAGCTTATATCCAGTAAACATACATGTTCCAACTAGTCTTGAATCCTCCATTCCAAATTTCTTTAGTATCTCCTTGATATATTTGGATTGACTAATGTAGATACCATCTTTCTTCTATTATATCTGCAATCCAAAAATTAATTTTATTTCTCCAAACAAGGGAATCTCAAATTATTTACTCATTTCTTCTGAAAAGATTTTCATATATCATCATTTATAGTAAGTAATGTGTCATCTATAAATATTTATGCCAATAAAATCTTCTTGTCTAGTCCTTCTTTGATGTATAGACTGATTTTATCATTTGTTCTTTGATTTAACAAATCTTTATCAAATAGTTATGAAGTCTTTCATACCTAGCTTTGGGAGCTTTATTGAGTCCATACAATGCTTTGTGTAGTTTAGAAACCATATCCTTTTTGCTAGAATTTACAAAACCTTCAGGTTGTTCTATGTAAATTTCCTATTCATGAATTCCATTCAAAAATATAGATTTTAGATCCATTTGATAAACTTTAAATCCTTTATGTGTAGCATAAACAAGTAAATTCCTAACACCATCTAATCCTTTGACATGAGCAAAATTTTCACCATAATCAATACCTTCTTCTTGAGAATAACCTTTGCATACTAACCTTGCTTTCTGGAAACTTCTCCATCTTCATTCAAATTATTTATGAAAACCCACTTTGTGCCAATTACATTTATATCCTTGGGTCTAGCAACAAGATTCCAAGTCTTATTCCTTTCTATTTTTTCTATCTTTCATTATCCAAAGCATCTTTAACTAATCTAGGTTCAAATTCAATAAGCAAACATGTACCTTTCAATTTGTTTCTTATCATTGCACCATCTGACTTGTCTCTAATGGTTTGATCAAGTACATGGTGCCTTCTGACATATCTTTCCAATATAGGTACTTTGGATCTAGAACTTGTTCCACTAGCCTTGCCATGATCTTTTGTATCAAGATCAAGTCCCACTATCTTTGACTGGGCTACTTCAAACTTAGTTTTCTTTGGTTGCAACTTAGTAGCTTCTAACTATGAGTGAGGTCCTTCGGACCATGACTTGGGTAGCACTAGATGCAACTCAAGTGCTTTTTGAGATTTTGAGGACTTAAGAGGTGAAGTCTTCTAACTTCCAATTGGATTTGGCAATGTATTAGGTTCAAAGTAAATAAATTTTCTATAATCTCCAAGTTCTTTGTTGGTCTCTTCTTCACTCTTTTCTATAAAGTCACCAATCCTTACTTGTTCACTTTCTGTGATGTTATGAGTAGAAATATTTAAACATTTATATGCTTTACTTCTATAGGAATATCCTGCAAATATGACTTCATCACCTTTGATATCAAATTTACCTTTCCTAGTTTCTTTCAAAATATAAAATTTGCTACCAAATACTTTCAAGTAACTTACATTAGGTTTGTAGCCCTACCATAGTTCATAAGGAGTTTGATTTGAGTCTTTCTTCATATGTACTCTATTCAAGGCATGCATTGTAGTACTAATTGCTTCCTTCCAGTATTTGATTGCAACATTCTTTTCTATCATTAAAGTTCTTGCACAATCCATGAAGGATCTCTTCCTTCTTTCAACTCTACCATTCTATTGTGGTGTACCAGGGGCTGATACTTATCTTTTAATTCCTCTTTCAGTGCATAATTCATTTAATTCATTGGAAACAAATTCACCACCTCTATTTGACCTCAAATACTTCAGCTTCTCTCCAGTTTCCTTCTCTACTCTTGCCAGATACCACTTAAACTTTTGAAATGCTTCAGACTTATCTTATAGATACATTATAGTCATCATTCTAGAATAATCATCAACAAAAAGAATAAAGTACCTATCTCCACTGTAGCATTCAATTCCAACAGGTCCACGTAAGTTAGTATGAACTAGATCCAAGACTTCTTCAAAATGGTAGTTCTTGCTTTTGAAACTAGTCTTTCCCATCTTACGAATTTGATAATTCTTGCATAGGTTCATATCATGTTTCCTCAAACTAGGAATACCTCTCACTCTTTTTTTTTTTCTTATCTTGATTAGGTTATCAAAGTTCACATGACATAACCTTTTATGCCATAACCAACTTTCTTCTACTTGAGTAATGAACATGAACTTTCACTAAGGTCTAGGTAGAATAAGTTATCTTTTGTTTTATTACCAAACCCAACTAGATTCCCTTTTTCATCTAGTAGCTTGGCCTTCCCATTCATGAATTCTACCTTGAATCCAATGTTATTCAATTTTGCAACACTCAGTAGATTACTCTTTAGTCCTTCAACCCAATAAGTATCATAACATCTAAGTTCATTGGTTAGTGAGATACAACCTTTTCCCTTTATGCAACATGGTTCATTATTTCAAAATATCACACTTCCACAATCATATGATGTGAACAACCACTATCAATAATTCATGTATCATTTTTTCTAACATGAGAAATAAGTGCCATTTTATCTTCTTCATCATCAAATTCATCTTTTACAGCAATAAAGACCTTCTCATCATCATCACTACTATCTAAATCTTTAGCCATAAAATGAGATTTCTTACCTTTATCCTTGTAGTCCTTGAAGTTCTTGAAATTCTTCTTTCCTTTGAACTTTTTGTGCTTATTTTCATCTTTTTCTTCTTTGTTTGAACACCTTGCAGCAATGTGACCAACTTCTTCACACAAAAATAAAATTAAATTTATTTTACATTTATACTTTACTTTGCCTTTGGGATACCTTCTTGTGAGAAATGCTTTGATGGCTTCAAGATCACTATTAGAACTATCTTCTTCTTCACTTTTATATTTTTTTCCTTTTGACCTTTGAGCTTTCTTATTGAGCGACAAGTTGGCTTCAAATGCAGACTCAAGATTGCTAGAAATTGGAACATAATTATCATGGTTATCTAGCTCAAATGTTATCAATCTTCCAACTACTGCATCCAATGTTAGATCATTCTTTGGATTCCATCTCATTTCTTGAATTTCTAATACTTTGATTGCATATATAGGAAGAATTTCTCTAAGAAATTTACATACCACTGTCTCATCTTCAATCTTTCCTCCTAAAGCTTTGATTGCACAAACACTAGCTTTGATTCTGTCATTGTACTTTACAATCTTCCCATCTTCCCTCATCTTTATTTGATTAAATTATCTTCTGAGACTTTCAACTTTAGCTCTTCTTACATTATCATCTCCTCCATAGATGTATTTTAGCTTCATATACATCTCATAAGTAGTTCCACAGTCTTTGACTTCATCAAATTTGGCATATGTAAGTGATGAATCAATATCAATCATCATAATGTTATGACTATTCTTCTCTACAATTTCTTCAACAGTCATAGTTCCAGTAGGTGTCACATATTTGGTGTCTAGGTACTTTAGGTCTAAATCTCCAATGGTTTCCAAATATAGTCTCATCAGTTCCTACCATGCCTTGAAGTTATCTCTATTCAACTTAGAGATCTCCCTTTTGTAAGACATCCTAATATTTAGCTTAGGTCCTTGAAACCTTCTTTGCAAGCACAAAATGCTTGGATACCAATTGTCATAAATATAAGAGGAGTAACTGAGAGGGGAGGGGTGAATCTATTACAACTAAAATAAATCCCAGATAGCTTAGATGTTAGGATAGAACATAAACTTCACTAAAAAATATTAGTGCTTGGCAAACACACAGGCACTTAGTTAATACTAATAATATGTTGTAACTTGGTAACCACTGAAATAACAAATGTAACTCAAAAAATGCTTAACATGTAAGTATTATAATATTATCTATGATTAACCTTAATTAACTTAGTTGTATACACATAAAAGAAATAGAATGAACATAAGTGACACCAAGATTTAACATAGAAACCTAATTTGAGAAAGAACACCAATCGTAACTAGTTACTAATTTTCACTCTTTTGAAGTGAGCACTGTTAGGAGCCAACCCTGTTAAAGGTTACAAAACACACTATTAGGTGTGATCCTATTAGAGGATTTAATCACCCTATTAGGAGTGGCCTTGTTAGAGGTCTTTAGACACTTAGATCTAGAAATACCACCTTCTTAGAGGATTCTCAAAAAGTTGTTAAGCCAACTCTGTTAAGAGATTTAGATCACTACTACAATGGTTAGAGAGTAAGAATGAGATGACCTAATTTTTGATGCAACTAAATTTCTGATTATAGATCTCAATGCTTGCTCAAATACTTGATCCTTTCTGATTGATTGTATCTTTTCAACTCCTCAAGGATATTTGGCTTGTCTTTCTAATTCGCTTCCTCTTAGCATCTTCTATTCTTCCATACACTTTCTCACATTCAATCCTCAACTTGACCTTATACTTATATCATACATATTGTCAAGTCATCTTGAATACAACTTAGAATTATTAATATTCATCTCCTTAGTTGGTTAGAACCAACAAACAAATTCATTGAACTCAATCTGCCAAAACAAGAAAATCCTTCATTAGCTGACCCTACTTGGTAGACATTAACACAAAAATGATTTTCCTATGTTAACCAAGTGAACTTAGTTAACACTGAATCTTCACAAATGTCCTTTGGTAACTGAGTGAGCTTGGTTAACATTGTTTCCATCCAACTTTCCTTTGTTACCCAAGTGATCTTAGTTAGCACTTGACTTTTGTGAGCTTCTCTTTGAAACTCGAGTGAACTTGATAGACACTGCCTTCTAAACTTGGCAAACACTAGAATGCTCAGCAGATATAGGAAACTATATTCATTGCCTGAGTGATCTACGCATACACTTTATGGTAAAGATATGATATTTTGAGTAACATCAAAGACAATACACAATTAACCAATTGTATTCAACAAATACATCCAAAACATATCTTCCAAGACTTGATTCTCCATTTCTATTTGTCCATCTAGATCAGGTGATTGGTTGAATTGAATTTTAGTTGCATCCCCAATAATTTTTAAAGTGATTTCTAGAGTTCTAATGTAAACATTGGATCTCTACCTAAGATAATCTTCTTAGATATTACATGAAGTTGGACTACATCCTTCATGCAAATTTTGGCTATTGTAACCACCGTACAAGACAACATAGTAGGAGTGGAGTGCACTATCTTTGTGAGCATGTCCACAATCACCATGATAGCATCATGTATCCAAGGTGTCAAGGGTAATCCAACTATGATATATATTGAGATAATATCCCATGTCCATTCAATTGTAGTATAATTCTAAAGTACACCTACCAGGTGTTGATGTTCTACTTTTACCCTTTAACAGTCTAAGCATCTAGCTACAAAGTCAATTATATCTCTCTTTTAAAAAACCCAAAAATATAGCTATCAAAAATCTGTACGCATCTTTTTAAGTCCTGGGTGGGATGAGGAAGGTTATCTATGTGCTTGTAATAAGATAAAACCCTTGATCTCCTCGAGAACATATATTCTTCCTTGATGCCTTAAAATCCCATCTTCCTCTAAATGGTAATTGGTGAACTTCCCTTCTAGGTTTGTACCAGAATTTATTAATGACTTAACTTCCTAATACCACCTATCAAAAGAGAGTCCTTGTATAATCTAGCCATGTATATCAATATTGAGATTAAGAAAGGAGATATCATCTCTAGCTACACCTTCTGAGAGCGGTTGCTACTACATTTTATCTCCCCCAGATATACTTAACATTTAAATCATATTCGCATAAGGAATCCATCCATCTTTGTTGCCTAGAATTTAGATTGGGTTGAGTAAAGATGTATTGAAGACTCCTATAATGTGCATGTAGTTGAAACTTATGCCCAAGGAGGAAATGTCTACACCTTGTGAATGCATGCACTATTGCTATAAGCTCTAAGTTATGGATGTGGTAGTTGAGTCCACAATCCTTAACTTTTATGGACTCATGAGAAATCACCCCTCCTTCTTGCATGAGAAATTTTCTATGCCATCTAAGGAAGCATTGTCACATACTACAATGTTTCATGAGGGATCGAGTACTATGAGAATTGGGGCATTAGTTAATTTCTTCTTAAGGCATTAAAATGTTGCTTCACACTTTTTTGACCAAAAGAACTATTTTCCTTCCCTTTAGAGGGACATGATTGGGTGGGAAATATTAGAAAACCCCAAGACAAACCTTTGGTAATATCCATCCAAGTGCATAAAACTTCTAACTTTAGAGAAATTAGTCGAGGTCTAGTCAACTAATGCTTGCATTTTAGTAGGATGCATAGAAATTCCTTCCCCAAAGATAACATGTCCCAAATATTTAACCTCTATATGGAAAAGTTCTCACTTCTCCAAGTTTTCATAGAGTTGATTTTCTCTAAGACATTGGAGGACTTATCTTAGATGTTTCTCATGTTCATCAATGGTTTTAGAATATGAAAATATGTTTTCCAAATATTCTATGAAAAGTATTTCCAAGTATGTCTTGAAGATTCCATTCATTAAACTCATAAATAGTGAAGGTGAATTTTTTAGTCCAAATGGTACTACTGTAAATTCATAGTGGCCATATTGGGTGTGCAAAGATATTTGATGGATATCTTCTCCATATATCTTGAGTTCAATTTAATCTTAAAAAATATTTTTGTACCTTTCATATAGTCAAACAAATCATTGATTCTAGGTAGCAGATACTAGTTCCTAATGGTGACCTTGTTAAGCTGCCTTTAATCAATGCAAAAACTTAGTGACCCATCCCTCTTCAAAAATATTATTGGTGCTCCCCAGGGGGATATACTAGGGCTATAAATACTTTTTTAAAAGTTCCTCAAATTGAATTCTCAATTCACTCAATTCTTGAGTGGGATGGGGTGCTTTAGTGATTAACTATGCCCCTAGTACTAGATAAATGTGAAAATCAATGTCCCTTTTATGTGGAATACCTAGAATTTCTTTAGGAAAAATATCTAATTGTTGGAAATATTGAAGACTATGCTAGGTTACTAAGAGGGGAGGGGTGAATCAGTAACCTTGAAAACTTTATCAAATTCAGATCTTAATTGTTGTAACCCAATAATCATTTAATTCATTAACTTAGATCTAATTGCATGCATGAGAAATTAAAAACATAAACATTCATGACACGTGAACACAATGAATTGGTGACCTAGAAACCTTCCAAATAGAAAGTAAAACTAGGGTGGGGATGATACCCACAAAACTTCAATACTGTAGTATAAAGTTGGCCAGTTAATGCTTACAATGATCACTTCTGATGACTTGCCCTATTAGGAGCAATTAGGACTGCTAGGTCCACCTTGTTAGAGGATTTGCAAACATACAATGAAGTATGCACTCGGTAAAGAGATTTGAAAAAAGACTGTTAAGTCTACCTTGTTAGAGGATTTTGAAGTTGATTCACCTATTAGGATGAAACAATAGATCATTCACTTTCAACTAATTTGCTGATAGAGATTCTTTGAAGTACTAATCACCTTTATGTGATAGATATGGCTTTGCTCCTTCTTTGCTAATATGGCCTTACAATACACTTTGCTGCTGATTCACATTCACATGCTTACATTATCTTATATCATTCCATTTTGCACATACACACATGGATATGATAGAATACATTACATATATATATATCAATCCAATTTACAAAATTACAAAGTCAGCCAATATACAAGTTAACACCAATATTACAAAGATGGCTCAAATGAAGACACTCAGGTTTTGAAGATTGACTTGGTGAAGTTATGATAGACAGTGTCCATTGTCATTACTTGGCATCATCATGCATTTAGTAGAAGTAGAAGCTTGGTCCATACTTATCATCTCAGAGTAGTCTTGAACTTGGTCTACACTAGGAACTTGGTAGATACTATGTAACTTGTTAGAAACTGAATTCTACTAAACTTAGTTAACACTAATCATCTCATCACTCAGTTAACACTAACTTCACTTTGCATGAACTAATGACTCCATATAAACTATGAAGCTTGGTAACCACTGAACTGATCAGTAAGAACTACTGGACTTCACACTGCCTAAATTCACTTGGTAACCAAAGGAATGCTCAGGAGCAACTGTGAAGTTTGGTAGGGATTGAATTACATGGAAAACAATGTAGACTGTCAAATGAGCTCAATAACCTTGCAGAGTCTGAATAAGTGTTGTCACTAATAAAAAAGTTGACTTAATGTCAACAATCTCCCCCTTTGGCATTAGTGACAAAAACACTTATCAACCAAAACTTATATATAGTGTGATATTAGCTCGGTATTGGAATATTGTTTTGAGATTTTTTCAAAATTTGTCTTTGTAGGTCTATAATTTTCTTTTCTTTGCATGATTCTCACCCATACAATATACATACTAAATGTTTCTCCCATATATACATACATATTGACTCTCATATATATTCTATGTTTCTCCCCCTTTTTGACAATAATGCCAAAGATTTACTCAAAATTTATTTACATAGAGACACCAATGTAAGAAAGAAACTTAGAATGTACCTTAAGTATGAGTGCTAAAGTCTTATCCCAATTTTCTTGCAAAACTTTGTGCATTTGTAGAGAAATTTGAACTTCTACAGAGAGTTCTATCATGTGATCTACAATTGAGAAGTTTTTGTCACAGATCAATGTTTTTGAGTAAATAATGTGCTTCTAAATTGTGTCCATGATGGGAAGGATCATATTTTGAATATCTATCAATGAAGACTGGATCCTTGCTTCTTCTCTCAACAATTCTACTTGCATACCTAATAAGAATCTGATTTTCATGTGATGTGCAGAGCTTGAACTAGGGTCAAGTTGCAACTATTGTGCACTAGCCTTTAGATCATCATCAATCTTATTCAATTTGCTTTTTATTTCTTTTGTGAACTTGGTAACATTGCATAATTTTGCAAAAAGTGAAGTCACATTTGTGCAAGAGTTTTCAAGATTGGTCATAATTGAGGAAAGCTCCACTTGTTGATTAGCAATTTGTTGAGCAATGTGCTGAAGCACTTTGTTATCAAATTTCTTCTCTGCTTTCTCAATCAATTTTTCTTGACCACTAGAGTTGTCATTAAAATTTTGGACTACTTCTTCTAATTGAAACAAAATGTCTTGGGAAGTATCAACTTCAACACCTATTACTTTAGTCAAAATATCCTTAGCACTTTCTATGATTTTATATTCTCTGTCTCTTTCCTCTCTCAATTTTTGTTGTCTCTCTTTCTTATGAAGTAGCTGACTAGCTAATTGCATTTGGTCTATAGTGGCATTATCAAAATCCCACTTTGGAATCTCAATCTCCTAATGAGCCTTGGGTTCAACTACCTTAGAATCTGGAATGGAAACAATAGTAGAGATAGCAGGAGTAGTAGTAAAATTGAGATAGTACCAACTGATGGAATATTGATTGGAATGCTTACTGAATCCAAAATTGATAACTTATAGAAGTATCCAAATCTATAGAAAAAAAAAATTTTAGAATCCAAAATTGTGGAACATGTTGTAGTCACTGCTGATGAACTTGACTTGGGAACTAAAGAAGAGGGAGGCTAGAGCTTGGTAGATGAAGTGGTAGACACTTCCATTAGTGATATGCTAAGTTGAGAGGGAGCGAAGAGTGATGAGACATTTGATATATCTATTGTGGTCACTATCAAACTTGCTAAAGCTAACTCTAAACTTGATGTAGCTACTGATTTACTTGGAGAATGAGGAAGTGAGGCAATGATTGCTGCTACTATCTTCATAGGATCAATCTCCTCCTCATCTTCTTTGGCTTCCTTAGTAGCTTCTTCCTGTTTATCTTCTTCAACTTCTTCATTGTCAAACTAAACTGTCTCAAAATTTGTTCCTTCTTCCTCATCATCACTGTCATCATCCTTGACTTCTACTGGAGAGTCACTTGGTCTATGCAAGTGATAAATATTCTTCCACATATCGATAGCATTTTTGACTACATGCTCTAAATATTTCAACAAAATTAGACAAGTATGAAATCTAAGAGTCATCTTTTCTTCATTTTTCTTCATAGACTCTTTTACCTTAGCATTGGTGATGCTCGATAACAACTACCTCAGAGTTTGTTCATAGATATCTTTGTTTGCTTGGCTAAGTCCCATCTTGGCTTCAATATTTGTAATAGATCTTTAGAAATTTGAGGGGCTATCTGATTAGGGGAATACTTCTATTTACCCATCTTGATTAGCACCAATTCCTCAATCTGCTTCTTCTCAGCCTTTGTCTTGGTCTCATACTTTAATGATTTGAAGTTGGTTATGCCTGCACCTTCTTCCATTTGTTTGACTCTTTCTTGGAAGGTGAGAGGAGGCTTACTAAACACAACTTCACTACCTTTCTTTCTAGATCTCCTAGTAAACACTACAATGGATGGCTTGGGTGGCTTGGTGATGATCACCTTGCCTTTCTTCTTTACTAGCTCTTCTTCCTTTTCTGATGCATCCTCATCCTCTGCTTCATCATCATCATCTTCTCCTTTACCTTCGATCAACAAAAGAGGCATGCAAGTTTTTAGTTTTGCTATTCTTCTCTTTCGTTTGTTAAATGCCTATGGAAGCTTGATTTCAAGCTCTATTCTTGCCTTGGCCTCATCATATGTTCCAAAGTGTGGTGCCTTTGGATCAATATGTTCATTTTTCAAGGCTTCAATTATGTCTTTTGCTTCATCAATTTTTACCTCATAGGGAAGAGGTTTTACCCATACAACTCTTGGAATCACTACCTGAATGTAGACTTTGTCACTGTCTACCATGAAACAAACATCATCTTTGCAGTCTTCAACCAATTTCTTGGGTATCTTGAATCTGTTATTCATTTTCTCCTTGAAAACATCAAAGTAATTATCCATTATGCTGACAAAATTATCACCCATTTCTACAATATACTTGTTAATCTGATATAAAACTAGCACATCCATTCTCCATACTATTGTACCTTTAGAAGGGAAAAACTTTTGAACATAGAAAAATATACATGTCAATAATGAACTGAATTTGCAAAGAATTTTCTTGGATGTCCTTATACTTTCCATGTTTTTGTTGAACTGTCTCAACAACAAGTCTGCAAGATCATATGATAGATTTTTCTTCACAACTTTAAATGCCAAGTCTACCACTTCACATGATACACTATTTAGACAACTAGAACTATAGATCTTGTGTGCTATCATATGTATGCCAAAAAAAATTTCTGCATCTATTACTCTACTAATATTCATGCCTCTACCATCCCACTTGGCTAGGGTTTTCTTCTCTAACTCTGCCTAACCTAAGCTTTTAGTAACTTTGGCTTTGGAGAGAAATTTTTTTAAAATACTTTGAAAGGCTTCCCTAGCTTGAGATGCATACAATATACAAATTATGCTACCAATGTAGTATCTTTTAAGTTAATAATAGTCTCAATCATCTTCAAGCTTGGTCTTTATGAAATAAATCATCTTCTTAGTGATCAAAACTAGTTGCTCAAGCCATAACTGACCACTATGAACTTGACTTAGGATGGCTTTGATCCATTTGATTTGGAAACTTTGGGGTGGGTGGGGAATGTGGGTTCAACCCTTATCTTCCAAGTGCTTATGCTAAGGTTTAAGTACACCATTCACACACAATTCACCTAGGGCATCATCCATCTCTAGGGTTCAAATTTCTTGAGTTGTACACTTAAAATGAGTTTAGATATCATTAATGAGAAGTACCTTAGGAGGGATTTTTGATTGCACTCCATTTGGATCGAGGGTTTTCGTAATTATTGGTACAAGTTTGAAATTTGGTGGTTTCTATTTGACTCCTCGAACCAAAATTTCTAACCCTTTCTTTTCCTTGCTACTACTACTTGATGTTGCCATGATTACTTGGTAAGTTACAAAAAAATTCAAAAGATTTTACTACAAATTTTTCTCAAAATTGCTTGATCGCTCTACAATTCGCTTAATCACAATAACACTTCAAGATTTCAATGAAAAATGAATTTAACTTCCTACCTTTTGATAATATTTTACCATTAATTCTTGGTACAAAGGTAGCTATGATGAAATCATTATGCATGATAGGCTGTCATCCACTATCTGTACAAATCGCTTGGTGAATGATACATAACTCGGTAACCAAACATGCGTGACTAGTTACTCTCGACCTTGCTCAATAGAGTCCATGACCCAACCTTACTTGGTAATAACTAATACTAATATTTTGTGATCCTTTGGTTTCTTGAATACTAATTTGGATCTTTGCTTCCTTCTAATTTTGGAACTATTTAGATGTGATCATGATAACGCAGTTCCAGTTTTTACTTAAGAACTTAGTTGGAAATGGTGGAGTCACCCACTTCTTGAGTGACATGACCATCATTTCTTGGACTAGCTTCCTTAGTAGATTTAGGAATCCATTTTTGCCTCATTTTATTTCTAATGTTATATGTTTTTGCTTTCTTTTCATCTTTAACTGTACTTTTATTCATGCAATTTCTTGGCTAGATGACCAAGTTCTGTACAAGTGAAACATCTTATGGTGGTATCTCTCTTCCTTGTGTGATGTTTAACATAATTCATGCCAATGTGTCCATACTCTCCACAATAATGACATCTGCACTAGGTGTTATAGTCCCAACCAAATATTTCCTTAACAATTTTCTTTGCTGGATTGAGTGACTTTGTTTTGCAATTTGATGCCTTGTGACCTTGTTTCTTACACTTTTGACATTTGTCTTCAAATTTTGGTTTCTCTTTGCATTCATTAGCCCTGTGACCATTATAACTATAGTTGTAACATTTACCATTGAATTTTTCTTTTCCATTACTCCAACATTTGTTTGATGTATGACCTATCTTACCACAATGATTGCAGGTAGGTCTTTGATTCCTTTGATTACCTTGTTTGGAGGATTCACCTTCTTCTTTGTATCCAATTCTTGCTTTACCTTTTTGTCTATAGAGATTCTACTCATTTAGTTGATTCAATTGATTCATGTCTATTTGAGATTTCATCATTCTCTCATTGACTTGCTTTTTAGTGTTTAGGTCATTTTCCAATCTTTCATTGATTTTCTTTTCAGATCTTAGCTCACTTCTTATACTTTCATTGATTTGTCTTTTTTAATTTAGATCATTCCTTAATATTTCGTTGATCTATCTTTGACTCATGATCTCTTCATTTGCATTGGAGATTTGATCTACAAGATCTTCATGTTGAAAGGGTTGATTCTGGATCTCATTGTTTCTTCCACCCAATTCTTCTTTCATTTTTTTCCTCTACTCCAAGATTTTACATAGCCTCACTGACTAAATTTCCTACTCTCTTTTGAGCTTTCTCACTTCTTCTTGTAGGGAACCATTCCTCTTTAAGAATTCTTTGATTGCATCATTTTCTTCATCTAAACTGCTTGAAGGAAAAAGATCTTCAATCTTTTCTTCAATGTACTGATGATCATTCATTTGATTTGCAAGTTCCTTCCTTCTTTTTAAGGATTAGGAGAATTTCTCTTTAGCTTTCTTGTGTTATGTAATGGCCATTTCTAGATCTATCTTTTCATCTCATCACTCAGTTAACACTAACTTCACTTCACATGAATTGATGAATCGGTAGAAACTATGAAGCTTGGTAACCATTGAACTGCTTGGTAAGAACTGTTGGACTTCACACTACCTGAATTCACTTGGTAACCACATGAATGCTCGGTAGGAACTATGAAGCTTGGTAACCACTAAATTATATGTCAAACACTGTAGACTGTCCAATGAGCTTGGTAACCATACAAAATCTAAATAAGTTTTGTCACTAATAAAAAACTTGACTTAATGTCAACAATCTCCCCCTTTGGCATTAGTGACAAAAAAACTTATCAGCCAAAACTTATATACAATGTGATACTGGCTCGGTATTGGAATACTGTTTTGAGATTTTTCAAAATTTATCTTTGTAGGTATATACTTTCCTTTTCTTTGCATGATTCTCCCCCATACAATATATATACTAAATGTTTCTTCCATATATGCATACATACTAACTCTCATATATATTATCTATTTCTCCCCCTTTTTGTCTACCTACATGGCCACCAATCCCTATTATAACATCTCTTTAAACTAAAAAGACTTTAGAAACTATATCCGTCATAGTTTTGGGTTCAAAAAATGCCACCCCTCTTGATATTGGATCATTGAGACCCCTGTTGAAATGTTGTATTAGCATAGTTCCATATTCTTTATATCTAGAGAAAAAGTTTAAGTTCATAGAATATCCTTTCATACTCTTCTACAATCATATTTTTTCACTTAAGTTAATGGAATTCTTCTATCCTACCTTTTCTTGATTTTATCCTTGAAAGTTTCTAGAAAGAGTTTCTAAGATATGTTATACATACCTAAATGCAGCCTTTCTACTTCCTGATGCCACTAATTTTATTTTCCCTTCCCTAATTTCATTATGGTGCATTAGGCCTTTACATTACTATTGGATGGGTGCATAGTAAAACATCTTTCTAATAAAAAAGACAAGTTTCAATTGTTCACCCTCCTATTGGAAGCATGAATGTTTATGATACTTCTATGGGAGTATTGTAGAAACATGATTAGATCATTATCATGATGATATGTTACATTCATGACTGTGTTTCATTGATGTCAACATAGCAATTTTCTGTGGTATTTGATAGAACAATAGTGGTAAAGAACAAGTTGGCACAGACATATAGTTGAGCATTTTCACTAAGTGAGGTTAAAGGGAGATAATACTAAGTGTCTAGTATATACAACTAACCTTGGAAGCATAAGATATTAATTTTGGAAGAATTTATGCAAGTTTTGGTGAAGACTATTTTGAGATAGAGTTTACTAAAGCATGTTTCCATAAACTTGTTATATCTCTTAGCAAAGTTTCTATTTTCAGAATCTAAAGGTAAAGATGTGAAGAAGACATTCTAGAGATGATGTAGCTAATCTCAGTCATCATAATGTTACACATATGAAAATTTATTCAAGTTAGAAGGCAAAAGATTAATGTTATCACTAAGTGTAATGTGTTCTTAATAAAGTCCTATAATAATTAATTCAGAAGGCGTAATAGCTGACTCAGGGAATTTTTTTATGGATTTGATATAAAGGAAGGACATTTTGCTTTATAATGTATGGAATGGATCAATGATTTCAAGAAGCATGAAGAGTGGAATGCGAAGATAAGAAAAGTAGAGTGAAGGTGAAGGAAACGTCATTGCCAAGGTTTTATTGTGTGATCCAAAGTTTGATATTTGGATCTGAGGTTCATGACCTAGTCTAAAAGGTCTAACAGTGATTAGTTTAGTTGATAGGACAAAGGAAAGGAGTTAAAGTACAGTATATATAGTTATTCAGCAAGGAATAGTTGAGAGACTAGTTAGATAGTGAGTTTAGTGGTTTTGCCCCAAAAGTTATTTGGACAGTGGGTCCTTCTTCCTTCTATAACTCCTAATAGGTTGGAATGTTCTAATGTTGATTCAAAGTCTCCTAACAGTGACTCATATGTACTAAATATTGTAATAGGCTCTTAACAAGGAATATTTAAACAAGTACATCATCTTGTGGACATCATTCCCACTAGGGTTTTCCCTCTGATCAAGGATTTCCCTAGTTAATTCATACCCCCCCAACAATTATATTGTTGGACTATTGTTTCTAAAAATTGGTATTAAAGCATCAGGTCCCTAAAGATAAAGTTTAACAACTTTGGGAGATTCATGGAAAACATATTTAAAAAGTATAGTCTGAAGTTTGATGGAACATACTATGATAGCTGGAAGGAAAAGATGAAGACACATCTATTGTGTATGGGTCCAAGATACTGGATCTTCAAAAAATTAGAAAAGATAATTGTTGTTGAAAGTGCTTTGGAAACCTCTATTGAGGAAGAGAGAGAACTTTTCATGTATGACATGAGAGCTAGAGATGCACTATTGTCTACATTTCCTAAAATTGAGTACAACTAGGTAAAATCACTTAATACTTCTCATATGATTTGGAAAAAATATTTTTGAAGGTGATCAAAATTCTAAGAAATTGAGGATACAAAGCTAGATTTATGCATTTCAAGATGCTAAAATTATGGAAGATGAATCTATAAGAACATATGTAGGCAGGATATTAAAAATTACTATAGGTATCAGATCTAAAGGAGCAACCAAGCAATATGATGAGGTAATGTGGAAGATATTGAAGAGCTTAACACTACCATTTAAGAAAGTAGTTCAAATGATATAGTTTTTGATCTCTTGTACCAAATATTTCACAAAGGAAAAATTATTTGGGAGACTTAAAGTAGTTGATAATGATCACAGACAGTCTAGAGAATTGATCAGAACAAAAACAACCTTTAGTGCCCTAAATATTCAACCTAGTTTATTGAGGAGCACAAGTGCTAGAGGAGAATTTTCTAGTAGTAGCAGATCTAATGAGGATAGAAAGATAGAAGAAGGAGTATTCTTTTTGGTAAGAAGAGAAAAGGATGGTAAGAAAATATTTAAATGTTGGTCTTGTAATGAGTTTGGTCATTATGCATCTAAGTGTCCTAAAAGAAAGAAAAGTATAGAGGAAATGTCAAACCTAGAAGAAATAGAGAGTGTTTGTATGCAAAGGAAGAAGATGATTTTGATGAACAAGTAGTAAGTGCTAGTGATGATGAAATAGGATTTGTAGCTATCAAAGAAGAAAGTCCAAAGAAAATGGCTTTGGTATCATAGGTTGAAAAGAAATCTGATTGGATAATTGTCAATGGTTGTTCATATCATATGACTAGTGATATGAACAAATTTTTTGCCTTCAAATGTCATGATGGAGGCATTGTTAGAGTTGGAAACAATGCAGCAAGCCATGTTAAAGGTATTGAATTTACAACTCTTGATGGTAAGACTAACACTAAGGATGTATATTTTGTTGATGGTTTGAAACAAATCTTCTGAGTGTTGGACAACTAGTGGATAAAGGTTATCAGTTATAGTTCACAAAGAAGACATGCATGATTAGAGACAAACATGGAAAGGTAATTGGAATAGGAACCAGATCTAGAGCTAATGTATTTCAGTTGAATCATACTAAAATGGCATGTTTGGTTGTAAAGGTAGATGATAGTTGGTATTGCATAAGAGATTTTTTCATTTAAACTTTGACAACATTGTGAAGACTAGTAGTATGTTTGTAGTTAGAGATTTTCCTAAGATTGTCAAGCCTACTAACACAATTTGTAAGGAGTGTGTATTGGCAAAGCATAACAGAACTTCTTTTCCGAGCAAGAATTTTACTACTACAAAAAAATTAGAGATTATACATATAGACCTTAGTGGTCTGATGAAGACTAAAGGATTCTACAATGAAAGGCATTTCATGATTTTAGTTGATGACTTTTCTAGAATGATGTGGGTTACATTTCTTAAAGAAAAATTTGAGGCATTTGATGAGTTCAAGATATTCAAGAATAGAGTTGAGAATGAATTAGATATGAAGATTAAATGTTTAAGATAAGATAAAGGAGGAGAATTTAATTCAAATGAGTTTAACATCTTTTGTGAGGCTAATGGAATCAAAAGATAGTTGTTAGCTTCGAGAACCCCTTAACAAAATGGCATCACAGAAAAAAGAAGCAGGTCAGTAAAAGAAGAAACAAGAGCTATGTTAGCTGAGAATGATGTATCCAAGATGTTTTTTGGAGAGAAGCTATGGATACATCAGTCTAAACTTGAGTGCAAGTCAAGAAAGACACAAACAAGACCCCTTATAAACTATGGTTTGGTCACTCACCTATAGTAAAGTATTTCAAAATTTTTGGTAGCAAATGTTATATCAAAAGGGATGATGATATTGGTAAGTTTGATGCTAGGAGTGATAAAAGTACATTTCTTGGTTATTCATTGAAAAGAAAAGCTTATAGATGTTATAATCTAAGAACTAAGACTATTGTTGAAAGTGCAAATGTAAGAGATGATGAGAAATTTAGGATACAAGAAAGAATAGTTGACCACAATTCAAATGATGAGAATGTTGTTACTAAACCAAGGAATGATGAAATATTCTTTGAGACTAACAATGATTTGTAGGATGAAGAAGAGATAAGGTAGGAACAAATCTCATAATCTTCAACAAAGCTAAGAGTTGAGATAACAACTCCTAATTCTAGTAAGAATATGACAAAGAATCATCCACTTGAGTAGATCATCAGAAGTAGAGATAAAGGTGTGATGACAAGAATAAAAATCAATGAAGAACTATGTTTGATATCTCAAGTTGAACCAAAGAATGCAAATGAAACATGTAAAGATGACTATTGGAAGCAAGCCATGAAAGAAGAATTGGATCAGATAGTAAAGAATGAGACATGGGAATTGGTCCCTAGACTAATAGACAAGAATGTAATAGGAACAAAATGGGTATACAGGAACAAGATAAATGAACAAGGTGAAGTTGTAAGGAACAAAAAAAGATTGGTATGTAAAGGTTACTCACAACAAGAAGGAATAGACTATGATGAAACCTATGCTCTTGTGGCAAGAATAGAAGCAATAGGGTTATTCTTAGCATATGCAACATATAAGAAATTGAAAGTGTATCAAATGGATGTTAAGTCAGCATTTATGGATGGAGAACTTGAAGAACAGGTATACATAGAACAACCTAAAGGTTTTCCTATAATAGATGACAAAGACATAGTATGTAGATTGAATAAAGCATTGTATGGATTGAGGAAAGCATCCATAACTTGGTATGCAAGGCTAGAAAAGAATTCAACAAAACTTTGATTTAGAAAAGGTATGGCAAACATTAATCTATACTGGAAAGAAAATGATGATGGAGTGATGATTTTGGTAATATTTGTGGATGATATCATATTTAGAGGAAATGATGATGAAAGTGACAAGTTTGCAAAAGAAATGAAGAAGGAATTTGAAATGAGCATGATAGGAGAAATGAAATATTTCCTAAGATTATAGATTGTGTAGTACAAAGAAGGAATCTTTATTTATTAGAATAAATATTTGAAAGATCTACTAAAAAGGTTTGGTTTGGAAACATGTAAACCCATTTGAACTCCCATGGTAACTAGGTACAAGTTATCTACAAAAGATGATACACCAACTATTGAGCAAAAGAAGTACGGATTTATGATTCGAGGGTTGCAATATTCAATTCACATAAGATTGAATATAGCAAATGTAGTTGGAATTGTTGCAAGATTTTAAGCTGATCCTAGAGAGGTACATTATGTAACAGACAAAAGGATATTTAGATACTTGAAAGGAACACCAGAGTTTGGATTGTGGTATGAAAAATCTAATAATTTCACTTTATATGCTTATACTGATGTTGATTGGATAGGCAATATGAATGATAGAAAGAGCATTAGTGGTGGAGCATTCTTTCTTGGAGGAAGATTGGTTTCTTGGTTAAGAAAGAAGTGGGATTATATCCCATAGAGTACACCAGAGGAAAAATATGCTATAGCTACAAACAATTGTAATCAAGTTGTTTGGATGAAGCAAATGCTAAAGGATATAAATATAAAATTCAGTGAACCTATTGTCATACATTGTGATAACACAAGCATAGTGAATATGTCTAAGAATCTAGTATTGCATTCTAAGACTATCAAATATCACATGTTGAGAGAGAAATTTGTAGAAAAGGAAATTGAATTGGAGCATGTAAGAACTAAAGAGAAAATTGTAGATATTTTTACCAAGCCTCTACCCAAAGAGACTTTTGAGTATTTGTGAGGTATGCTAGGGGTTATGCCCTTTCCTACATTAGAGTAGATGATGCAAGAGTGCATGAGTCTAGTATAATAGAGCACTATTATTTTTCTGGACTAAATTTTGATGCTTCTTGTATTGAGGAGTATCTATGATGGATAGAGTCATTTAGGACTCTTGATAGATGTTTTGAACAATGTCTTTGGACACTTGAGCAAGTTAGAAATAGTTGTTGTAGAGATTGATGGTTGCTAAAACCTTTGAAATTAATGTTAATGGCAGAGATATTATAGCATGAAAAATAAATTTATAAAGAGTGCATTGAGTTATATCAATGAGAGATAATGATTGATGAAGAGTATTTGAAAATAAAGGTTACTAGTCTTTTGCAATTGGTATTTGGAACTAGATGTTTTTCACCTATGTTGCCATCAATTCCAAAGGAGGAGATTGTTGGAAGAATGAATTCTGATGATACTTATATGGGGGAGCATTGTAGAAACATGATTAGATCATTATCATGATGATATGTTACATTCATGACTATGTTTTTCATCGATGTCAACATATAAATTTTTTTTGGTATCTAATAGAAGAACAACGATAAAGAACAAGTTGGTATTGGAAGATAGTTGAGCATTTTCACTAGTTGAGGTTAAAGGGAGATAATACTAAGTTTATAGTATATGCAGCTAACCTCAAAAGCATTAGATATTAATTGTAGAAGAAGTTATGCAAGTTTCAATGAAGACTATTCTAAGATAGAGTTTATAGAAGCATGTTCTAGTAAACTTGTTATATCTCTTAGCAGATTTGTTATTCTAACAAGATGAAGTTAAAGATGTGAAGAAGAAATTCTAGAGATGATGTCACTAAGCTCGCTTGTCATAATGTTTCATGTACAAAACCTTATTCAATTTACAAGGAAAAAGATTACTGTTATCACTAAGTGTAACATGTTCTTAATAAGGTCCTACAATAGTTAATTGAGAATGTGTAATTGTCAACTAAGGGAATTGTTTTATGGATTCGGTATAAAGGAAGTGTTAGAAATCTAAGAGGATTAATTGGAATGGGGGGGGGGGGGGGGTGCTCTGAATTAGTTACCACTAAAATAAATCCTAGATCCCTTAGATGTCAGTGCAAAATAAAATTTGAAAACTGAACTTTGTTGATGCTCGACAAACACACAAAAAAATGTTGTAACTCATAAACACTAAAATGCTCAAGAAATACTTAACATTAACTTAGTTGTAAACACATAAGAGAAATAGCATGAACACATTGGCACCAAGATTTAATGTGGAAACCCAATTTGGGAAAAGCCACCAATTGCAACTAGTTACTAATTTTCACTTTTCTAAAGTGAGCCCTATTAGGAGCCAACCTTGTTAAAGGTTATAAAACACACTATTAGGTGTGACCCTGTTAAAGGATTTAATCACCCTATTAGGAGTGGCTTTGTTAGAGGTCATTGAACAATTCAATAGAAATGACACCTTGTTAGAGGATTTACAAATACTTGTTAAGACAACTTTGTTAAGAGATTTAGATCACTGCTACAATGGTTAAAGAGTAACAATGAGATGACCTAATTTCAGATGTAACTGAACTACTGATTATAGATCTCAATTCTAGCTTGTATACTTGATCCTTCTTGATTGAATGTATCTTTTTAGCTTCACAAGGATATTATGCTTATCCTTCTAATTCCCTTCCTCTTAGCATCATTAAATCTTCTGTTATCTTCCATGCATTCATCTTTCTAATTCTCAACTTGACCCTATATTTATATCTTTCCTATTGTCAAGTCAACTAGAATATAGCTTAGAATAATTAATATTCATCTCCTTAGTCAGCAAGAACCAACAAACAATTCAATTGAACTTAATATGCCAAAATAAGAAAATCTTTATTAGCCAACCCTACTTGGTAGACACTAACTAGAAATGGTTTTCCTATGTTAACCAAGTGAACTTGGTCAACATTGCATATTCACAAAGTTCCTTTGGTAACCAACTATGCTCAGTTAACATTGGCTCCATCTAGCATTTCCTTCATTAATTGATGAGCTTGGTTAACACATAACTTTTGAAAATTTTTCTTTGACATCTTAGTGAACTTAGTAGATACTATCTTCTGAACTAGGAAAATACTAGAATTCTTGGTAGAAACATAAAAATATCTTCAATTCCCAAGTGAACTCAACATACACTAATTGGAAGTGATATAAAATTTTGTGTAACATCAAAGACAATACACAATTAATCAATTGTTCCAAAAATCTCCCTCTCTGGCATTGATGGAAATACAACATATCATAATGCAATGAAATTTTTAGAGTCCACGAGAACTCCCTCTATTAGTGTGAACACTTTCTACTTTCAGTTTCTCCCTTTGTTAGAAAACTTCTACCTACTACAACTTCTTTTGATAGCAAACTCTGCCTTTGATATTAGACCAAGTTCATTCTCCCTTTTTTAACATCTCTTCCTCTTTCTATTTACAAAATTTCTATGAGATATGACAACAAAATTCTCTCTCTTTGACATCTCATGCCAAAGAAAATAATCAGTGAACATCAATGTACCTCTAGTATTGATTCATTTTCAATATACCCTTGTCAATATTGCACCAACTGATTGATCTTCAACATGCTCTAGTTGATGCATCACTAAACTTCATTTCGTGAGCTTCAAATAGGGGAATGACCCCTAGTCTACCTCTTAGATACAAAAATGCATGCTTAGGTAATGGCTTGGTGAATATGTCTACAATTTGTTCTTTTGTATTCACATATTCCAATCTTACTTCTTTATCTTGTACCAATTCTCTCAAGAAATGATATTTTGTACAATGTGTTTTGTTTTGGTATGCATTACTAGATTCTTTGATATACTAATTGCACCTATGTTATCATATTTTGTAAGTACTGGATCCTTGATCTCTATCTTCATACCTACCAAGAGTTGTTTGAACCAAACAATATTAGAATAATTGACTATTGTTGCTACATATTTTGCCTCTACTATGGATAGAGAGATACGATTATGTTTCTTTCTTGTCCAAGACACTAGTCTTTTATCAAGAAATAATACTCCACCGCTGGTGCTTTTTTTATCATCAATACTTCCTACCTAATTAGCATATGTGAATACTTTTAAATCCAAATTGCCTTTTATTTTGTACCATAAACCATATTCTTCAGTACCTTTTAGACATCTCATGATTCTTTTGATTGCCATCATGTGATTTTCTTTTGAATTTTTTGGGAGTCTTTCCACCATACCTACTGCTAATGCAATATTAGGCCTATGCACTACATACTACAATTTTCCAATCATTGATCTATATGTGGTCTAATCTACCTCTTTGGAATCATCATTTTTGGAAAGTTTATATCTACTAGATATAGGGGTTCCAACTGGTCTTGAATCTTCCATTCCAAATTTCTTTAGTATCCACTTGATATATTTAGATTGAGTAATGTAGATGCCATCTTTCTTCTGTTAGATCTGCAATCCAACAAATTTTTTTATCTCTCCAAACATAGACATCTCAAATTATTTAGTCATTTCTTTTGAAAATGCCTTTCATAAGTCATCATTTCCTATGAATAAAGTATCATCAACAAATATTTCTACTAACACAATCTTTTTGTCTTGTCCTTCTTTGATATACAGACTATTGTTATCATTTTTTCTTTGGAAACCAATCTGTACCAAGTAGTTATGAAGTCTTTCATACCAAGCTCTAGGAGCTTTCTTGAGACCATATAATGCCTTGTGTAATTTGCATACCATGTCTTTTTTGCTAGGATTTATAAAACCTTCAAATTGTTCAATGTAGACTTCCTCATTAAGAATGCCATACAAGAATGTAGATATAACATCCATTTGATAAACTTTGAATCCTTTCTAAGCTGCATATGCTAGTAAAGTTCTAACACCTTCTAATCTTGCAACAAGAGAGAAATTTTCACCATAATTAATACCTTCTTCTTGAGAATAGCCTTTACATACTAACCTTTCTTTGTTTCTAGAAAATTCTCCATCTTCATTTAGCTTATTTCTAAATACCCACTTTGTGCGAATTACATTTTTATCCTTGGGTCTAGGAATAGGAGTCCTAGTTTTGTTCTTCTCTATCTATTCTATTTCCTCATTCATTGCTTCAATCCAACTTACAATATCCAAAGCATCTTTAACATTTCTAGGTTCAAATTCAACAATTAAACATGTACCTTTCAAATTTTTTCTTCTCATTGTTCCATCTAATTTGTCTCCAATGATCTAATCAAGTGCATGATGCCTTCTTACATATCTTGCTAGCATAGGTATCTTGGATTTGGAGTTTTTTAACTAATTTCTTCATGAACTTTAGTACTAAGCTCAGGTCCCACTGTCTGTGACTTGGGTCCATCAGACTTGATTTTCTCTAGTAATAGCTTGATGGCCTCTAATTGCAACTTGGGTCCTTTAGACAGTGACTCAGTTTGCACAAATTGCAACTCAGTAGCTATTGGATATTTTGGGGACTCAAGAGGTGAAGCCTCCTATCTACTAGATATATTTGGCAAGGTATCAGGTTCATAGTAAACAAATATGTTGTAATCCTCAAGCTCTTTATTGCTTTCTTCTTCACTCTTAGAAATGATTTTCCTATGCTAACCAAGTGAACTCAGTCAACACTACATATTCAAAAAGTTCCTTTGGTAACCAAGTGAGCTTAGTTAACAATGGCTCCATCCAACATTTCCTTCATTAACTGAGTGAGTTTGGTTAACACTCAAGTTTTGCAAACTTTCCTTTGGCACTTGAGTTAACTCGGTAGATATTGTCTTCTGAACTAGGCAAACATTGGAATGCTCAGTAGATACAAAAAATTGTCTTCAATGCCCAAATGATCTTAGCATACATTGATTGGAAATGATATGACATTTTTGTAACATCAAAGACAATACACAATTAATCAATTGTTCCAATAAGAAGGACATTTTACTTTATCATGTACGGAACGGATCAATGATTGCAAGAAGCACGAAGAGCAAAATGCATAGATAAGAAGAGTAGAGTGAAGGTGAAAAAAAATTCATTGTTGAGGTTCTATTGTGTGATCTAAAGTTTGATATTTGGATATGAGGTTTGTGACTTGGTCTACAAGGTCTGATAGTGGTTGGTTGAGTTGACAGGATAGAGGAAAAGAGTTCAATTATAGTACAGATAGTTATTTAGCAAGGAATAGTTGAGAGATTAGTTGGATAGTGAGTTCAGTGGTCTTGCCCTAGAAGTTGTTTGGATAGTGGGTCCTTCTACCTTCTACAACTCCTAATAGGGTTGGAATCTTCTAACGAGGATTCAAAGTCTCCTAACAGGGACTCATATGTACTAAATGTTGTAATAGACTCCTAGTAGGGTCCATCCTCCAATAAGGAATATTTATATTAGTAGATCATCTTGTGGGCAACATTCCTATCAAGGTTTTCCCTAGTTAACATATCTAGTGTAAATTGTGTGCATGCATTTTAGTATGGTTGATGTTTACTTTTATTGAATGGTTAAGATTATTTAAAGTTGAAGATTATTGGATAACTGATTCACCTCCCTCCTCCCCCCCCCCCCCCAATTCTCATTTACATTGGTGGACTATTGTTTCTAACACCTCCTTCATTTCCATAAAACATAGGTATTTGCTATCTTATAAAGTCTATAATTTGGGTGGTGATAGGTGTTTGATGGTCTTCTACAACCCTTCTCTTAGTTCTTATTTCTCATTTTCTATGATGATCAGTATGTGAATGTTTATCTTCTTCCCAGTTCATCCTATTTTTCATTTGATCTAATCTTTACATAATTTTTTGCATTAACCTCTTAAGTTGAACTTATCTATTCTCATCACCTTGATTCCCACTACCTTCATTCCTAATTTGTTCCTCTAACTCTCCTTGAGAGCTTACCTATTAAAATCTTGGGGGTGAGTTTTTTACTCTACTACTTCCTACCCTTTGTGTCTTAGGAGGTATCCTGAGGATTACAAGACCATCAATTAGGTGCGAGGTATTTTATTCCTTAAACCAATATTTTCCTACTATAGAAATCTCTAGAGCTCCTAGTGTAGCAACGTAGGTCTCTAATACCAAATGTAATGCCTTGCCAAGGAACCTGATATAATTTGGACTACATCTACTAATTTTGGTTGTAAAAGTCTTTTTAAAAAAAATGTCCAATAGGTTCCCTTGTCAAATAATTTCTTGGATTCAATTTATTAAAGTGTTTGAACCTGGTTAATCTAGTAATTCCTACATCTAAGATGCAAATATTAATAGAATTTTTTCTCATAAATATGGTACAATTATAAAGCACGGAACATATTAAAAAAGTAGAGCATATCTATTAATATACATGGATCTATAAAAATTTCTAGCTTTTACAAAGAATATACACAATGTGTTTCCATTAACAAGTTTTCAAATGAGAGATAACAACCACATCCTTTCATATCTTCCCATTAATATTAATTATTTTCATATCTACCCATCCCATTTCCATTTCTTTCTTTAAATACTTTAATAATTCCTTTTTGAAATATTTATCTTTACATCACTTCAAATACATCAAGAACTAAATATTCTAGAACATCTTCAAAATGTCATCAGACGCATCTTCATAAAAAGATCTCCAAAATATGAGCCATGTACAAGCCTCAAAAGTTTTTCCACCCAACCATATGGACCTTAAGGAACCACCTCCCAAGCTAGGCCTAAGATAGAACTAGGGTTTGACCCCAAAAGAAATCCAAACAAGATAGCACAAAGGTGAAAGGCCAAAAATCACAAAGGATCAGCAAGAAAAAATGAATGAATGAGGGGTTATAACCACATCTAGTTGAGTGTTATCATATTTTTCTAAGGTATTGGGATTATCCACATGGACTTAAGGTCATCCTACCATATAGAACACCTTTTCCTTGAGTACTGCAACTGGGATAGGTACAACCAACTAATTTGGGATCAACCACTTGGGCTAGGAACCTATAAGATATGCATGATGTCCCTTACATGAGTACTTCAAAAATTCTTCAATAATTATCTTGTCTAGTGTGTGCATTCCCAAATCCACCCCAAGTTCATTTTATTATTATTCTATAACTTATTAACCAACTCACAATTGGATTTAGCCTATGAATGGCTCAGACCTCTGAACATAGGATCACTTGGAAGCCACTTTTGATCCCCAACACCTACGGTGAACCACTCACCTAGGATTTATACCCTACTCATGAAAATAGAAATACAAACATGCCTCAAGAAACCAAAAGAAAGATTACACCATATAATGCAACATGCCCTTGGTTAAAATTCAAAGTAATAGTAAGGCCACATCAAAAACAACAAACATAGTGACCAATAAACTCTAGTCTTGTGCATATTTCCATTAATCATATACATTTTCCCCTTACTACTGCACTTTTATTATATCTACATAAGTGTTATGTACAAGGTGCATTTGTGGAATACAACACTGTATTTTCATGTTTTCATTAGTTATGTGCATGCAACCTAGATAGCTAAGCATATATTATATTAGTGCATATATTTGGTGAAGGTTCACATATGTTTGGAAAAGTGACACATTTGTTATAATAACACATATTTTAGCATGGTTATGTATTTGTGCAGATAGAATAGTTGAGATGGGCATTGTAGAGCTCTCCATACACTATATTAATGCATATATTTGGCAAAGCTACATATATGTTCAACAAAGCATCATGTTTGTTATAATTTCACATCTATTTAATAGGGTTGCAAATTTTTTTTGGTAGTCTAGAAAAGATGGGCATTGTTGAGTCATGCAATTGTATAATATAACTACACATATTTGCAGTATACTTGCGCATTTGTTTCAGAGGATTCAAAAAAAATTATAAGTATGTTATGAATTGAATTCCCAAAATTGTTGGTACACATGAGGGCTTCATAACATCTCCTAGTGGACATCTAAGCCAAGACCCCAATGTGCTCCCATTCAAGGGGATTCAATTCCTTGCAATCCATTCTAGACCCAAGACAACCAAGAGTAAAATAAAACATAATCACAGATGATATTTTCAAAATAAATAGAGAAGTGAAATAGCAATAACAAGTAGAGATAAATGCATTCATTTTTATTTCCTTTATTAATTTTTATGTAGTTCATTAAACATGGGAAGAAATGGATTAGAGCCCTCTTGTATCTTGATATAGGTTGTGGATGAAGTTGTTTGTGCAATCCTCAAGCCTCCTGATCTCCTATGGCTTCCAACATGTCTGCTTTTCAACTCCTTTTTTCTAAATTTCCTGGGACCTTCCTATTGCAGGTTTAATTCTAAAGTTTTGACTATAATTTGGGCCTTCATTTATTTGTGTCTTTCTCTTTCTATAAATGACCTAATTTAAAGGGAGTGAATGTCCATGCAATGGTTGTATCTATTGCAATTGGCGCTTTAGCTAAGGTTTTATTTAGTAAATTAATCAACACATTTTTTTATGTTTTAAAATTTGTTTAATATTCCAAATTGTTGTTGGTTGTCAATGTGATCAAGGAGAATCAAAGTGAAAGGTATCTTGTGGTGTATTGGTTGATTTTTTATCATCTGTCTTCAAGGGTCATGGGTTCAAATATTGTGACCTTTCTTTACTCTAAGCCTTCTAAAGATCTTGTTAAGTCATGAGTTCAAATCTCTATTCCTTTTTTATCTTTCTTGAAGAGCTATGTGGTTGAGTTGGTTGTGGGTGAAGCTAAAAGGTGGAAGGTTCAGAGTTCAACTCTTCTTAAACATTTAATTTCTTTTATCCATTCTATTTATTTCCTCTTTTTACTTTTTAGTTATAAAACATTGTAACTATGCAATAGATCACATCCAAATAATAGAATACATATATTTATTTGGGTATATATGTGTGCACCCATATATACTTGGGTAAACATATATTTAAACATACAAATAAAATCACAATAAAGATGTAGGTAAACATCATTAAATCAAACAAGAATAAAGGTCCCCAAGATCCCAATTTGGGTAGCTGACTCCCTAATAGGATTTTCAGGCTCAAGGAGTGCCTATATGGATAGATATTTTAGTACATGTTCCTACACACACCTACATCATAGACTAAAACAACATGCACATCTACAAATAATATCATGATAATCATATCAGATAATAATACAAGCATTAGATGGGTTAGCAAGGTTAGAATCCATAAAATCCATAATTCATATATGCATATAAAATGTACCATAAGAACATGTACCTCAAAATAAATCATGTAAGGTAACATCAAACATCATACCACTATCATAAAGAATAAGAACAAACATATTATTTCATAGCAAGTCTTAGGTCAAGTCATTGGGGTGGCACTACATTAGCATTGCAATGTTCTCCTAGGCCCAAACCTTTAGTAGCAAAGAAAATCCTATGCTCCATCCCTAAGCTTCCCATCCATGGTACAAAATCTAATGAAGATCTATGTACAACTTAGTTAGCATGAGTGCCTCCCATGTTATTGGTGCACTAGTGCCTATGATCTAAAATATCATAGCAATCATAGCCAAGGTAACACTGGTACCTCCTATATCTAGGGTAATATATCTTGGTACTAGCCTACACACATAGAAATAGACTCACCTCTAAGGCACCTCCAATGTGCAAAGTCTAAGTGTTGATGCAACATGAACTAACCCTATCACATCCTGAAAGAAACATTGGGTCCCACTAAAATTTTTAGTGCATGTCCTATGTTGTCAAACCTATTACAACAATGACCTCTTTCCCATAAACAGGTTATCATAAGATCCGATCGACATCATCCAACATAATTATCATCTCTACTATCAGGAGATGGAATGTAGCCATCTCTTTATGTCATCGCTCACATAGTGCTTCACCATCACTATATAGGTTTGCCTATAGGGTATCCACACCAATTACCCCAACTTGATGACATCCGACCTCATCTAGCCTCCATCTTCAAACTAATTTTATACTCACAAAATTGTAGCATGTTGCTCTTGTGATGACAAGCAATCTATAGACCACTAAACCAAAAAAACTAACACATCTTAGCCTTACAATTAGTTTCTAGTACCCTACTAACTACCCCTAGGCTTTAGAATTAACTATTTAACCCATCCCCAACCCATCCTAGCCTAGTTGATTCCCTTACCCTAACTGAAACCTTGTGTTAAAATCCTCCATCTACAATCCTACTAACCAAGGATGGAAATATTTTGAGCCCTCAGATCTATGCATTCCTTCCATCATAGGAATATGTTCCTTGCACCCTTCTCCAAGTCAACCCTAAACCCTTATTCCTATGTTGACTTCCCCCCTTAACCTACTAACCCAATGGGATTGCATTTCTACATTATGACGAGACTACATTCCCACTAAAGAGCCAAGCGAGTTGGTGAGCAAGTAGTATAGGATACTTTTTCCTACAAAATATCCTTATCAACCCAAGATGATCCATGATCCCACAAATCATCCTTGACCCTTACCCATTTCCATCCCTCCCCTAGAAATGTTTATGGGATTGTGATCCTGTTGTTATTCCCATTAGGCCCACACCTATGGGAACACAGTTTTGTATCACTGAAAATGAAATTAGAAGAAAAACATAAAAGGAAAAAAGGAAAGGTTTATGTCCTATCACTCATTTCACAGCCCTGTGTACCCATATGCACCTCACGACATCTACTTGATGCTCTAGTTTCCCATCTCCCCAATGCAACTCAAAGATCCAAATACAGATAACTTAGTAGCACAAAATGAAAGTATTTAATATTGTTCTAGCCCTCTTAACCCTTACATAGGACCCATTCTAATGCCCTCTTCCTTATTCCCCCTCTTGGGTGGCCCCTTTTTTCCCTCCTGGACCCTATTAGTTTTGCATCCTAATCATAATTTTAACCCTTTATTTTCCTTTGTAGAAGAAGGAGGAGATATTATACCAATAAGATCTAGACCCCAAACAATAAAAGCCCAAGAAGCTAGTTAAGTTTGAAGCATGGTAGCAGAAGGATGAAAAAGATTATCATGCTGTTGACATTGCATACATTTCTTGACAAAAGAAAAAGAATATTATTCCATAATATGCCATTCTGATACACTTAAAAATTATCAAGTCAATTAATTAAATATTTTAATAATTTATTAATGTTTTCTCTTCTATTAACTATAATAATTTATTAAAAAATTTAACTAAAATTCATTTTTTCAATTAATTAAATTTTTTTATATCTAATTAATATAATTATTCTATTAGCTTTAGTAAATTATTCAATTTATTAAGGTAATTCACCTAGGTTTATCTACATTGTCCTAAGTCCACTAATTATCCCTATCAAATAATTTATTAAAATTACCTAATTACACGCCCACATAAGTGACTAAGTCTTGTAGTCCACCTATCTAGTCCATGTCACATGAAACATAACCTTTTAAAAAATAATTAATTCAATTTATCATCACCCATGTGTCATATTCTTATGAGGTCAAAAAGGGGTATGTGTCCTCAAAAAATGAGTCATAGGAACACTTTTCCTCACGTGACTTGGTCTTTTGGACACATGTCTCTAGGTGAAAAAGTCCTCCCCATCTTCCATATCCTATAGTAGTTAGTCAATCCACCTCATAGGATCAAAGATGATTCATGAACCAAGTCAATCTCATCCCTAAACGTTTCTTATTTTTTCTCTTCACTGTCAACTATCACTACCTAGGCTAGAGTCTTCTCAAAATCTATAAAAGGAATCTTCATTCCTTCACACAAGCTAATTATAAATCTTTGTGAACTATTAATTATGCAGTAAGCATTCTAGCATCCTTTAGCAATCAAGAAATCAACAAGAAATTAATAGAAATGTTATAATCATTACCATGCTATCATTAGGTTCTTAGTTCATCCACCAAAATTCATCATTTCATCTATTTGATAGAATATTTTTAGGTTTACTTGTAATAGAATTACATTTAGAAATCATATTTCTCCAACACTTTTAAGCATCTTGAAGGAATGATCTAATTTAAATTTGAGAGCTCACAAATCCAAGAACTCAAAGTTAGGAGGACAATGAAGGCATGTTGTAGTTGATAAATGAAGGTTAAAAATTACATTTTTATCTTACTTTATTTGTAATCCTTTATTGGGTGTGCATAATTAGATTATATTAGTTGTTTGATAGTCTTTTCTACATTGTCACATAATTTTACATATATTTTTGGCTCCCACTACGGGGACCAACACCTAAAATTTATTTATTTTTTAGTTTTACATGTGTAGATTAGTTTACAGGTTATTTCAGTGCATCCATCATGAAAATATATGCTTTCATTTATTTTTGTTGTTCTTTTATACGTATCTTCAGATTCATCTAACTTCCATGCACTTTTGTTTTGTTACAACCCATGTTTTTTTTGTTTGTGCATCTCTTCCCCAGTACCTTGCTTACATTTAATACTACCATATGTATGATTTTCTTGCATACTTTCTTCATATAGTTTCACATCTGATCATCTATGTTGTGCATTTATTCTTACATCACATACATTGCATATTTATATATTTTCATTTCATTCTATCATGCCTACATCTTTTTTGCACTTTTATTCTCGGTATCATTGAATTACTCATCTATTCCAGCTCATTTAGTTGATTAGATAGTGTATTTTTTAGTTTTCCTAGTTTTGTTTAGGTTCCTAATATTTTAACTAGTTGTTTGTTCTAGTAGTACTATAGGTTATTTTGTAGGATGTTGTGTAAAAGGCCCCTAAAGATATTTTGACTAATCCTTATTTTGCAAGAAAATCTAAAAGGGGTAGTTAAAGGAAAACCATAACCATCTTTTGGGCTTCAAATATGATATTTTTTTTTCCTTTTCATGTCATTTTGTTTTTTCTCTTTTGTTTGTCTTTTTTAGAGTAGAATACTTTGTTTATTGTGTTTGTACTCTTAAATAAATTTCTAATGCAAATTTTAATACAAAAGTATCCTCTCCACTTGCCTTCATGGATCTTGGGTGTAAAAGAACTTTGTATTGAGTTTTCCAGAGAGGTCTACTAGGACCATGATGTAGTTACCCCCAAGACAAAATCATGGTACTTTTATTTGGCCTGTTATAAAAAATGGGATAAGATGATGATGGGTACTTCCCTTAAAACCAAAAACACATAACAGAAACAAATAAATAACAAAAATTTGCAAGAATAAAATATGGGCTTTTTATTATCACCACAAACATGGAATTGTAGAATTTTGAAATTCAATATGCAAACTCACATTGGTCCCTTCCTTATAATAATCTACTAGACAGAGTTGCAAACTATCACCTAGAGCTATCCTAGACAATCTATAGGCTTTCCTTATATAGGAAATTTAATACACCTAGGAAGTTCCTAGACACCAAGCCCTAACCCATGAGGTGAACCAATCGTAAAATTACATTTAGAGTCAAATCAAATCAATTATGACATTTTTTTTGGAATCTTTTGTTGGCCCAACTTTAGAAGACTATAAGTTGAAAATCATTGATCTGATTGGCTATTATAACTCCATTCTAAAATCTTGAGCTTCTGATCTGTAAGACCTAACTAGTACAAGCTCCAGTTGATCCCATTTTGGAGCCCATCCAAGGCCTCTAAAGCCTTCAAAATGGAGCTTGAATTTTTTTACCAAAATTACATACCAAAATCCCATAATAACTTCATGAATACTCATGATATAGCACTAAGACTCAAACGGCAAGCTGATATATCCAAGATGAACCTTCACTTATGATATTAGGACATTTTGAGCTTGTATGACATACTTACTAAGTAGAAAGCCTCTAGAAACAACTTTGCATTGAGACAAAACTTATTTAAGAAATAAAAGGGAATTTTTTAGGTGATGCAAGATTTCTCTTACACCCAGGATGCTCTTGTATTAGACATCATGGGTAATTTGATAATTGACCCCGTCACATCTCAGGTAGTCATAGGAAAACCAAGACAGCCAACATCCTCCCTTTCTATCCATGATGAATCCTCTACTGGCCTTGGTTTTAATTTGACTAGATACTCTTCATATGTGTTGTTCCTTGTGCTTCTTCTATCATGACTATCCAATTTTTCCTTAATCTCCTTTGTAATTGAAGTAGTTGTTGGAATACTCCACTATACTTCTACAACTTCATTTCCATCACCTCCTTCATGATATTGTATCAGATTTGAAATGTTAAATACTAGAAAAATATTCAATCTAATAGGAAAATATAATTCATATGTATTTCAAGAATCATGCCTTTTTAGTATTTTGCTTGGCCCAAACTTCATCATTTTCAGCTTATTATATGTACCCACTAGAAATCTCTCCTTCCAAAAATGAACCATGACTTCATCTCCAATCTTAAATTACTTATATATCCTTTTCACATATGACTTAGGCTTATACTATGTATTCATCTTTGTAATTTTCTTCCTCACCTCCTCATAGATGTTCTTCAAATATTTAGTAAAATCCTCTACTTCAGAAATACTTATCTCTCCTTTATCTGATTGCCTCAATTCAAAAGCATTTCTGGAACTACTCCCATATATATTATGGAATAGTAATTTACCAATGCTCCTATTGAAAAAATTAGATATGTAAATCCTTCGTATGGTAAAATCAAATCCTAGTTGTTTGGCTTATCTTCAACCAAACATCTTAGCAAGTTCCCTAAACTCTGATTGACAAGTTTTTTTTGTCCACTAGTCTATGTATGTTGTAATGAGATGAACTTCAAATATGTCTTCCACTTCTTCCATAATGTATGCTAGAAATACCCAAAAAGCTTAGTATCTTGATCTGAAACTATGCTCTTTAGAAGACCATGTAGTCTTACCACTTCTCTAAAAAATAACTCTGCCACACGAACATCATCACTAGTCCTCTTGCAGGAAATAAAATGTGCCATATTTAAATACCTTTATCATATCCTCTTTGACTCCTTGGTAAACCAAGATCAAAATCCATGCTTACATCCTTACACAACTTCTCTGGTATAGGTAATGGTTGATATAACCTTTTATTCTACTTTACTCTTTTTTCCATCTAACATAGCCTACAAATCTATACAAACTTCTTGACATCTTGCTGCAATTGTGGTTGGTAATAATTCTTACAAACCAAAGAAATGGTTTTATCTCTACCAAAGTGTCTAACCAATCCTCCACTATGATTCTCCTTAATAAGACTCTCCCATACAGAACTTCTTGGAATGTACAACTAACTTCCTTTGAATAACATACCATCTTTGATAATGAAATCCAACCACTTTGTCTTGTCAAGTGTAACTGGTTCCATAGAAGTCTTTCAAGCTTCAACAAAATCAAGATCCCCTTGATGAAAATTCTTGAGTTCCTTGAACCCAACCACCTAAATATGCATCTTTGTTAGCAAAATTTGTCTTCTACTAAGAGCATCCACATGCCTATTGGACTTTCCACTTCTTCTTTTCAAAACAAATGTATAATTTTACATAAAACCAACCCATTTCAAATGTCTTTGGTTCAATTTTCCATTACTATTCAAATATTGCAAGCTTGATGATCAGTATACAAAAAAAAATCCTTGGCAAGATGATAGTGTATCCATTTCTTTAATTCCTCAACTATATCATATCCTATGCACATCCTATTAATCTCATTATGGTTTTGACAAAGTAGTGACAAAACACCTAGTCACTATCTAGCATACTTGGTTGGTCATCACTATGATCGAGCCACTACTTAGGTCGAGTCCATAGTGCATGCCAAGTGAAGAGAGAAAGCTAAGTGATTAGTGTGAGCCAAGTAATCAAAGTATTCCAAGCATAAGTATCCAAACAATACGTGTTGAGTGATATGATGGTTAGTTCCAAGCACAAGTGGATGTTGACCAGTTAGTATGTGTCGAGTCACTTTGGTGCCAAGAAAAAAGTTAATGCAAAGCAGTTAGTTAGAAGTGAGTGATTCAAGAGATAAGAAAATAACACAATAGCATAGTTAAGGTTGAGCATAAAAAACCTATTGATTTCAAGTAACCAGTCATTGACATAGATGATTGTAATGGAACAAACTTCTATGTAAACCATTTTTGGCTAATATAATGTTAAATTTTTTATATCAAGAGATAATAATGGATTCATATCACACACCCCTATGCAACCCATGCAAACTATCAAAAAAAGGGAAGAATTAGGTGGCAATAGCAATCAACTAGAGTCCTTGGTTATTACCTAAGATCATCTCCATGGTGCCTATTTCAAGAGGCAAACCCTAAGGGGGAGTAATATGCAAAGATAGATGTTAGGGTGAGTATCATGTGTGAAAGATGTATGGAGAAGATGCTTAACTAAAGGTTAAGCATTGTAGAACTAGATGATGAGAGCATAACTAGTTCTAAAGATAAAAATTGAAAGGTCAGAGAAGATACATTTGATTAGAATGATCAAGAAATAAATTGTAAAGAGGAGATTTGACATCTAGTAGAAAGGTGCTAACCAAAGGTTCATGTACTGAATCATTTTGACAAGTGATATAGGGTAAATCTCTTAACAGAGTAGTCCTAATAAACTTATGTAAATCTCCTAATAGAGTTCTTACTTAATCTGTAAGGAAACTTAGGTGTGGAAACAACTTCCTACACAATCCCTTAAGGAAAGTATTGTACAAATTCTATCTAAATCCTTACAATTTTAGATTCGGTATTATGTAAACAACAATATTATAGTAAACCATGAATATAGAAAAATAGATAGAGAAAGAAAACAAAAACACAAAGATATTCTGGTGGGGAAAAACCTTTCAATAAAACAAGCCCACCCCACCAAAACCTGCACAATGTATTATCTTCAACACAAAGGTTACAACACACTTGCAATGCAAGTTCTTTTAGGACATGGAAGATAAATCTAGTTGCAACCAAACTCTACCAACAATACACTTTCACTCTCTTCTATCTGCAACCCTAAAGTCACTTATATCATGTGCTTTCTATTTTTAGGGAAACTTCCAAAGAAGAACCGTATTAGGGTTTTACCATTCTCTGAAAAAGTAGGAACCCAAAAAAAATTTGGGTTGATGCCCTGAACCCTATGCACTAGATGGAGACTCGAGTGTACATTACTCAATGATCAATTACCACATCTTCACATCTTCAACCATCATCATATCTTCCAAAGATAGCTCTTACGTGTCATAGGAATCCATCATAACCATTTTAGTCATGATCTCCTTACACACTATTAAAGATGCCAACACATTCAAGTGGAGTGACACATCAACATGCCAACTAGAAATGTACACCCACACTTAATTACATTATTTGCAAAAAAAAATACATTTACAAAGAAAATAATAAGAATAGGAATTATTCAAGGTTGAGACACCTTGTTCCTAACATTTTCCCACTTGTCAAACACCTTGTAAGAGAAACAAGAACATAACATGAACTAACCAATATAGGCCAAAAGACCCATAGAGTCCGAACACCATATGAACTTCTCTATTCCCACTAGTTTTGTCAATGCATCTGCAACATTCTTTATAGTATCTACCTTCTCCAAATTTACCTTTCCATCTTCCACCATATCTCTCACAAAGTGAAATTTCACATCAATGTGCTTCATGCTAGCCTGGAAATTTGGATTCTTTGCAAGGAAAATAACAGTCTGACTATCACACCGAATAGTAATTTGTCCTACATCAACACCAATATCAAAACACAATCTCCTAAGCCAAATGGCTTCCTTACAAGCATGAGTAGTAGCCATGTACTCATCTTCTATACTGGACAAAGCAACCACAAGTTATCACTTACTCATCCACCTAATGGCACAACCAAACATAGTGAACACATAAGCATTGGTGAATCTCCTACTATCAATATCACCTACCCAATCTAAATCCAAAAACCCATGAATACAAACTAAATGTGGAGCTCTAGAAGAGTTAACATGATAACAAATGTAGTAACATGATTTACCCCTCAAATATCTGAATACTTACTTAACTACATCCCAATGTACCCACTAGGATTAGCCATAAATTGGATCAAAACTCCTACTTCTTGGGCAATGTCTAGTCTAGTACAGACCATAGCATACATAAGACTGCCAACTACACTAGCATAAGGTACTCTACTCATGTCATCCACCTCACTGGGAGATTTTGGACAATCATCTATAGACAACTTTGTTCCCATAGAAACAAAAACACACAATGGTCTACAATCTTCCATGTTGAACTTGTCCAACACAAACTTCACATACTTTGACTCAACCAAATTTTTTTGTTAGACCTATCTCTACTGATTTCCATACCTAATGTGTACCTTGCTGCCCCAAGATCTTTCATCTCAAACTATGTTGACAACTAAGATTTAAAATTAGAAATCATACCCTTACCCTTACCAAATAGCAACATATCATCAACATATAATGCAACAATAAGAAGGCAATCATTTTCAACTCTAAAATAAACACAATGATTTGATTTCGATCTTACAAATCTAATTGACAACACAAAAGCATCAAACCTAAGGTACCACATCCTAGGAGATTGTTTCAAACCATACATAGACTTCTTTAATCTACAAACCAAAGATTCTTTACCTTTAACAATATAGTTCTCGGGTTGTGACATATAAATCTCTTCCTCCAAATCACCATGAAGGAAAGTTGTCTTCACATCCATCTATTCTATCTCTAAATCATATGATGCAGAAAGAGATAAAAGAATTATAATAGATATCAAATTTTCAATAGGAGAGAATATTTCACCATAGTTTATTCCCTCTACCTATGAGTACCCCTTTGCAACTAATCTAGCTTTGTACCTCTCAAAACTGCCATCTACACAGAACTTCTTCGTGAACACCCATTTGCTACAAATAGGTTTCTGTCCTTTAGGAAAAGGTACAAGGTCCCAAGTTTTGTTTTTATCCAATGAAGCCATTTCATCATGAATGGTCTCAATCTAAGAACCTGCATCCTCCATATCCAAAGCCTCTTTCAAAGATCTAGGCTCATTAGTGTAAGTAATCAAAGCAAAAGCACAACTAGAATCTAACATAGAATAACCAAACCTTTCTGGTTACTTTCTTACTCTCGTGGATCTCATCAAGGGCTAAGATTGAGATTTTTCTTCCTCTTCTTCTAAACTATCAAAGCTACTAGAGCTCTCCTCATCATTAGACCCAATATGATCTTTCTATTTAGTCTTCTCAGGGGTAGGAGGCCATTAAACAATATCTTCCTTCTTTTCTCTTTCATCTAGTTCTAGCACAATAGGAGAAGATGTTAGCTCTCTAAAAATAAAATTTCTAGTATACAACATCTTACTAGTCACAGGGTCACAAAGCTTGTATCCTTTCACACCAAGACTATATTCGATGAAAAGACATTTGATAACTTTATTTTCCAACTTAGATCTTTTCTCCTTTGTAACATGTGCATAAGCTTCACAACCAAATACATGAAGATGTCTAATTGAAGGCTTCTTACCAGACCACACCTCCATGGGTGTCTTACCAACAAGGGCTGATGAAGGAGATCTATTAACTAGATAGAAAGCAATGGCCACAACTGCAGCCCAAAACCTTTGTTCAAGACTAGCTCCACTAAGCATACTCCTAGCCTTCTACATCAGTGTCCTATTCATTCTTTTTCCAACTCTATTTTTTGTAGGGTATACAGAGTTATCTTATGCCTTTGGATACCTCATTCTTTATAGAACTATTCAAACTCTACTGAGCAAAACTCACCACCATTGTCAATTCTCACACACTTAATCTTCTTACTAATCTGATTCTCTTCAAGAGCTTTAAATTCCTTGAACTAACTAAAGACTTGTGTCTTACTTTTTAGGAAATAAATACACGTCATTCTATTGTAATCATCTATTAAAGATACAAAAAAATAGCCTTGGAGATTGAAGAAACTTTTACAGGACAAAATACATCATAATGAATAAGATCCAAAATATCAGAAGATTTGTGAGAACTAGAGTAAAATTGAACACGATTTTTATTACCATAGAAACAATGTTTGCAAAAGTTGAACTTGAGATTACAATCATTTAACCCATCAATGAGGTTCTTGTTTTTTAGAGTTCTGAGACCCTTCTCACCAATGTTGCCAAATCTCATGTGACACAACATTGTCTTTTCTGCAGGAAGCTTTCCTTCCAATGCGTTTGCACCCTTAGGTACACATGTTGCATTGCCATTAGAACCAATAACCACAATCCTTTTAACTACTCATTTAGATGGTTGGGATGACATGATAGCTACTTTCTTCTTTGAAATAGAAGAACTATTGCACTAAGAAATGCATGCATCAAGATAAAACAAAGTACCTCTCCTAGTACCCTTAGCAAGCACATAGCTCCTCTCATCATCTTACATCCATCTTTAGAAAAAATAACTTGCACACCTACATCATTCAACATACTTACAAATAATAGGTTTTGTGCCAAACTAGGGATGTGCATTATCCTGTTGATCCCCTTTACTTGTCCATCAGGGAATTTGATAGTGACTCATCCTCATCTAACTATCTTTAGGTGAGAATCATCACCCAAGTACACCTTTCCACCATAAAAAATTTCATACTTTGAGAACCGACCTGAGTCTATCAACCACATATCATTAGATGCATGTACTACCAAGGATATAATGAAAGAATCGCCATCTTCTTGAGATTTTTCTGAACCTAAATCTGAGGCCTTCTTCTTCTTTAGCTCTTTATAGCCTTTACGAAAGTGCCCAGCCTTATCACAGTTTCAGCACTTTTCCTTGGACTTTTTAGGAGTCTTAGATTTTCCATAGGATTTGGATCTACCCTTTCTAGACTTGTTATTTTTCTTCCCTTTGTCATTGGATCTACTGTAAACAACAAGAGCTTCCTTAGCTGAATCTAAAGATTTTCTCTACATCTTCTCAGATAATAGTGAAGACACCACATTATCCATTCTAAAAGTGACTAAGGTACTTCCCAAAGCCATCACAAGCTGGTCTCATGAATTTGGCAAGGAACATAATAGGGTCATACATCGATCCTACTCCTCTATCTTGACACTAGATGATGTCAACTATGCAATTAGTAAATTAAAAGAATTTAGATGATCTCTAATAGATCCTCCTTCCACCTTTCTTAGAGAATACAACTTCTTCCTTAAGGAACAACTTGTTGACCAGAGATTTGGTCTAATACATAGACCCAAACCATATCAATAAACATTTTGTGATCTTCTAATCAAGAACATTTAGGAGAACTAAATCAATAGATAGAGTCTAATGAGATCCTTAGCCTTTCAATCCTTGAGATCCCAATCTACTTGAGATATTGTTGTGGGTCTCACATCAAGTGAAGTTTCCTCCCATTGATCACGATCTTCAAGCAAGTCATCCATCTTGATTTTCCACCACTCAAAATTACTACCATTAAATTTATCCACCTCCATTTTTTTGTACAATGAACTAACCACCTCAATTTGCAAATAAGATTCAAAATTCTCTACACAAAACTCCCACTCAACTTGAGACTAGCAAAAAAAAACTAGGATCAAAAGTTGATCAAGCTCTAGTATCACTTGCAAGGAAACTCAGGTGCAGAAATAGCTTCTTAAACTGATCCCTTAAGGAGAGTATTGTGTAAATTCTATTTAAATCCTTAGAATTTAAGATTTGATATTATGTAACCAACAATATTGCAATCAACCATGAATATAGAAAAATAGATAGAGAAAGAAAGCACAAACACAAAGATATGTTGGTGGGGAAAAACCTTTCAATAAAAAAACCCCACCCTGCCAAAACCTGCACAATGTATTATCTTCAACATAATGGTTACAACACACTTGCAATGCAAGTTCTTTTAGAATACAGAAGATAAATCCAGTCACAACAAAACACTACCAATAGTACACTTTCACTCTCTCCTATTTGCAACCCTAAAGTCGCTTATATCATGTGCTTTCCATTTTTGGGGAAACTTCCAAAGAAGAACTGTATTAGGGTTTTACCATTTTCTATAAAAGCAGGAACCCAAAATTTTTTTTAGGCTAATGCCTCAAACCCTACATGCTAGATGGAGACTCAAGTGTACAATACTCAATGATAATTTTCCACATGTCTTCACGTCTTTACCCATCATCATATCTTCCAAAGATAGCTCTTACATGTCATAGGAATCCATCATAACCATTTTAGTCATGATCTCCTTACACACTATTCAAGATGCTGACAGATGCAAGTGGAGTGACACATCAACATACCAACTAGACATGTACACTCACACTTAATTACATTATTTGCGAAAAAAAATACATTTACAAAAAAAAAAATAAGAATACGAATTATCCAAGGTTGAGGCACCCTATTCCTAACATAACTATGAGTTTAAATCCTTTAGTCAAGTTGATAACTAATAGTCTTTGTAAGCCTTTAACAGGGTTGGCCTTTTAGAGGGTAGATCATAGATTATGATCAAAACTTTGTAGCCATAATTGGCCACACTTTATTGTTGCATTAGAGAAGAATTTTTGGTGTCAACCCCACCCCAGTTTTACCTTCTTGGAGGGTTTCTAGGTAATCAAAATCTTTTGTGTTATGTATTGATTTATATTATGTTGAGGATGTGATGCAGGCTACATATTTTAGTTTATATGCTAATTTATGAGATGGATGAATGCTGAAATGTTTTAAGTGTTGATTCACCCCCTCTAGAACTTACTTTCTAATTTATATTTCTAATAATTGGTATCATAGCCTTGTTTTCTAGAAAGTAAAGTTTGAAAGCTTGAGAGGAAAGATCTGGAAGATGGAAGTTGATAAATTAGGAAAGACTATTGAGAAATAGACAATCAAAATATAACTTGTCCTACATCAACTAAAGAAAGGAAGAGATTAACTACAATAATCATTGAAGAGAAGAAAGAATTTGGTCATTCAACAAAATGAAACTCAATATCAAGAAGAAGACACTACAGGATTATTTGAAGACAAGGAATCCAAAGAATTTGATTCAAAAATTGTAGATATGATGGAAATGAATAGTGCCCTAAATGAAGAAGTTGAGAAATTGAAAAGGGAACAAGAAACTCAATCATTAATGTTATGTGAGATAACTAAATTGAAAAAGAAACTTGAAGAGGAAAAAGTCATGATTGAAGAAGATAAAAGAATATTGGCAAACAAAATTGAGCAGAAGACATTAGATGTGCAAAAACTCACAAACATACAACTGGACACAATGAATCAATTGATGATTGCAAATCAAGAACTGAACATTTAAGACATTGAGATTGCAACTATAATATCATAGAATGACCTATTGCAAAATGAATTGAAAGTAGAAAAGGAATTTATTGAAATGTTCAATAAACCTAGTGAAGCCATAAAGTAGTTTGAAAAGATGATGAATATGCCAAGAAAAAATGATGATACTGTTGGATTAGTATATTCTACTACCAAGAAAAGAGAATCATCTAAAAGTGGTGGACAAAGGAATAATAAGGGAAAGACTAACAGACCCACTTGTCATCATTGTGGCAAATCGGGTCATACAAAAAATGTCTACAAGAGTAACACTAGCAATCAAACCCTTAAGAATAAAAATAGAGGACACAATTATAACTACAAGAAACAAGGACAGTAGGCACATGAGTGCAGGACAAAGTCCATCAATTCTCAGAAATTTGAAGGATACTATTACAACTATTAGAAGTATGGACACAAAGCATATGAATGTAGATTTAAATCTAAGTGGACATCAAAAAAGAAAACAAAGGTACATGATCATAGAGATTTTTATAATTGGGATTACAACACTAGGTATAGTTGTAACTATTATGGAGAGTATGGTCATGTTGTCGTAAATTGCATAAGGACTCACTTTTAAAAAAATTGCAAAAAGGGTTTAAATGGAGAGATTGTATACTTTAGTTGTCTTAAGGTCAGTCATGTACGTAGAAACTTCCCAACTTGATCACCAACACCGAGAAATGAATTCAACAAAAGAAAAGAAAAGGTTGATGCTGAACAGACAAAGATGCAGATGAACAAGACATGGAGAAAGAAGGAAGATTGTAGTGCATCAAGTCAAGATGAGGGCACTTCATCCAATAGATTAGGTGATCACATCACCCTAACTAGGAAATCAAAGGTATTTGTGGAACTAATATCTGAAATGATATATTTTTTGTCAGTTCCAAGAATTTACGGAATGAAAAGATTTATTAGCATGAATTAAGATGCAATGAATTGATTAGAAGAAAGAGATGTTCTAGCATTAGGATACTTTTGGTGTTGTTGTCGAGTATTGAAAGAACTGTAGTTACTTTTGAGTAATGGAGGACTTGTAGTAGTTGTAGAGTTAGTTATGCTGACTGAGAACACTGAAAAACCTATGGAAACTAAGCTTACAGTTGTGTAAGCACTAAGCATTAAATTCAAGGTTTTTAAAGTTATAAAGGTTATTTTTGAGTCATTTACATGTACTAGAAAATTGAAGAGCACGAAGGTGAATTTGGAGAGGATTCCAATGACTGCAAACAAAATTCAACTACTACTTGATAACTATCATCAAATCAAAAGGTATTTCACTTATGTTTAGTTACATTGTTTTGCATTTTACAAACCCTACCAAGTGAAAAAGGTAGCAAGATCTTCAGTAATAGAGAGGAAGGGAGGTAAAGAGGTTATGAATGTTCAATTGATCAACAATGATATATGGGAACCTCCTAAATTATATGATATACCTAAAATCACATACAAGGGAGAGCTATCAAGAGCTTCATCAATGATTCCAATGAAAGTTCTAATGATTCATGATGTAAGGTGTTGCTATATGTGTAAGGTAGTAGAGGTTGGAGACCTAGATATTAGGGAAAAATATGAGAAGTTGTGTAAGAACTAAATTTTGAAGGAAGAGAACAAAATCATAGAACAAAGAGGGTTAACGTGTGCCCTAGATTTTTCATAGAATTTTAAGATGGAGTGGATTAAGATAGTGTTGATCTAAATTCATGACAACCAGCTATGGTTGGAAGATGATCATGTCAAGATCTCAAAGTGAATCATTCATAGGGTAACAGGGTATCCTACTCTAGACATAATCAAGCCCATAAAAGAGTGTTGAAACTACATCATTGGAGGATGTTAGTTTAGATGAAGTGATTGTTTTACCACAATTCAATCCAAAAAAAATCACACTGTAAGAAATTGAGATACTCTAGGAGGCCCTATAAATAAAATCAATGCAAGAGAAGATCAGGAGTGAGCACAAGAAAAAACAAGTTTTGCATAAGATCAAAGACATTTTTACCGATGCTTTAAATATTTCAAATTCATTGTCCAATAATCCTATCATAGAAAAACTTGTACATATAGTTGATAGGATAAAAGATAAAGATATAGAACCTAATGTAAAGTTATTGGAATGGTCTAAGAATAAATTTCACACTAAGTTCATGGATAAGATATCTAGTGCTATTGAATTGAGAGAGGATAATTTGACAACAAAGATGGATACTGTGAAGAAATTTTTTGATAACATATATTCTTTATATAGTAAACTATGAAATGTTGAACTCTTTACTCAAGATACTCAAAAAATAATTGGTATGTTGCAAGGAGATCTTAATTCTACTAGATCTTCATTAAAGACAACTGCTAGCACCAGTCAGTTACATTTTTAGAGATTATTGTTGACATAGAGTAGGCTTGCCGAGTTGCAAGCAAAAGATGCAAACATAAGATCAACTTTGATCAACATTCAGTCCATGTTGTCCCCACACATGGAAGTTTTGTAGAAAGAACTGGCCCTTTTAGAAATATTGATGAAGAAAGATTCTCATCTTTCTATACAAGAAGGTCTAGTTGACATGGCAAAAAATTTAGAAATTCAAGTTCAATCTCTAGATGCAGCCAACGATAATTGCGAATCCACATTAGGAATCATAATGCAAGTATGTTGCCAAGTTTTAGTCTTACTCTTTGAAGCTTGGATGCCATTGGTATGAAAGTGAGTGTGATTTCTAAGTGTTCATAGGTAACTTACTTCTCATCTTTCCAGAATAACTCTACTTTCTTTCTTTTTTGGTTTCCCTTTGCATTACCTTTACCCATCACTTAAGTAGGTTTCCTATTTTTATAGTGTGATTGGGCTCTAGGTGATCTAGGCATGGTTGGGATGGTTTAGTGTCCTCTTGATGAGAAGTAATTTATTCTACACCTCATTATCTATTATCTTGTCTTAGCATTCCATGTCTCATAGATTCTGAGCTTTTGAGCTGATTTTCCCCTTGAGCGAACTACATCAAGTGTGAATCTAAAGGATGAAGTTGTAACATTGGTTAATAGGCTAAGAATATGATTTTTTCGGTTCCCAAAGCCCTACAAAGCTATGGATAGAAGCCAACATGAGTCTCATTCAAATTTGTGGAGATAAGATCAAATACTAGAGGGAACACAAGTCTATAGTTTTTTTGTTGCATATTCATGGAAATGAAGATGTTTTGCTCTATTTTTTAAGTTGTGTCAACTTGAGCCAAATATTAGTCCCAATGATCAAATAGTGTGGACACAATTTTGAGAGAACTATTTAAAGGCTCATAATGAGTGAGGCATACTTGAGATTTAGCATAAAGGCCATCAAATTAAGGTGAAAGAATGAAGTATTGTCATTGTGCTCCAATCTAGAAAATGCTTATGGGAAAGGAGTTTTCTGCCCTAGGGAAATGAAAAGGGCTACTTCTCTAGGGGCTTTGAAAATAGAAATTCAAGTTACCATATAATATGAATAACCTTCAAAGATGCTCAAAAGATACTTCTAGAGAAGTTAGTGATGGAAATGTGAGCCCGATATAAAGGAGATGAAGTGTTAAAAGACTTAGGTAGAAAGAGAAAGAATGGAGTGCACAAGCTAACAAAAGGATTACTCCTCGTACTGTGATTCCAAATAGAAGGAAAATGAGTTTGCAAAAAAGCTAATCTCTCTCTCTCCTGCATGTGTTAATATTATTAAGTATATATGCATTCTAGATTTTGAAACAATGTAAGGCATCTCCCATAAAGCTAAAGCATTTGTGTCATTAAGTGATTCCTTTTCATATCACTTTAATTTAAGTAAGACAGATTTTGAGAACTTGGTATTTTATATACAAATGAATGGAAGGTTTAAATAGTCATTATTCATGGAATTAAATGCAAATCCTACCATTATAATCATTGGCTGAATTTAATTTTGTTTGTGTGGCTAACATTCTAATTCCTAAATATATTTCATCAAAATTGCATGAAATTGGTTTCTTTAAGTATCTTTAAATGAATATTTATTGAGAACTACATCTTGTGGAATCATAGTGAATGGTAATCAGAGCTATTGATTATGATAAATTAATTTTCTTGGAGCTTGAGTTAAAAGAGCTTACATACACATCCTTCAAATTCTACAATTTGGGTGACCTTCATAGAAGACTTAATTCTCAACCCATTCCCCCAATCACTCAGAAACTTAAAGAGAGTGGATTGGTAGGGGCAATAAGTTTTCCTATGGTAGTACATGCACCTGAGCTCATAAGGGAATGCATTGAAAGATACAACCTAGAAACAAAGAAAATTCTATTTCCTAGCAAGTCTATTCTCATTTCAATTAATAAGGCACTGATGTAGTCTTCATTTGGCATTCCAATGAAGGAGCAATATTGTGATGTCAATTTTGGGTCCTTTGCATCCATGTTCAATGAGAAGAAGACCCTTAGATGGAAAGACATGTAGAGGACCTAGTTCCAAACTACCCATTCAAAGAAGAACAAAATGTTGAAGACTCTATTTGGCACAAATATGAAATGAGAGATTGTGGATATCCTCGCACTCCTTCGACTGAAAGGAAAAGGGGATATTTTGGAGTTCATTGAGCACCACTTCTTCCTAGTACAAGAAATTTGTGTTGAGGATATGTAGATTAATTGGGCATAGATCATCTATGATGAGCTTAGCTCATGGTTGAATTTGGCCATAGGATTCAAGAAATTCTACATGTCCTCTTATTTGATCTATGCTTTGGAAACTCATCACTTGTGGCCCAGTCTCCCTAGCATCCTAAATTATGATGAGTTCACCAAAGTCTATGAATTTTACCCACATCTATAGCTATAAAGAAGCTATGAGGGTTACATAGTTGTCAACAATGCCTTCACAATGAGTATATGCTGAAAATTGCAAGGATGGCCTAAAAGGAGACTATCACCAAAGACAATTTTTGCCATAAGCCAATTTGGTTGCTCATTCATCCAGTTTCTAATTTTCTCCTATTTGTGGATAAGAGCTTATGATGGATTTCTAAAGAGGTTTTATAGATATCTAGAAGCCAAGGTGGTCCATAAGCCAATTTAGATACTCATTCATCCAATTTTTGAGCTTCTCCTACTTGTGAATAGGAGCTTATGATGGATTTCTTAAGAGGTTACCCAGATATCTAGAAGCCAAGGTGGTTCTAGTCAAGCTATGTCAACAGATCCTTGAAGTGAACACCCTTTGTTCTAACATGAAGAATATTATGGGGATTCCATTCCCTAAAGTGGTTGGCCTATATTTATGTGCCTCTAGATCAGATGCTCGAAATATGGTAAAAAGCTTTGTGAGAAAAATTAAGATGTTAAACTATGAGGTGCTAAGGCGTCAATATGACCTAGTTAATTTTGTAAGGGGTCATTTGAAGCTAGGGTATGTCTATATGCATGTCTTGAACATTGAATATTATTAGTATGGGTGTCCCAATGAGTACCAAACTTGGGAGAGATTTTGGTCACGGCTAACCATTGATGAGATAAAACTATATAATGATTATGTTGATGTTTTGACCTTGCAGATGATGGATACTACATGTGTAGTGCCTACCCTCGTTCACATCTTTCTGGACACATTGTTGTTATCATTATCAGACTATGTTACACTAGTTTTATGTTGATGGATTAGTAGTATTGTTTTGAGACTATCAGACATTATGTTATGGATTCAGTTGATATATGATGAGATTAATTAGACTCTACATTTCATGTATGCATGATGATCATTAAATTGCTTTTAGTTATTGATGATGGTTAGCTAGATGGTTTATTATCTCATGTGTTTTTATTATGGATACTTACCCCATACTTGCATGTGTATGGTGTGCATGTTTGTTCTTATTGTATGGTGTTTCTGATGTGGTTAAGGAAGGGAGTCGTAGTCACCTACTAGTCAGGATCTACACGGTGCACCACTTCCTGCCATTGCCTGTTTAGCTTAGTATTATATATATTGTATGTACATGCATGATTTTTATGTAGGTTGGAGGTACTGGGTATCGACTTCCCTGAATTGCTAGGATTAGTGTACCCTATTACACTATCTCAATGATAAGAGAAGGGAGATAAATTCTCAAGTCCAAATCCCAAACCCTTAAAACCATTGTCCTAGAGAGATAGGACAAGTAGCTAGATATTTTAACCACTGAATGTGTCGGATGACATAATTCATGATTTTTAACCCTTTAGACTGATTTTGTGTGAATTGTTCTATGATGGGTTTTCATATTTTATCTTGGAGGTCTATGGTGAATTTTCTATTAATTAAGTCTTAATAAATAGATTTAATTAATAAATTAATTATTTGAGAAAATTAATATAATATCATGATCTTTGATATTTTGACTATAATTAATTAAATGAGAATTAATTGAGAAAAAGAATTAAATAAAAGAAATTAGAAATTAAAATTAATAATTATTATAAAATAATAATAAATTAATAAATAAATAATAATATTAAAAGTTATAAAAATTAAAATGAAAGTTATAAAAATTAAAAATAAAAGTTATAAGCTTACCTAGGAGTTAACGCACCTTTTTATTTCTCATATGTCAACAACACGGAGGTTAGTGCACAAATTAAGCACATGGTGTCTACAACCTTATGACTCATCTAAAAGGTTGGAAAAAGCTCGTGCTTAGTTGTCAACACCTTGTAGTTGTTTCTAGAGACATTCTAGGTGCTTCCTGAGAGTCCTTTATATTCAGGCACTCTTAGAGCCTTAAAGAGAGCATTTTTTGGGAGTGTGGTTGGAGGACTGGGAACGTGGGAGAAGGAACGAGCTTGCTCTACGAAGTTCTGAGGATAAGGGATTTAGCATCAGTGTCCAAGTAGACACTTGTGACATTGTTTATGTTATTTTTGCATCTTGCACTTCTTGTCTTCTTCATGTCTTCCAAATGCTTTCTGAGGGTTTTCCTATCTTGCTTGTATGCATTCTTGTTATGGGTAGTTAATAATCTATGTGAGACAACCCCACAAGCATAGATCTAAGAATTCTATGGACTAGGGTTAAAAAAATTATAGCCAAATCTATTAGAAGAATTATGGGGTAAATTTAGAGAGCAAATATTTTATAGGAAATTCTTAAAATTGTGGATATATTCTTTGTGGGAAAACATACATGTTTATATATTTTCAGATCTGCATATATATATATATATATTGTAGTATAAAACTCTGTGTGTGTATATATATATACACATATATATATACATATATACATATATATATAAAAATATAATTGAAAGATCGAATGATATATCGCAGAGAGGAACTTATAAAACCGCATCGCGATTTGTATTGATAACAACGTTATTGAAAATGTTGTAAAATAACATTGTTCAATTTTTTTTTTTTTTTTTTTTTTGGGGGGGAGTTTACCCACCCCGTTCCTTCCTTATGAATGTGCCGGAAGTTGTGCGTGCTATCGCAAGCCCTGCGATAGTGGCAGGCCGCACGGCTTCCCTTTAAAGAGGGAGTCGATAGTTGTAATGAATGTGCAGCGATTCAAATCACTTTCAATCTTTTTTCAAAAATAGTAATGATATGAATCGCAGGTTATATGGTTCGGATTCATAATTTGATTTTATGAAATAATTTGATACATTGTATATTATATATTATATTTATATATATATATATGTGTGTATATATAAATATATATGTATATATATTATATTAATAAAAAAAATTAATATTCAAGCTATTTTAAAATTATTAAATAAATAATATAGTTTTAAATTAATTAATTTACTTAATTAGAATTTAATCTAATTAAGGTTAATTGAAAGTTATAATATTTAAGTTAGCAAATATTAAGTCCTTCTCAAAATTGTAAATTGAGGTTTTTTGAAAAAAATGATAATTCATTATCGAAATAGGAATAATGTATCACTCTTAGAACATTTAGAAAATTGAATTCTAAGGGTTGGAGGGAAAAGTTTTAATCCATCAAAACAATACATGGGTTAGGAAAAATGTACAAAATGTTTCGCCACTCAATATCTAAACTTGGAAATGAAAAATTGAGACCTCCACATTTAATTCAATGATGTAATTTTAGCAAAACCAAAACATGTGCTTGCATTGTGTTTTCTCTATGCTATTTGTTTTGGGTTTTGGGTTGACTAGTGTTGACCAGTTATAGGACGTCTACCAGAGGCTCGGGGGTTATGATTGTGATGTCATGATGATGTCTTAATTCTGATCTTTATAAACCCAACCATGGTTATGTGATGGTATGCTCTATGAGATGTTTGTATTTACTAATTGATTAATGCTTTTCAGTCTTCTTGAGTGAAGCTAAGTTATATGTATCTGAAACACTTGACTTAACCATTTTGAGTCATCGATCAGTTATCCTTGGAATACTTTTCAGTTGCCATGATGGGACTGAAACATTGATTTATTCTTGATGATGTCATGTTGTGACATGTTTGACTCAACCATTTTGGAGTCTTCAATCAGTATGATTTTGAGATATATTTTGGTTATTGAGAACCAATGATTATTATGATTATTAGGGATACCTTCAATTACCAATAGAGAACTGTTGTGGTCATGATTATCTATTATGCTTTTTAGTTGACTCATGGAGATTTGATGTTTATATTGTGGATTATCTTTTGTGATTTGGAGATTTATGATTCCATCAGTTTAGGGTAGGTTATCTGCTTGTAGTGTCAGGAAGTGGCTTGCAATGGGGGCTGGGGCCCTAAGAGGCTGCCAGGGTAACTCAATGTAAGTTGTTTTAATAAGTGAAAACACCTAATACTAACTAAATGAACTTAAAAAGATAATTGTTTTGTTCTTGCCCATGCCTTGAGTGCTAGTACAGACTAGGATGGGAGTAAAGAGAACACTTGATTGTGACCTTGCATTCCATAGTATGCCTTGTCAATATGAGAGGATACTAGTGGCTGCATAAGGATTAGTAGGGACCCTTGAGTCCTAAGATAACTACCAGGGTAACTTCTACATGATTAATATGATGACACTTTCCTGCTTACAGAGTAGGTTTCCTACATGTCATTGTGTGCCTCTGGGAATTAGATGTCGATTTTGTGATTGAAACCTTTGAGTTAGTATACTTTTAGGATTCCTGGACTTATAGAGATCTCTTCTATGTGATTTGGATAGCCTATTTGGGACTTGAGATTGTCTCCTCAGCACGATGGGAGTGGACCACTTAGGTTCCACGCGGTCGAGTGGTAGTGCTTTATCACTCTTATCATTTGAGATCCATTTGAGACACCGTAGCTAATGCATTCATGATTATGATGGTGGACATGTATCCTTATATTGATGATTTTCATATGTTAGATGATGTTATCTTATGCTTTACTTTGCAAGTTAGATTACTTTCTGCATATGATGTAGTATGATTTAGGAGTGACATTCCTACTATGTTAATACCAATGATCTCTTCGGTGATTTGCAATGTTATGCATAGAGGGATGGATAGGATCCACGATGGTCTAATGATACTATTAATGGTTGGGGGGAACCGTGCACTTAGATATTTATGTTGATTACTTATGGTTATCTCTTATGATGATGTATCATATATGATTTATGGTTTCATTTATGTTGTTGCATCATGGATCAGATTTAGAATGATGATGTACTTTATTTATACAAATGTATATTCTTTTATGCCTATCATACCGTGTGACATGTACAGTGGATGATTGAGCAATTTGAAATGTAATTCTAAAAGGACACTTGTATATTATTTAAGTACATTAGATGTATCATTATTATTTCATGAGGATGTGATGTTAGATGATTAGTTAATTTAGATGTAACTCGACATTAAGGGATCCATGAAGAATGTAACCAGTTATGTATGCTATGATTTCACTTGTACTTTTACTATTGCTTCTGTTATTATTCATAAGTTGTATATGGTTTTACTTTCATGTATTTTTTTAATTTTATTTTTAAAAATGCTACCAAACTTAGTGAAACTTTAGGTTAATTCTTTGGATCCCTTGGCAGGGCATTACAAGATGCGCCCCACTATTGGAAGCATGAATGCTAATGATATTACTATGGGGGAGTATTGTAGAAACATGATTAGATAATTATCATGATGATATGTTACATTCATGATTGTGTTTGTCATTGATGTCAAAATAATAGTTTTCTATGGTATCTATTAGAAAGAACAATGGTAAAAATCAAGTTGTTACAAATAGATCATTGAGTATTTTCACTAGCAAGGTTAAAGGGAGATACTAATATGTGTTTAGTATATGTAGCTAACCTTAGGCACAAAAGATATTAATTATAGAAGAAGTTATGCAAGTTTTGGTGAAGATTGTTCTAAGATAGAGTTTGCAAAAGCATGTTCTAGTAAACTTGTTATATCTCTTATCAAAGTTGTTATTCTGAGAAGTAGGGTTAAAGGCATGTAGAAGACATGTTGGAGATGACATGGCTAATCTCACTCATCATAATATTACATGTATAGAAAGTTATTCAAGTTACAATTTGAAAGATTGATGTTATCACTAAGAAAAATGTGTTCTTAATGGGGTCTTATAATAATTAATTAAGAAGATGTAATAGCCTACTTAGGGAATTGTTTTATGGATTCAGATAAAGGAAGGAAATTTTCCTTTATTATGAATGAATGATTGCATGATGTATGAAGAGTGGAAAAGAGGAGAAAAGAGATGAACATTGAGTAATTGCAAAGATAAGAAAAGCAGAGAGAAGTTGAAGAAAACTTCATTGCCAAGGTTTTATTTTGAGATCTGAGGTTTGATATTTAGATCCAAGGTTTGTGACCTAGTCTATAAGGTTTGACAGTAATTAGTCTAGTTGATAGGATAGAGGAAAGAGGAAAGAGGATAAAGCATAGTATTAATAATTATTCTTAAGGAATAGTTGAGACATTAGTTGGAAAGTGAAGTTCAGTGGTCATGCCCCATAATCTATTTGGACAGTGGGTCCTTCTACCTTCTACCTGCTACAAATCCTAATAGGGTTGGAATCTCCTAACAGGGATTCTTATGTAGTGAATGTTTTTATAGACTCCTAATAGGGTCCATCCTCTAACAAGGAATATATATATATATTAGTATATCTTTGTGGGCATCATTTCCATGAGGGTTTTCCCTCTGATCAAGGGTTTCGCTAGTTAACAATTCTAGTGTACATGTGTATGTACATCTTTTCATGGTTTTTTTTTACTTTGGTTGCATGGTTATGATCATTTAAGGTTGATAAATGTTTTGATTGGATAACTGATTCACCCCCCCCCCCCTCTCATTTATCATGGTGGACTATTATTTCTAACAATTGCTATCAAAGCATCAGGTCATTAAAGATAAAGTTTAATAGCTTTGGAAGATTAGTGGTGAGTTATTTCAAAAAGAATAGTTCCTTCTTTTCACTATTCCATTTTTTCAGGAGTTCCAAGTGCTGAAACCTATCTTTTGATTCCCCTTTCAATGCAAAAGTTATTGAACTCATGTGAAATGAATTCACCTCCTTTGTCTGACCTTAAACATTTCAGTCTTTTTCCTATTTCTTTTTCTACTCTGGCCAAATACCATTTAAATTTTTCAAATGCTTCTTATTTCTCTCTTAGGTACATGACAGTCATCATTCTTGAGTAATCATCAACAAAAAGAATGAAGAATTTTTCACCAATATAAATTTCAAGGCCAATAGGTCCACAGAAATTAGTATGCACAATTTCTAAAATTTCTTTAGACTGATAGTTCTTTCTTTTAAAGCTAGTCTTTCCCATCTTACCAATTTGACAATTCTTGCATAGACCAACCTCGGGTTTCTTTATGTTAGGAATGCCTCTTACTTTCCTAAATTTCCTTATTTTTACCAAGTTATCAAAGTTCACATGACATAACCTCCTATGCCATAACCAACTTTCTTCAACTTGAGCAATAAAACATGAACATTCACCACATTTAAAATAAAACAAGTTACCTTTTGTTTGAGTGCCTGATCCAATTAGCTTACCTTTTCCATCTAGTAGTCTTGATTTTCCATGCATGAATTCCACTTTGAATCCATTATTGAGTAGCTATGCCACACTCAATAGATTGTTCTTTAGTCCTTCTACCCAATATGCATTATCACATACAAGTTCCTTGGTCAGTGAGATTCTTCCTTTTTCTTTTATACAACAAGGTTCATTGTTACCAATCTTACACTGCCACCATCATAGTCTTCAAAATATTCGAACTTAGTTTTATCACCAGTCATGTAATGAGAACAACCACTATCTATAATCCATGTATCATTTTTTCTCACATGAGAAATGAGTGTCATTTCTTCATCATTATCAATTTCATCTTTTATAGCAATGAACAATTTCATCTTCTTCTTCATCATCAAAATCATTAGAATCTTTAGCCATGAAACACGTTTTCTTACCTTTATCCTTGAATGATTTGAAGTCTTTATTACTATTGCACTTGTGACCTTTCTTCTCATCCTTGTTTTTCTTATTTGGGCACCTAGCAGCAATATGTCCAATTTATTCACAAGAAAAATAGATTAGAGGAACCTTACCTTTGTATTTCCCTTTGCCTCTTGAATATTTCCTTACTAGTATAGCTTCAACTACCTCAAGATCATTGTTTGAACTCTGTTCTGATTCTTCATCACTATATGATTGAGGATCCTTTATCTTCTTGCCTTTTCTTTGAGTGAAAGCTTGGCTTCAAATGTTGATTCAATGTTCTTGGTAGCTAGAACATAATTATCATAGTTGTCTAGCTCACATGCAGTCAATCTTCCAACTATGGCCTCTAGATTTATCTTATGATTTGCTTCACATCTTCTTTCTTGAATTGCAGAGACTTTGATTGCATAAATAGGAAGTAGAGTTCTAAGAACTTTACTTAATACTGTCTCTTCCTTAATATCTCCTCTAGATGATTGCACTAACACTTGCTTTAACTCTTTCAACACATTTTGCTATGTTTGCATCCTCTCTCATCCTCATCTGATCAAATTGTCCTCTCAAACTTTCTGCCTTGGCTCTTCATACATTATCATCACCTCCATAGATTTCTTTCAATTTGTTCCACATTTCAAAAGTAGTTTTGAAATCTTTGATGTCATCAAATTCTTCATAACTTAGAGCAGATGCAATATCTATCATCATGTTGTTGTGAGTCTTCTTTTCAGCAATATCATTGACAGATAATGTACCAGTAAGTTATGCATATTTTTCATCAAGGTACTTCAGCCCTAAATCACTAATAGAAGCTAGATGAGGTCTCATCAATCCCTACCATGCTGAGAAATTATCCCTATTAAGTCTTGGAATTTCCCTCTTGTAAGACATCCTAAACTTTAGCTTAGATCCTTGAAATCTTTTCCTACAAGCACCAAAAGCTCTAATACCAATTGTTGGAATTATGAGTGAAGTAACTGAGAGGGGGGGGTGAATCAGTTACCACAAAAATAATTCTTAATCCCTTAGATGTCTTAAATAACTAGTTACTATTGTCACTCGGTAAACACAGCAAAAATGTTGTAACTCTGTAGATTAACTTGTTACTAAATTTTAGCATTCCTAATTATTAGCATGCATGCAAAAGTAAATAACATGAGCACAAGAGACACTAGATTTAATGTGGAAACCCAATATGGGAAAAACCACCAAGTAACTAGCTACCAATTTTCACTCTTTTGAAGTGAGCCCTGTTAGGAGCCAACCCTATTAAAGGTTACAATACACACTATTAGGTGTGACCCTGTTAGAGGATTTAATCACCCTATTAGGAGTAGCCTTGCTAGAGGTCTTTAGAACAATTCAACTAAACTATCACCTTGTTAGAAGATTTACAAAATGGTTGTTAAACCAAATCTATTAAGAGATTTGAAATCATTGCCACAATGATTAGAAAGTAACAATGAATTGACCTGAATAAGATGCAACTGAATTTTTTGATTACATATCTCTATTCTACACCATTAGATCCTCCTCAATCTCCTCAATGATCTTTGATCATTCTCCAAAATTTGCTTCCATAATAATCAGTCCTCCTTCACATTCATATCACATCAAATCCATCACACACTTGGAATTCATAACTTGACCTCTTATATATACCATTCAGACTATCCAGTCAGCTCATTCACATGTCACATTTACCAATAAACCATACATTAGTCAGCTACAAATATTATATTAAACAAATAAAATTTATTTCACAAAACAATGAAATCCAAGATTGGCCAACCCTACTCGAAAAGCACTACTTCCAGAAACAGTTTCCTGAGTTAACCATCTTAACTCGATTAACACTACAAAATCCTTTAGCTGCCGAGTTAACTTGGTAAAAGCTAAATTTCCTTCACTGTCCATGAGAGCTCAGTAAGAACTATTTCCTGCACTATTTTCTTTTGATGACCGAGTCAACTCGGTAACAACTAAATTTCCTTTGCTAACCTTGAAAGCTTAGTAACAACTGACTACACAAGGTAAAGCCTGAGAATTCTTAGTAGACACTTTAAACTTTCTTTGCTAACCTTCTGATCTCAGTAGACTCTGTCTCTTGCCTTGCTGATCAACTAAGCTTGATAGACTCTATATTTTGCCTTGCTAACCAACTGAGCTTGGTAGACTCTGTCACATGACTGATATGACATTTGTGTAACATTAAAGATAATACTTAATTGAAAAATTGTATCCAACATGTCTGATATCTCAAATAGAACCAAATAATGTAGATGAGGCATGCAACGATGACTATTGGAAGCAAGCTATGAAAGAAGAATTGGATCAAATAGTAAAGAATGAGACATGAGAATTGATCCCTAGACTAGTAGACAAGAATGTGATAGGAATAAAATGGGTATTTAGGAACAAGATGAATGAATAAGGTGAAGTTGTAAGGAACAAAACAAGATTGGTATGTAAAGGTTACTCATAGCAAGGAGGAATAGACTATGACAAAACATATGCATTAGTGGAAAGAATTGAAGCAATAAGCTTATTCTTAGCCTATCCAGTGCATAAGAAATTCAAAGTGTATCAGATGGATGTCAAGTTAGCATTTCAAAATGAAAAACTTGAAGAAGAGGTATACATAGAATATCCTAAATTTTTTCCTTTAGCAAATGACAAGGATAGGGTATGCAAATTGAAGAAAGCATTGTATGGCTTAAAACAAGCACCCAGAACTTGGCATGCAAGGTTGGACAAGCATTTGACAAAAGTTAGATTTAGCAAAGGTATGGCAGACAATAATCTACACTGAAAAGAAATAGATGATGGGTTGATGATTTTGGTAATATATGTTGATGATATCATATTTGGAGGAGATGATAATGGAAGTGAAAAGTTTGCAGAAGAAATGAAGAAGGAATTTTAAATGAGCATGATAAGGGAAATGAAATACTTCTTAGGATTATAGATTATGCAAGATAAAGAAGGAATCTTTATTTATCAGACTAAGTATTTGAAAGGTCTATTGAAAAGATTTGGTTTGGAAACATGTAAACTAGTTGGAACACCTATGATAACTCAACATAAATTATCTACAAAGGATGAGACACCTACACTTGACTAAAAGAAGTACAGATCTATGATTGGAGGATTGCAATATTTGACTCATACAAGGCTAGATATAGAAAATGCAGTTAGAATTGTTGCAAGATTTCAAGATAAAACCAAAGAAGCACATTATGCAAAAATTAAAAGGATATTTAGATATCTAAAGGGAACACCAAAGTTCAGATTGTGGTATGAAAAATCTAATGATTTCACTTTATATGCTTATACTAGTGTTGATTGGACAAGTAGTATGGATGACAGAAAGAGCACCAGTGGTGAAGCATTCTTTCTTGGAGGAAGATTTCTCTCTTGGTTAAGCAAGAAGTAGGATTGTATCTCACAGAGTATGATAGAGGCAAAATATGTTGTAGCTACAAATAATTATAATCAATTTTTTTGGATGAAGCATATGTTGAAGGATATAAGGATAAAATTCAGTGAACCTATTGTCATACATTGTGATAACACAAGTATAGTGAATATGTCTAAGAATCCAGTGTTGCATTCTAAGACTAAGAAAATTGCTATCAAACATTACATGTTGAGAGAGGAAGTTGCAGAAAAGGAAATCAAATTGGAGTATGTAAGCACCAAAGAGAAAATTGCAAATATTTTTACTAAGCCTCTTCCCAAAGAGACTTTTGAGTATTTGTGAGGTATGCTAGGGGTTATGCCCCTATCTACATCAGAGTAGATGATGCAAGAGTGCATCAGTCTAATAGTACATGGCACTATTGTTTGTCTAGACTGAATGTTGGTGCTTCTTGTATGGGGGAGTATTTTTGATAAACAGAGTCATCTAAGACTCTTGATAAAATTTTTTTTGAACAATGTCTTTGGATACTTGAGTAGGTCAAAGACAATTGGTGCAGAGATTGACAAGATGCAATGATAGAAGGTTGTTGAAACCTTTGACATTGATGTCAATGGGGGAGAGATTACAACACGAAAAACATTTTGATATAGAGCCCATTGAGGTATATCAATGAGGAGAAGCATGTGAGCATTGAAGCTAGTATGATTGATGAAGAGGATTTGAAAAGAAAGGATAACAGTCTTTAATAGTTGGTATTCTTGCAACTAGATGTTTTTCATCTATGTTACCATCAATGCCAAAGGGGGAGATTGTTGAAAGCATGAATTATGATGATATTCCTATGGGAGAGTACTAAAAAACATAATTAGATAATTATCATGATGATATGTTACATTCATGATTCTATTTTTCATTGATGTCAACCTAGCAGTTTTCTATGGTATCTAGCAGAAGAACAACAGTAAAGATCAAGTTAGTACAAATAGATCATTGAGTTTTTTTACTAGAAAGGTTAAAGGGAGATACTTCTATGTGTCTATTATATGCAACTAACCTTAGACAGAAAAGATATTAAGTCGGGAAGAAGTTATGCAAGTTTTGGTGAAGATTTTTTTGCGATAGAGTTTACATAAGTATGTTCTGGTAAACTTGTTATATCTCTTAGCAGAGCTCTAAGAAGTAGGGTTAAAGGTGTGTAAAAGACATGTTGGAGATGATGTGGCTAAGCTCATTCATCATAATATTACACATACAGAAAGTTATTCAAGTTACAAGGTGACAGATTGATGTTATCGCTAAGTAAAAAGTGTTCTTAATAAGGTCCTATAATAATTAATTGAGGTGTAATAGCCAACTTAGGGAATTGTTTCATGGATTTAGTATAAAGTAAGGACATTTTCCTTTGTTATGAATGAATGATTACATGATGTATAAAGAGAAAAAAAGAGATGAATGCTGAGTAATTGCAAAGATAAGAAGAGTAGAGTGAAGTTGAAGAAAACTTCATTGCCAAGGTTTTATTTTGAGATCCGATGTTTGATATTTGGATCCAAGGTTTGTGACCTAGTCTACAAGGTCTAATAGTGATTGGTCTGATTGATAGGATAGAGGAAAGAGGATAAAACATAGTAGAATAGTTGAGAGATCAATTGAATAGTGAATTTCATTGGTCTTGCCCCAGAAGCTATTTGGACAGTGGGTCCTTCTGCCTTCTACAATTCCTAGCAAGGTTGGCACAACTCCTAACAGGATTGGAATCTCCTAACAGGGATTAGACTCCTAACAAGGTCCATCCTCTAACAAGGAATATATATCAGTATATCTTTGTGGGAATCATTCCCACTAGGGTTTTCCCTCTAATCAAGGGTTTCCCTAGTTAGCAAATCTGGTGTAATTGTGTATGTGCATCTTGCTATGGTTTTTATTTAATTTTGTTGCATGGTTAAGATCATTTAAGGTTGATAAGTATTTTAATTAGTTAACTGATTCAAGCCCCCCACACACCTCTTAGTTATCTTGGTGGACTATTATTTCTAACACCCACATCTTACAAGAAGATCAAGGGTACACCAATTTTGCCTACCCCACCTATAGATCAAGTCATTGACACTATGGAGGTTCTCAGGCAAGAAATAATCAAGATAAATAGAAAAATGGGTGGAGTGGACCCAAGAAAGGAAAAAGAGGACTGAAAGTATTGGTTCTATGGGTGGAGTATCAGCTGGAACAGCCCAGTCAACCACAATGACCACTACATCAATATATGCAAGGCCATCACAATCCATTGGTCAAGGTAGAGACCAACCTCTAGAAAAGAATGTTCCATTTACTCCGACTTGTAGAGATGGTTCTATTTTGAACACCAAAAAAGTTGGGGAGAAGGAGGATAACAAGGATATGGGGAAGGAACAAGAGAAATCAATGGCTAGACCATCTTCTCCTATTCAAGTCATCAATTTGGATGACAATACTAACCCCATGGACGGCCAGAAACATGAAGCATCTTAGTAAGGGGATACTTTAGACCTTTTGATAACCAAGGTAGTCAACTTTCCTATTGTTTCTCAGAGCAAGCCAACTCCATTAATCTCAAGGAAGTTGTTTGACCCCACTACATTGCAATCCACTATCAATGTGATATCTATAGAGTTATAGCTCAAAGAGACCATTGATAAGAGGAATAGGAGATATGAGGATGTAGCCCAATCAAAGGACTTGATTGCACAAGTCACCTCCTCTTAGCCATCCAAGAAGACAAAGAAGTAGAAGACAATTTTTGCACTAGTAATAGATTCAACAACTGATCATATGCTACTTGAGATCACTGATCCAGAGTAAGAAGGAAAATTTCATGAACTCTTAAAGGATGATTCTAGATCAAGATAGTTGATCTTGGCATCCTAGTTAATGACTCCATGGTGAACATGTGGAAGTCAAATAGTGAGAAAATTGAGGAAAAGATGGAAGAGCTTAGAGAAAAGAGGGAGATATTGAAGGCCTTGAATTGAGAGCTAATGGAATACATAAGGTCTACACTCATGAGCACTTCTTCAAGTCAATTTGACCCAAATGAAAAGGAAAACAAGAACTTACTCCTAAAACTACAATAAGAAAGGCAATTTAGACATGTAGGCTGAGTATGGGTGGATCAAATGAAGGCTCAAGGTCCCCCACTAATTGAAAATTTGGGAAGCCTAGTATTGGATGATCACAAGCTTAGGGAAGTAGCTTCAAATAATCAAACAACCATACAACAGGTAGCTCACAAGTGTAAATTTTCTACTAATTTATTATCTTTGAATCAAACTTTTAATCTAGTCTTTAAATGATGAGAATGGTCTTCTAAGAATTATGAATATTGATGAAGTTAATGCCTATTTTGATGTAGATCCAATAATGAATATTTGACCTTTGATTGTGAGTTAGTATCTCTGATATAATTTGCAGGATATAGATGCTTAGAGGAATAGACTTTGTTGTAACTGTGTATCCTCAATCTGCATCGATAACCTCCCCATATATCCTTCATAAAGGGCATGTCCCTCAAAGGGATATAACCCTTCCTAAACTAGCACTAACTAAACTCCCTCTAAGTCAGCGATCTGGGAAGACAAATTTAATAACACCTAACTAACTATGTGTTAGTTTAGTTAAATCATTATACTACTACTTCATGAGAAGTCATCGGCTCCTATAGGAAGAGTTATATATAATATAATGCCAGTTTAGAGATATATTATAATAAGAAGAGGAAGTATGGTCTCTACTATCAAACCTGTAAGTTATCTAGTTAATATTCTTAACACTCTCTTAACCTGATAATCCTATAAAGAGATATTATATCTAGCAACACCAATACAGATGAATAAGCAAGAATTAATATTCTATATTTGCCTATTTCTGCTTAGTATGTGGTATCATGGAACACATGATACAAAGTCATATTACTAAACCTATGATATGGCAAATCACTACTACTAGTGATATTATACAAGATAAATCTAAAGAGTGATCTCTTCATTTATCCAAATTGTGATTTCATAGAAATTGGTATTTCTATATCACAACAAGATTCTAAGTTTTAAGATCTACCAGAATATAGGATAAACCTAGAGAATACTAAGATTCTTCCTTTATCCAATTTGTGAATCATGAACATAGCAATGTCAACATCATAATATGATCTAAAATCCATCTAGATCTTATAGTAAAATCTACTATTTAGTACATTATCTAAGAGATCATCATCTCTCATAATGCCTTTTATACAAGTGTTTATTATTTCAGAGATTGGCACCTCTTTAAATAATGAATACACATGGTGGAGCCCATAACAGTAAATAGCCTTATAAAATAAAATTATTTTATTAATAATTAAAAGAGTAAAAATGGATTACAACTCAACCATACCAAGTCTCCTATTGAAATTTTCTATCTTCACTCTAGATAGAGGTTTGGTGAGTATGTCTATTGTATGATTTGTAGTGCAAATGTATTTTAATTTTACAGAATTCCTATCTACCATATCTCTTACATAATGGTAAGGAATTGAAATATGCTTGGACCTATCATGGAAAATAGGATTACCTGAGAACTTGATGGAACTCTAATTATCCCAATGAATAATTATGGGATTCATAGCTTGCCCAAATAATCCCACAAGTAACTTCCCTAGCCAAACTGCTTCTTAAGAGGCTGTCATTGCTACAATGTATTCAGCTTTTGTAGAACTCCATGCTACTGAAGACTAATTTCCTAAACTGAAACAACATCTTGAAGTACTTTTCCTATCTTTGATACTTCCACCCCAATATGAATCAGTGAATCCATGTAAGTCTAAAGAAACTTTCTCATATTTGAGTCCAAAATTAAGAGTGCCTTGTAAGTATCTCATAATGTGTTTAACTGCAACTAGGTGAATCTCCTTTGGTTCACACATAAACTAACTTAAGGCATTAACTACATAGAAAATATCTAGTCTTTTATTTACTAAGTACATAAGGGACCCAATCATCTACCTATAGAGAATAAAATCTATGGAAGGTGATTCTATTGCTACTATCAAAATTTGTATACTTTCCTTAATTAAGTATGATACTATCAAAATTTTGACATGCTTCTAGTCTTAGGAAGTAATGAAGGAGTCCCAAATATTTTCTTTCAAATTCTCTAGTTATATCTTTCTTGCATTGATCTATGAGATGATCATCAACTATTATTAGTAAATCATTAACATACAGTATCAGAATTACGATATCATCCTTATCTCTTTTATAATATTAATTTGGATAAGCTTCATTCCTAGAGAATCCTAAACTGGTGAGATACTTATAAATTCTTTCATACCAAGCCCTGGGAGCTTGTTTAAGCCTATAGAGAGCTTTCTTGAGCCTGCAAACAAAAGCATTAAGATCATGAGTTTCATATACTTCAGGTTGCTCCAGATATACTTCTTCTAAAATCTTTCAATTTAGAAATGTTTTTTCACATCCATCTCATGTACCTTCTACACCTTTGATGTGACTATTGCTAAGACTACTCTTATGGAGGTATATCTGGCAATAACAGCAAAGGTTTCTTCATAATCAATCCCTTATTTATGAGAAAATCCTTTGGCTACAAATTTGGCTTTATAATTCTCAATACTATCATCAGCAACATGCTTTATTTTAAATATCCATTTGGAAGAAACAAAAAAGTTTCCTTTAGGGCTTGGAACAATTTCCCAAACATCATTTTTCATAATAGATTGGTATTAATCTATCATAGCTTCTTTCCAAGCTATATGTTTATTAGCATTAGAAGGATTGGTTGGCTCTATTTTGAATAAATCACTCATGTTTGTTGTATAACTAGAGAATCCTTTAGGTCTTTTACTTTCTCTGAATTTTTTTCAAGATTTATATTTTTAATTTCATCTTCAATTTCTTCTAAGATCTCCCTCTAGGACTTAGTTTCACTATTTCTTTTAGAACTAGATAAAGGAGAAGGTTCATCAGAACTTATGACTCTTTTGAATACAAGATCTTCTTCAAAGATTACATCTCTAATAAGTTCGATATTTTTCTGTCCAAGTACAAAAATCTTATATGCCTTAGATATTTCACTATACCCTACAAAAATACCTTTCCTCCTAGAGGGTTCTAACTTGGTTCTCTTTTCTTTTGGAACATGGATATATACAGGACACCCAAAAATTCTAAGATGACTTATATTGGGTTTTACTTTAGTAAATACTTCTTCAAGGGTTTTATCTTTAAGATAGAAGTGAGGGCTTCTATTTTGAATATATACAACAGTACAAGAGGCTTCTGCCCAAAGATAACATTCTAGATTTTGGTCAAAAATCATAGCTCTAGCAACTTCTATAATTGTCCTATTCTTTCTTTCTGCTCTCTGGACTATAAGGAATACTGTACTCCCTCTTGATCCCTGATTCTTTACAAAACCTCTTAAACAAATCTGAGATATATTCTCCTCCATTATCAATTCTGAGAGTTTTGATTTTATGCCCTAAAAAATTTTTAGTTAATATTTTGAATTCTTTAAACCTTTGTCGGATTTATTTTCATTCCTTGCATTTAAAAAAATAAATCCATGTTTTCCTAGAGAAGTCATCTATGAACAAGATAAAATAAAAAAATCCTCCAAGAGAAGGAACAGACATGGGTCCACATAAATCTTAATGAATTGATTCTAGTAAATTATTTGTTTTCCTAGTACTATCATGAAAGAGACTTCTGGTGTTCTTACCCAGAGCATGCCCTTTGTAAATACTTGGGTGGTCTTTATTTAGTTTAGGTAATCCAATAACCATCTTCTCCATAGTTGATAAAGTTTTGAAATTTAGATGCCCTAATCTTATGTGCCATATTTCATTTGTATTTGTAGCTTCGTGAACTAGGGCTTGAATAGATGGACTAGGTTTTGTATTTGGTTCATAAAAATATCCTTTTCTTTGACCAATTAACTTTTCTTTCTTGATAGAGGAGTTCTTAACATAAGTTAATACTTTTCCATCCACGAATGCAACATTATGCCCAACATCTTAAAGTGTTGTAATTGAGATTAGGTTTCTTTAATTCTTGGTACGTAGAGTACACCTTTAAGAAAAAGAGTATTTCCTTATTTTAGTTTCAAAGTACACTTTCCAATTCCTTGAACGGAGTGTTCTGAGTTATCACCAATGGTAACTTCACTATTAACCTTCTTTGATAAAGAATCTAGAGCTTCTCTGTATCTTGTTATATGTCTAGAAGATCCACTATCAATTACCCATGCTTTATTTGAAATTTCATTTGATAGAGAAGAATACAAAACATGGTTCTCAAGATCATAAGTATCTTCTTCTCTAATAACATTTGTACAATTTGCTTGTTGTTTTTAATTTTCAAGACAATTAGATCTATAGTGTCCAAATTTTTCACATTTGAAACACTTTATTTTAGATTGATCTTTCTTGTGTTTTACATTCTTTTGATTTCCCTTTTTCTTCTTGAAATGCTTCTTCTTGCCCTTATAGGATTTTGTATTAAGAACATGAAGTTCTTCATCTTCTACTTTTGGTTTCCCTCCTTTCTTTAGTTTTCTAGATTCCTTTTGAAGATAATTTCTCTTGAGTCTATTAAAGTTTGGAAGCTTATCTCTGGCACTTATTCCTTGTGAAAATGTCTCCCATGAATCTAGCAATCCATCTATAACCATAAGCATTAATTTTTTGTCACTAATGATGGTTCCTATGCTTGATAGTTTATCTCTAATGCTGGAAACTCTTAGGAAGTAAGAATTTATCAATTCTCCTTCCTTTATTTGAATGTGATTCAATTGTCTCTTTAGTGCGAGAACCCTAGTTGCATTGTTTAGTTCATATGAATTTCATAATGCTTTCATCATATCAAAGATAGTTTGATGTTTTGTAAGCATAGGTACAATATCATTTTAAACTCCATCTAAGATGATTTGAATAGCTTTTTGATTTCCTATGCTCCAAATAGATTTGTGAGGTTCATCTAGAGGTTTTTTGGACTTTCCATCAACAAATTTATTTACATCATTCTCTTGTAGAATCATCATGATTTTGAATTTCTAGGCATCAAATTATTCCTTCCCATCAAACCTATCCTTAGGTTTGATTATGTATGCCATTGAAGATAGCAAATTGTTGCTAGATATATACAAAGTCCAATTAGTAAATTTTGCAAAGCATAGATTAGACTACCAGAGCTCTGATACCATGTAAGGTTTCTGCTAATTCCTTATCTCTAAATCAGACTTTTAATCTAGTCTTTAAATGCTAAGAATGGTCTTCTAAGAATTTTGAATATTGATGAAGTTAATGCCTATTTTGATGCAGATCCAATAATGAATATTCAACCTTTGATTGTGAGGGAGTATCTCTGATATAATTCATAGGATATAGATGCTTAGGAGCAGACTTGTTGTAACTATGTGTCCTCAATCTGCATCAATAACCTCCCTATATATCCTTTCTAAAGGGTATGTCCCTCAAAAGGAAATAACCCTTCCTAAACTAGCACTAACTAAACTCCCTATAAGTTGGCAATCTGGGAAGACAAATTTAATAACACCTAAATAACTATGTGTTAGTTTAGTTAAGCATTATATGGTTTCTTCATGAGAAGTCTCTAGATCCTTTAGGAGGAATTATATATAATACAATACCAATTTAGAGATATATTATAATAAGAAGAGAAAGTTCGGTCTATACTATTAGACCTGTAGGTTATCTAGTTAATATTCTTAACAACAAGCTGACAAAGAAATTGGCCCTTCTACAAGAATTGATAGACATGAGGAAAAATGTGGCCATTTCTCACAAGATTATGAAGACTGGCAAGGAGTCACGATTTCACTAAAAGAAATCCTTGGAGTTTGTTATAGAAAGCTCTGTGAGATCTCCAAATGAACTCAAGGATGTGCACAGCTTGGTGTAAAAGATCATTAAAAAGTTGTTTTAGTATTTGAAGATCTTGCACATTATTGCCCGACTATAGAATTTGTTTCAATTTCACGAGCCATAGTTAATATTTAAAACTTGCCCGATTTTATATACCTTAAATTGACCATTCCATCTTTGAATTTTGCAAGTCTTTAAGCCTCCATGTCTCCTGCTCATTAGTGGTTCCGCACAGCACTTGAGATCAATGAAATCCAATTTCTGAGCCTCCAGATATAAAAGGTTAATGATTGCCGCCTAAACACGTATTTCTTAACTTTTAACTTCTTAAAAGGTTAATGTTAACCACCAAAAACATGTTTTTCTTAACTTCCAAATAAAAGGTTAATGTTAACCACTAAAAATATGTTTTTCTTAACCTCTCCTATAGGTTAATGATAGCCATTAAAAACACATTTTTATTAACCTTTGTAAGGCAGTTATTAACTTGTTCAAAATTCTTCCATGAGAAGTAATATATATACATGAGAGCTATATATACTTGATATCCACCATGTGTAGTGCGAGATGTTTTAATTTGAATTAACAATGTGCCATGAGGTCCAGGCTACAAATATTGTTAAAGATGCAATAACAGTGTGCCACCCCATTCAATGCATTGTCAACTCACGATTCAGCTTTATTGGAATTAGTCTGAACCTGCGGTTATCGTTTCCTCTGGAGCGGGGGGGTGTCTCAAAGTCTGGTAACTCGGATGACATAAAGCCACTAGTATATATGATGAGAAAACAGTGATATGATGCCAAAGTTTTGAATGCATTCTGCCCTCCTCCCAAGTCGAGCCACACGACCTTCAGCAAATGAGACATTATAATGCGTATTGTTAATATCAATCCCCTTGGTAGTTGATGGGTTTGATCCCGCACGTAGATTAGGAAGTGAGTGATGTTAAAATGGGGTAGATGATAGTACGAGAACTCTGGTGGAGCTTGGGAAACTCGAAATGAATGATAACTTAGGATCGGATTACGGCTTTTGAGATGGTCAGCAACCAGTGTGATATTAAAAATTGAGTTTCACTGCCTTTGCTAATACGTAGGTACTGTACCGGCCGCAAACCCAAGGCATTACGTATTGACCCAGCCTATAATGTTTTCGATTTCCTAAAGTCATTTAGAATGTAATTTTTGGACACCAACCATCTGCAAACATAAATGGATAATTATCTAGCTCGGTATTGGTGAAGACAAATATCGATCCATGGACATGTAATGAAGAATGCAAGCACCTCCTAAGATCGCCCCTGATTTGTTTGACGTAATGCCAAGGTGAATAGGCCTGCGAGCTCTTACCAGCCTCACGCTATGCATCTAAATTGCTGTAGATACATTTAATCAGCGACACATAAATGAGAGGCACGATATTGGCAAAGTCATGATTTTTGCAAGGAATGAATCCAAGCTCTGTTTTAATCATTGGATGACCACAGGTTGCGTGCTTGTGCATTCAATAAAAGGAAGACATTCCCTATTGAGAGGACGTGTTTTCCAAAGATTTGATCAATCACCAAATCTCAGCCTTGAGGGTGCCGATAGAGAAGGTCTCTTAAGAGTTTAGGTGATAAGAACCTTCAATCAAAGGGAATTATGATAGTTCATTGTCAGGTTCATGGTCAAGATATGGAAGATGTTCGAAACCTTTGAGATTTGCTCCTAACTTGTTTGATACAATGCCAAAATTAAAAGGGTGGTGAACATAAACCGAACATACAAGGTGTTGGCAAAATGTTTGACAAAATACCCTTTCCTGACCTCCAGCTTTGGAAGCTCCACTCATTAAGTCACCCAAGTTCGAATCAGCATTCTTATTTTCTTTGTAGCTCGGCATATTTGAGAAAAGGATTGGAAATCAAACCATGAAGTACAAGTATCAGAGACCGGATTATGCTCCTGTTTTAAGAAGTACGCTTCCAGATATTGGTGATACCATTTTAGGAAATGTTTTCCTTCAAGACTTGTGGTCATCTCTTGTGAATGAAGAAAGGACTCCATTAGCTGGAAATTTTTTGGAAAGTGGCTTGGCTCAAGCAGGCGGACATCCCATTTCCGTACAATGCCCAGAATTAGTGTTGGAATGCATGAAGGCTTATCATCCCAGCACTAGAGAAGTTCTTTCACCGAACAATGAAACAAGTGCCCGCCTGGACCCTGCCTCTATTGCTATCATTTTTTGATTGCCTGCTAGGATGCAATATGCCAGCATTAATCTAAGACCTGCCAAGGAATATTTTACTACCAATCAAACCCAATGTTTAAATACTGTGGCAAGATCGTGGTTCTTCCAACCAAGAAGAGGCAAATCTCAATTAGGCAAATCCATTCACAGATCATCACTGAAAGAAGATGTGGCGAACATGGTAACCTTGTTGAGCAGGATTGTTGGTCTTCGGGATTCACACGAGTTCGAAGGTTGGATGTTTCTATTCATTAATATGGTCTGCAAAGGAAAACAATACATTGATTGGGCTGAAATTATCAGTGACTCATTGCACAGACAACTCATGGGGCTTTAGGAAAATGACTACTTTTAGATGACTTCATACCTTTTCTATGCCATTGCAAGTACCAAAAGTTGGCCAGGACTTAACCGTCAAGGCATTTATGATGACACAACCATCATTTATAATCATCTTCCTCAAATTTAGTATGATAATAGCCTACACCATTTCAGAAGAGTGAATGACCCATTCACCATGCTAACTGTAAGGGAAATTCAGGGGAACATTGGGCTCAGGATTTCACCAGAAGCAGCGATGAAAGTGCAAAAATATGGAAGTGTTTTTATACAATTTTTGAAGTTTACTTATATCTGGCTAGCTGCCTATGATGGATGTCTGTTGATGTTACCTAGATTCGTTGATGATAAATTAGTCTTAATTGAAATGTGCAGGCAAATCAACCAAATCAATAAACTTTGTAGGAACAGGAGGACAGATGAAATAACTTTTCCTATCGGCATCAGATATTATAGTTGTGACACTGCATCAGATGCCAGTAACATTGAAAGATCTATTGCCACAATAAATTTGCATCCTTACACGATGCGTTTCCCTTATGATAGTAAGGGCTATGCTGTGAATGAGTTGAAGTTAAATCCCAGTCTCAGTCACTTCCTGGCTCTAGAAGATTTTTGGGAGGATTGTGAAAATGACTTTGAAGTCAGGAAGAGGGATTGGATGCGGCTTACAATACGACAGGTAATAGACTTCAAGTTAGACATTTATGTAACAGGCATAGATGATGATGAGGTTTCTTTGGTTGATCCTTATTATTATGAGAAAATTGAATTGCTAGATCTCCTTACTATTGATTGGTCAATTCCTGAATTGAAAAGCTTGAAAGAGAGGTCTTCCTATGTTCTTAAAAGAACAAGAGACTGGATCAGTAAAGTCAAAACCGAGAAAGCAACTGGTGAATCTCAAAATAAAGAGGGGAGAAATAATATAGGGGAATCGTCTCAGATGGCTATAGAGGCCACTTCTAGTAAGCAGATACAACAACTAGATATAGATGCTCAAGATCAAGATGAAGGTTTGAATCAGCCAGATAAGTTTACAGTCCAAAGGAAAAGGACAAGAATGAAAGGTAGAAGGAATGAAAAAGACCAAAAAAGCCCTCAAATTGTTGAATCACATGTTCCAGTTACAGCCCCTCGTGATGTAGTGATTCCTCACTTGAGTCTTCATCCTTCTGATATGCCCATAATAGACATTACACAGTTAGATGACCCGTTATCTAATTCGGAAGACTTAATGATGGTTGCTGAAAACGTAACAGGTGTCGAACAAGTTTCAAAGGTTACACATTCATGGTTCCAAGATAGTCTTCAGAAGAGGAAGAAAGTTGTTCAAATGGTTCCACCTCCATTTGATATGGTCCCTAGCATTCTTCAGAAGCCTCCTAAGGCAAAAAAGACCAAAGTGATGTCCAGGTTAGCTATTGATAAAACTTCAGGCAATTTGTGTGTGGAATTAGCCAAGCCTATAGTTGAAAAGAATGTTGATGAAGCATCTGAATCGGATTTCATTCTAGAAAACGTTGACCTTGGTCCTTCTAATGGGGAAAGATAGTTTCAAAATTTTGAATTGATTTTCGCTCAGATGTTGCAAAGGGCAAAGAAAGAAAGAAGAGCCAAAGAGCAACTCAAAGAACAACTTCAGATGATGGTAGCTTATGTTAATTCAATCAGCAATCCTTCTAATACCCAATTCATGGCCACCCCGCCGGTTCTAACAGGTCTTGATGGTATTTTAGATCATACTATTGTTCAAAGAATCGACCAACAAAAGTCATATAGTATGATGATCGAGGCTTGGATAAAAAGGATGATAGAAGATGCTTCAAAACTTATAACTGGAGTAAAAGAGATATGTGGGAAAGCCATCACGCAGATATAGGAAATTTCTAAGGAGCTGGAAAATAGCAAGGAACATAAATCCAACTGGCAAAAAGTAGCTGATGAATTAAAAGAAATGGCCAAGTTGGATACGAGCACCCTACTCCTTGAGAAAATTATTGCTGATCCAAGTGACAACCAAATACGTATCTGGAGTAAAAGTGTTGGTTGGAAGATGATAAACATCAAAAAAGGGATCACTAAGTTTGAGAAGTTAATAACTTCTTTGGAGCAACTAAAAACAAAAAGTACAGATGAATTAATCTCTACTATCACAGGTGGGGTGCCAGTAAGTGATCTTCAGCATGTTGATTGTCAATTTCTCCTTGATTCCTTCAGCGTTCAGATTCATTTAGAAATAGAGATCCGTGTATCAGATGCTGAAACTATGATGAAGCTTAGCCTAGTTGCACTCGTGCTGGGAAAGTGTAATATTTCAGCCTATCGACAGGAGTCAGAAGAAATCCAAGATAGATACCTCATAGCCAAACTCAGGATGGAAAACGTGTTCATTCCAAACTATGAATCAATGATGCTCATCCGAGATGCTTATAGGGCTTTCCGAGATAGATCAATTGTGTCCGGATAGATAGGGCTAATAGCTGGAAGAATTAGTAATTGTATATGCAAACATTTCTAGGAACTCTAGCTAAAGCTTTGTTTTTACGAGTTTCCTTGTATAGGTTAATTTTCTTGAGGTTAATTAACGTTCCAAAATTTCGTATTTCGGAGGTGGTTATTAACCTCAGAGAGGTAGTTATTAACCTCTATGTGTATATAAGGACACTTGGCTTTGTAAAAGGACTTTTTTTTAAAATTTGGGTTGGAAAAATAAGGGAACACTATGCTGAAATTTTTATCTAGGGATAAATTTTGGAAACTATGTACACTTTTTATCTCTGAATTGAAAAATCTCTACCGCTTTCTTGGTGCAAGGAAATGAAATGAGATGTTCTTTGGGTTTCTTATTTTAAAATCCAAATTGTTATACACTGTAGTAGACATTCTCATGGTGCTATGTGAGTGTTTACAAAAGATTATGAATGTGCTTAATAATACTAGTTACTCTCAAGCATAACTCTTGAGCACCTCTATTATTGATTGTGTTTATCGAAGAAGGTTGTGAAAGCATGTGGTGCATTCGTCCTGAATGACTTTCTCTTGAAATTTGAATTTTTAGATTTCTTTAATTGAAAAACCCCTTTAAAAATTATATCTTATGAGGGAGCTGCCCCTCCAAATGCAGAGGAAGGTCGGATATCAAGGGCCTATCCAACTGTTGTGAACGGTTTGCCACACACTCCGTTGGGCAATTCTACTGTGACAAATCTGTTTACCAATAGATTTTTGGCGACTCTGCTAGGGAGACTGAACAGAAAGATTGACAGTCGCCTATGATGAAGTACAATGGTGCTTCCACATGAGAACGTTTTTCCTGTTCTCCAACTGAACCTTGGCTTTCAAGACACCTAGGAAGATATCATCTCAGACTTGAACACTCTAGCCTGGAGGTGTAGATGAAGTGTACAAGAATATCATCAAGTTAATCAAGTTCTTGAAGAAGAAGAGGAGTTCGGAGAAATCTTGCGAAGAGCCCCTATTAGTTAGAACGTTGTAGTTATCGAAAGAATAGTGGTCATTCCAAGAAGAAACAGACAGAATCTTGGTCATATTCAAGGGCAAATAAATAATAACAACTAAGCTGGCTGATAAACCATACACTCAGGTTGATAGACAAAAGGGTTTGGTAGATGAAGACTTTGAAGCCCTTCAAAAGTTAGATTTTAAGCCAATTACTCCTAAGAAGAAGAAAAAGGTCAAGTCTGTTAGTAGTTCTTCTTCTCCAACTACGGCTATTGTTTCTCCTATAGCCTTTCAAGCTTTGCTTTTGCCAGGTACTATCATACCTTTAGCTATAAATTTACAGCCCTTGAATATCATTCTTCTGACCATGGCACATCAAGCACCGCAGCCACCAGTCCCATGGGGAGCTACTATCGGCCCTCTAGATTTAGGGAATCAACTAGATGACATGCCCGTTGGTTCTCAAAAAATTCTTCCCAAGTTTTCTGGTGATGGAAAAGTCACTACTGATCAGCATATAAGTGCATTCTTTCCAGCAAGCAGTGTTCTTGTAATCCAATATGAAGATGTTTCTGTTCGTCTTTTCATTGAAACACTCACTAAAGCCGCAGCTGAATGGTTTGGACAGCTACCAGCTAGATCAATTACTTTGTGGGTAACTTTGATTATGGCTTTTGAGAGGAGATTTAAGACTGCTGAAGATGAACATTTGCTCCTTTCCCAGTTGACTTCAATGAAGAAGGAAATTCATGAACCCATGCGAGAATTCATTGCTCGTTTTAATCAGATGGTGAATTGAATTCCTATTAACAAAAGACCCACTGAAGAAAATCAAATGACTTTCTTCATCAGTGCTCAACCTTCTGATGTAAGCTTTTAAATATGAAGGACAAGACCCGTTAATCTAGCGGCTGCACAAACCTTGGCTATCGAGGTGGAAGATGACTTGCTTAGTTCAGGAAAATGGAGTCGTGATCTACAAAAGGGAAAAGGTCAACAAGCTCCTCTCACTACCACTGATCCTTTATATCAAAAATTGGCTAATGATCTGTTGCAACTCAAAAAGCAGTTGCCCTCTAATCCTCCACCTTTGTATCAAGATATTCCAAGGAAGAATTATCTGCCATATCAAAAAAATAGACAAACTAAGTGGCTACCCCAATCGACACCAAGATTAGCCATCGAACATCCCTCATCATCTGGTAAACAAGCTGCTATGTGTGATTTTCACCTAACAATAGATCATGATGGCGCAAACTGTCCTGAGATGGCTAGATTCATGCAAATGCATTTGACTACGGAGAAGATAGAAGAATATGTGGCTCCTGAAGATGTAACAGAACCCATTGTTGGAACCTCTTCCATAAATTTCCTGGAGTATGAATCTGATGATGAGAAAATTGAAGATATTAATAATCATTCTTGCAATGCGGCTACACCAAGTTGGAGACAGAGATTGGAAGAAAAATGGAGTAAACAAGCAAAAGAAAAAGCCTCTGATGAGACTGCTAAGAGGATTCTGTCTCGTAAGCATACTCCAGAGGAGCCTTCTCAAGCAAAGGAGATAGATAAGGGTAAAACACCTCTCACCATGGAAGATCCTTTTGATTTTATTAATCATTGCAAGAAGACCAAAGTACAAATTTCTCAATTGGATTACCTAAAAGCCAACCCTCATCAATTAGAAAGATTGATCCAATGTGTTGGTAAAGAGAAACATTCACCTGAAATCACTATCAACCATGAATCAGGAGTTTCTCTAGGAGTGGAAGATAATTTGGAGGGCCCATGACTGAGAAAGAATCTTTTTTTGCGATGTCTTTGTCAGACAAACCTGAGCCTTTCTATGTTTCTCTTTATATAGCTGGATGCAAGTTAAGTAATTGTATCATTGATTCTGGTGCATCTGATAATGGCATGCCTTCAAAGGTAGCACATGCCTTGGGTCTCTCTCTGAATAAACCTTCTGGAAAAGTGTATTCTATGGAGGCAAAACAAGTCCCGCTAGTTGGCCAGTTGAAAGATGCTCAAGTAGCACTTGCAACACATCCTGAGAAGAAGTTAAAACTGAACATCCTGGTTGCTGATATTCCTGCCAGTTATGGGATGCTTTTGAGTAGAAGTTTCTGCAAAGATCTTGGTGGTGAAATAAAAATGGACATGTCTCATGCCCTTATCCCTATTGGAAATAAGAAGGTTAAGCTTGATCCTGAACCCAAAGCTAAATATACAGTGTTGAAATCAGACGATCCTAGAGCTGAAATATTATATGTTGATACTGGGCATGGAACATACATGATGACGTCCAATGAAGGAGATGTAACTGAGCCTCTCATGCCTGATATAACCAATGAATTATGGTCAATGGAGTTTGACAGAAGTTCTTCTTCTTTTGGTTCAAGTGCTGGGATAGTGTTGATATCACCACAAGGAGAGAAATTTCCCAAAGCTTACAAGTTGGCTTTTGAGACCACAAATAATACCATAGAATATGAAGCTCTCCTACTTGGTCTTGAGTATGCAAGAGAAAAAGGAATCAAACAACTCAAGGTATCAGGAGATGCAGAATTAGTTGTCAACTAGGTACATAGGCAATATCAAACAAAGAATCCATTCTTGAAGACGTATAGGAATAGACTGTGGGATGAGATCAAGCATTTTGATGCTTTTTCCTTATTTGCTATTCCTCGTGAACAAAATTCTAAAGCAGATTGTCTTGCAGTCTCTGCGTCTCTACTTATCCCTCATCCTGAGTTCAACAGAGATGTTTATACAATAGAGATGATTCATAGACCTAGTGTGCCTGATAATGATCGACACTGGCAAGTTTTTGATGATGATGGGCAAATAATTGCATTTCTTGAGGGGAGGCTTACATTTTCAGATCTAAAATTTGAAGGATCGCGTAACCATAATGGAAAACAAGAAGATGATCCGGAGGTTATTCAATTGGAAGGTAATGTTATCCCGAGAGGATTGGTCACCCTAGAGAGTCTTTTTGATAAAGAAGACAAAAGGAAAGAGAAAGTCGAGGATGCTAAACCTTTTAATCGTTCGAGTTATGAGAAAGTAAATATTGGTTCTTAGGAAAATCCAAAGATGGTCCTAATAGGGAAAGATTTGACTTTAGAAGAAAAAGAAGCATTCATGAAATTATTGAGAGCCTACCAAGAAATTTTTGCTTGGGGTTATGAAGATCTAAAGGAATTCATGAATGGGAAATTTAAACATTAGATTCCCTTGAAACCTGATTCAACTCCCTTTCGGAAAAAGCAAAGACAATTCAATCCCAAGGTGGCTGACACTATTTTCAATGAGGTTGATAAGATGCTTAAAGAAAAGATTATCTATCCCATTCACCACTCAACATGGGTAGCTAATATTGTTCCTGTTAGGAAGAAGAATGGTGAGATAAGAATATGTGTTGACTTCTGCAATTTGAATCAGGCATCACTTAAGGATAATTATGGACTCCCTGTCAGGGATCATATTTTGCAGTTGGTATCTGGCTCAGAACTCATGTCAATGCTAGATGGCTTCTCTGGTTATAACCAGATCAGTGTCGCACCTGAAGATCAACATAAAACCGCTTTTACCACTCCATGGGGTACGTTTGCCTACAATCGTATGCCTTTTGGTTTGATAAATGCTGGGGCCACCTTCCAAAGGGCCATGGATCATTCATTCGAGGATTTCAAGAATAAGATCATTGTTATGTATCTTGATGATCTTACAATTTTTTCAAAGCATAGAAGAGATCATGTGCATCATCTAGAAGCAATCTTACATCGATGTCGAACTCAAGGCATCTCACTGAATCCGAAAAAGTCTATATTTGGGGTAACAGAAGGTAAACTACTGGGGCATATTGTCTCCAGGGAGGGTATTCGAATAGATCCTGAATGGGTGAAAGCTATTCAACAGTTGTCACTTCCCATGAGTAAACCAGGAGTCAGATCTTTCTTTGGGCAGATAAACTTTATAAGGAGGTTCATACCAGACTTCTCTGAAATAAAAAAGTCAATTGTGAATATGATGAAAGGGAATACAAATTTTAAGTGGACAAAAGAAGGTAAGGCTTCTTTTGAACAAATCAAGGCTGAGATTGCAAATGCCCCCACCCTTTCTTATCTATATTTCTCTAAGGATTTCCATCTGTATTGTTATGCATCCGAGAACACTTTATCTGCTATACTTACCCAACCTGATGAAGACAATACCGAGGCCCCAATAGCATTCATGAGTATACCTCTTAAGAAACATGAATTGAAATACTCTTTGATCGAGAAGAATGCTTATGCTCTAGTTAGAGCAGTGAAACAATTCAGGTTTTACATTTTGAACTCTCACTCCAAGGTGTTTGTTCCTGATTCAGCAGTGAAGACTATTCTGACACAACAGGAAATTGGCGTGAACAAAAGGGCCTCCTGGATAGCTAAAGTACAAGAATATGATCTCGATATCAAACCCACAAAGTTCATTAGGGGAAAAGGTTTGTGTAAGGCAATTGCAGAAGGATCTTCTAAAGGTGAAGAAGAGACGGAGGAAGAAATGCCTTTAGATTTATTCATTAGTAATGTTGATGACTGGTTTTCAAATATTGCCTATTTTCTGACATATGGGGAATGTCCTGCTCATTTATCACCTAAAGAGAAGAGGACCTTAAAATTGAAATCTGCAAAATACATTCTTTGGAATGATGCCTTATACAAGAAAGGGATAGATGGTACTTTTTTGAGATGTGTTGATTCTGAACGAAGAAAGGAGTTGCTTCAGTTATTTCATAATGAAGCATGTGGAGGTCATTACTCTGCATCAGTAACATCTTACAAAATTTTGAGAAATTGTTTTTACTGGCCTGGGATATTCAAAGATGCAGAAGAATGGGTGAAGAAGTGTGATTCTTGTCAATACTTCAAAGGAAAAGTTCAATTAGTGGCATTGCCATTGAAGCCAGTGGTAATCGAAGAACCCTTTTGACAATGGGGTTTAGATTTCATAGGTCCCATTCATCCCTCATCCTCTGCTGGACACACTCACATCTTGATGGCAACTGACTATTTTACCAAGTGGGTGGAAGAGATCCCAGTCAAACAAACAACTTTTGAAGTGGTGTGCAATTTTATCAAACAAAACATTCTAGTTAGGTTTGGTGTCCCGAATAAAATTGTTACTGACAATGCTACCAACTTCTCTTCCCAAGAGATATCATCTTTTTGCTATCAATACGGGATTATTCTCTCTCATTCCTCTAATTATTTTGCACAAGGAAATGGTCAGGCGGAGTCAAGCAATAAAAATATTATGACCATTGTGCGAAAACTAATAGATGTTAATTAAAGATCCTGGCACAAGCACCTGTACGATGCACTGTGGGTGGATTGTACTACTAAAAAGAGAGCAACATGATTTTCTCCCTTTGAGATCCTGTATGGAACTGAGCCAACTCTTCCTCTTCCTTTGGAGCTATCCACCTTGAAATTACAGAGTGCCATTGAGAATCTTGAATTCAAAGATGCTCTTGAGAAACGAATGTTGTATTTGACAAAGTTGGAAGAAGAAAGAGAGATGGTTATTGATAGAATTTAGGAACATCAATCCCGTGTCAAGAAGTTATTTGATAAAAAGGCTAAGCAGAGGATGTTTCAAGAAGGTGACCTTGTCTTGCTTTGGGATAAGCGCAGAGAGCCAAAGGGATTACATTGAAAATTTGACTCCTTATGGAGAGGCCCTTTCCAGATCAAAGAGGTATACGGAAAGAACTCTTTTATTTTTTCATACCTAAGCGGTACCCATTTGCCCTTACCTTATAATGGGCAACACCTAAAACATTATCATTAGTAGAAGGTGTTCGTACACCTTTTTGTATATAGGTTGTCCCATTTTTGGTGTGCTCTTATTAGTTGGTGTTGTTTTTGTCTTTCTTTCTGTTGTCTTGTTTTTGGTATTTGTTCCCTCTTTTGTAAATTGGTCCCTCAAATGACTCTATTTTACAGCCCAATGGATAAGGCACTACTTTATTCATTCTGGATTTGAGCTTCATCCTTGTCAGTCCTTGTCCCCAGTTAGAGCCAACTGTTGCCCGACTATAGAATTTGTTTCAATTTTACGAGCCATAGTTAATATTTAAAACTTGCCCGATTTTATATACCTTAAATTGACCATTCTATCTTTGAATTTTGTGAGTCTTTAAGCCTCCATGTCTCCTGCTCATTAGCGATTCTGCACAGCACTTGAGATCATTGAAATCCAACTTCTGAGCCTCCAGATATAAAAGGTTACTGATTGCCGCCTAAACACGTATTTCTTAACCTTTAACTTCTTAAAAGGTTAATTTTAACCACCAAAAATGTGTTTTTCTTAACTTCCAAATAAAAGGTTAATGTTAACCACTAAAAATATGTTTTTCTTAACCTCTCCTATAGGTTAATGATAGCCATTAAAAACATGTTTTTATTAACCTTTGTAAGGCAGTTATTAACTTGTTCAAAATTCTTCCATGAGAAGTAAGATATATACATGAGAGCTATTGGTAATCACAATGAAAATGTATCGAACAGAGTACTCGATATCCACCATGTGCAGTGCAAGATGTTTTAATTTGAATTAACAATGTGCCATGAGGTCCAAGCTACAAATATTGTTAAAGACGCAATAATAGTGCGCCACCCCATTCAATGCATTGTCAACTCACGATTCAGCTTTATTGGAATTAGTCTGAACCTGCGGTTATCGTTTCCTCTGCAGTGGGGGGGTGTCTCAAAGTCTAGTAACTCAGATGACATAAAGCCACCAGTATATATGATGAAAAAATAGTGATATGATGCCAAAGTTTTGAATGCATTCCGCCCTCCTCCCAAGTCGAGCCGCACGACCTTCAGCAAATGAGACATTATAATGCGTATTGTTAATATCAATCACCTTGGTGGTTGATGGGTTTGATCCCGCATGTAGATGAGGAAGTGAGAGATGTTAAAATGGGGTAGATGACAGTACGGGAACTTTGGTGGAGCTTGGGAAACCCGAAATGAATGATAACTTAGGATTGGATTACGGCTTTTGAGATGGTCAGCAACCAGTGTGATATTAAAAATTGAGTTTCACTGCCTTTGCTAATACGCAGGCACTGTACCGGCCGCAAACCCAAGGCATTACGTATTGACCCAGCTTGTAATGTTTTTGATTTCCTAAAGTCATTTAGAATGTAATTTGTGGACACCGCCCATTTGCAAACATAAATGGATAATTATCTAGCTCGGTATTGGTGAAGAAAAATACCAATCCATGGACATGTAATGAAGAATGCAAGCACCTCCTAAGATCGACCCTAATTTGTTTGACGTAATGCCAAGGTAAATAGGCTTGCAAGCTCTTACTAGCCTCACGCTATGCATCTAAATTGCTGCAGATACATTTAATTAGCGGAACATAAATGAGAGGCACGATAATCGCAAAGTCATGATTTTTGCAAGGAATGAATCCAAGCTCTGTTTTAATCATTGGATGACCACAGGTTGCGTGCTTGTGCATTCAATAAAAGGAATACATTCCCTATTGAGAGGACATGTTTTCCAAAGATTTGATCAATCGCCAAATCTCAGCCTTGAGGGTGCCGATAGAGAAGGTCTCTTAAGAGTTTAGGTGATAAGAACCTTCAATCAAGGGGAATTATGATAGTTCATTGTCAGGTTCATGGCCAAGTTATGGAAGATGTTTGAAACCTTTGAGATTTGCTCCTGACTTGTTTGATACAATGCCAAAATTAAAAGGGTGGTGAACATAAACTGAACATACAGGGTGTTGGCAAAATGTTTGACAAAATACACTTTCCTGACCTACAGCTTTGGAAGCTCCACTCATTAAGTCACCCAAGTTTGAATCAGCATTCTTATTTTCTTTGTAGCTCGGCATATTTGAGAAAAGGATTGGAAATCAAACCATGAAGTACAAGTATCAGAGACCAGATTATGCTCCTATTTTAAGAAGTATGCTTCTAGATATTGGTGATACCATTTTAGGAAATGTTTGCCTTCAAGACTTCTGGTCATCTCTTGTGAATGAAGAAAAGACTCCATTAGCTGGAAAATTTTTGGAAAGTGGCTTGGCTCAAGCAGGCGGACATCCCATTTCTGTACAATTCCTAGAACTAGTGTTGGAATGCATGAAGGCTTATCATCCTAGCACTAGAGAAGTTCTTTCACCGAACAATGAAACAATTGCCCGCCTGGACCCTGCCTCCATTGCTATCATTTTTTGATTGCCCGCTAGGATGCAATATGCCAGCATTAATTAAGAGCTGCCAAGGAATATTTTACTGCTAATCAAACCCAATGTTTAAATACTATGGCAAGATCGTGGTTCTTCCAACCAAGAAGAGGCAAATCTCAATTAGGCAAATCCATTCACAGATCATCACTAAAAGAAGATGTGGCGAACATGGTAACCTTGTTGAGCAGGATTGTTGGTCTTTGGGATTCACACGATTTTGAAGGTTGGATGTTTCTATTCATTAATATGGTCTGCAAAGGAAAACAATACATTGATTGGGCTGAAATTATCAGTGACTCATTGCACAGACAACTCATGGGACTTCAGGAAAATGACTACTTTTATATGACTTCATACCTTTTCTATGCCATTGCAAGTACCAAAAGTTGGCCAGGACTTAACCGGCAAGGCATTTATGATGACACAACCATCATTTATAATCATCTTCCTCAAATTCAGTATGATAATAGCCTGCACCATTTCAGAAGAGTGAATGACGCATTCACCGTGCTAACTGTAAGGGAAATTCAGGGGAACATTGGGCTCAGGATTTCACCAGAAGCAGCGATGAAAGTGCAAAAATATGGAAGTTTTTTTATACAATTTCTGAAGTTTATTTATATCTGGCTAGCTGCCTATGATGGATGTCTATTGATGTTACCTAGATTCGCTGATGATAAATTAGTCTTAATTGAAATGTGCAGGCAAATTAACCAAATCAATAAACTTTGCAAGAACAGGAGGACAGATGAAATAACTTTTCCTATCGGCATCGAATATTATAGTTGTGACACTGCATCAGATGCCAGGAACATTGAAAGATCTATTGGCACGATAAATTTGCATCCTTACATGATGTGTTTCCCTTATGACAGTAAGGGCTATGCTGTGAATGAGTTGAACTTAAATCCCAGTCTCGGTCACTTCTCGGCTCTAGAAGATTTTTGGGAGGATTGTGAAAATGACTTCGAAGTCAGGAAGAGGGATTGGATGCGGCTTACAGTACGACAGGTAATAGACTTCAAGTTAGACATTGATGTAATAGGCATAGATGATGATGAGGTTTCTTTGGTTGATCCTTATTATTATGAGAAAATTGAATTGCTAGAGCTCCCTACTAATGATTGGTCAATTCCCGAATTGAAAAGCTTGAAAGAGAGGTCTTCCTATGTTCTTAAAAGAACAAGAGACTGGATCAGTAAAGTCAGAACCGAAAAAGAAACTGAAAAATCTCAAAATAAAGAGGGCAGAAATAATATAGGGGAATCGTCTCAGATGGCGATAGAGGCCACTTCTAGTGAGCAGATACAACAACTAGATATAGATGCTCAAGATCAAGATGGAGGTTTAAATCAGCCAGATAAGTTTACAGTCCAAAGGAAAAGGACAAGAATGAAAGGTAGAAGGAATGAAAAAGACCAAAAAAGCCATCAAATTGCTGAATCACATGTTCCAGTTACATCCCCTCGTGATGTAGCGATTCCTCACTTGAGTCTTCATCCTCCTAATATGCCCATAATAGACATTACATAGTTAGATGACCCGTTATCTAATTCGAAAGACTTAATGATGGTTGCTGAAAATGTAACAGGTGCCGAACAAGTTTCAAAGGTTACACATTCATGGTTCCAGGATAGTCTTCAGAAGAGGAAGAAAGTTGTTCAAATGGTTCCACCTCCATTTGATATGGTCTCTAGCATTCTTCAGAAGCCTCCTAAGGCAAAAAAGACCAAAGTGATGTCCAGGTTAGCTATTGATAAAACTTCAGGCAATTTGTGTGTGGAATTAGCCAAGCCTGTAGTTGAAAAGAATGTTGATGAAGCATCTGAATTGGATTTCATTCTAGAAAACATTGACCTTGGTCCTTCTAATGGGGAAAGATAGTTTCAAAATTTTGAATTGATTTCCGCTCAGATGTTGCAAAGGGCAAAGAAAGAAAGAAGAGCCAAAGAGAAACTCAAAGAACAACTTCAGATGATGGTAGCTTATGTTAATTCAATCAGCAATCCTTCTAATACCCAAGTCGTGGCCACCCCGCCGGTTCTAACAGGTCTTGATGGTATTTTAGATCATACTATTGTTCAAAGAATCGACTAACAAAAGTCATATAGTATGATGATCGACACTTGGATAAATAGGATGATAGAAGATGCTTCAAAACTTATAACTGGAGTAAAAGAGATATGTGGGAAAGCCATCACGCAGATATAGGAAATTTCTAAGGAGCTGGAAAATAGCAAGGAACATAAATCCAACTGGCAAAAAGTAGCTGATGAATTAAAAGAAATGGCCAAGTTGGATACGAGCACCCTACTCCTTGAGAAAATTATTGCTGATCCAAGTGACAACCAAATACGTATCTGGAGTAAAAGTGTTGGTTGGAAGATGATAAACATCAACAAAGGGATCACTGAGTTCGAGAAGTTAATAACTTCTTTGGAGCAACTGAAAACAAAAAGTACAGATGAATTAATCTCTACTATCACAAGTGGGGTGCCAGTAAGTGATCTTCAGCATGTTGATTGTCAGTTTCTCCTTGATTCCTTCAGTGTTCAGATTCATTCAGAAATAGAGAACTGTGTATCAGATGCTGAAACTATGATGAAGCTTAGACTGGTTGCAGTCACACTGGGAGAGTGTAACATTTCAGCCTATCGATAGGAGTCAGAAGAAATCCAAGATAGATACCTCACAGCCAAACTCGGGATGGAAAACGTGTTCATTCCGAACTATGAATCAATGATGCTCATCTGAGATGCTTACAGGGCTTTTCGAGATAGATCAATTGTGTCCGGATAGTTAGGGCTAATAGCTGGTAGAATTAGTAATTGTATATGCAAACGTTTCTAGGAACTCTAGCTAAAGTTTTCTTTTTACGAGTTTCCTTGTATAGGTTAATTTTCTTGTGTTTAATTAACCTTCCAAAATTTCATATTTTGGAGGTGGTTATTAACCTCAGAGAGGTAGTTATTAACCTCTATGTCTATATAAGGACACCTTTTGGCTTTGTAAAAGGACTTTTTTTTTTTTGGGTTGGAAAAATAAGGGAACACTATGCTAAAATTTTGATCTAGGGATAAATTTTGGAAAGTATGTACACTTTTTATCTCTGAATTGAAAAATCTCTACCGCTTTCTTGGTGCAAGGAAATGAAATGAGATGTTCTTTGGGTTTCTTATTTTAAAATCCAAATTGTTATATGCTGTAGTAGAGATTCTCATGGTGCTATGTGAGTGTTTACGAAAGATTATGAATGTGCTTAATAATACTAGTTACTCTCAAGCGTAGCTCTTGAGCACCTCTGTTATTGATTTTGTTTATCAAAGAAGGTTGTGAAGGCGTGTGGTGCATTCGTCCTGAATGACTTTCTCTTGAAATTTGAAGTTTTAGATTTCTTTAATTGAAAAAACCCTTTAAAAATTATATCTTACGAGGGAGCTGCCCCTCCAAACACAGAGGAAGGCTGGATATCAAGGGCCTATCCAACTGTTGTGAACGGTTTGCCACACACTCCATTGGGCAATTCTACTGTGACAAATCTATTTACCAACACACATAGAGTCCTTTGTGTCCACTAATGGAAAGCTTGTGGACATTAAGAGAATGAAATCAAAGTTCTTGGCATTTTTCAACGAAGCCATTGACTCACTCAACTTTAAAGTATCCACGATTCAAGAGCTTTCGACAATGGATGTGATCATAAGGAGAGAAATGGAGAAATTTTAGGGTGGCCAGAATAGATGAATTGATAGAGATGCATGACTATTGGATGGTCTGAGCTGACAATATCATTATCCTAGATGATGAAGACCTAGAAAAAGTAACTGAAGCTATAAAAGCTTATAGAGCTAAGTCAGTTACTTCTAAAAAGGCATGATGATTCTGATGCTTTTCCATACACCTTCCATTATCCTTCTTCTATTTCCTAGTATTATTCATTCTCAAAATTTTGTTAGTCTCTATAATAGAAAATGATTCAAGCTTGTCCTATTCTTAGTCTTTATGTTTAGAGATGCTCTGCGAAGCAATCATCCATGTAATATGCCATTTTGAGAAGGCGTACACATGTAATCTATGATGAGGTTAATAAGGTCGGTAAAATTTACTTTGGGCAAACCCCTGTAGCTGGGAATACTATGTGTGACTCTGAGCTCATTTTAAGTTTTGTTGTTCATTTAGTTAAAAGTATAGTTTATGGAATGAATGTGCTAATGTTTAGAATTGAATGAATGTGAATGAACTTGGTTTTTTTTCCTCTGTTCAAAATATTGTATGTCTTATTTTCCTTAGCATAAACATGTCTTATGTTCTCTCTATTGTTCATTGTGGTTTGTGTCTTTAGTTTAGTTCATTGCATAAGGAAGTTAGAAACTATGTGTGTGGAGTAGCTGAGAGATAGACAATCTAGGTATTGTCAAAACATTAGCTAACTATGTAATATAAGAATTACTTGTTTCACCATCTCTTCCTTTCTTCCTGCTATTGTGGCTAGTTGTACATGTTTCCATTTCTTGCATCTAGGTTGTAATAGATTGCATGTTGTGAGTTAGTCCCCCTTTCAATTGCCTAGGTTATTTAAAGTGTTTAACAACTTAGTTTTTGCCTCTTTTGCTTTCTAGTTAAGAGCATACCCTCAAAATTTGGAAGACAAAATTCATTGCATATCATTCATTCATAAGGAAATTGAATGTTTCAATTTAGGGGTCTTTTATAGACTAGAGATTACTTTAGTAGTGAATCTTCACTTTTTGGTGATCCATTCTGATGGGTCAATCGTCATTTGGTGAATAGTGCATGCAATGCAGGTTAACCGCGTCACCAGATATTTATTAGATTTGGGTCCAATGCCTGAGGTATTTCCTCATTAGTTATCACAGGACTAGTCAAAAATATCGGTCCAATCGTCAATGTAATATACATTTTGGATAAATTTATTTTAAACATATCGCCAACTTGTGCATGTTTTTTCTTATTGGCCCACGTTCTTTTGTCATTATTACAACCAAATAATTTTCCCTTGGGTTGGGTGTCATCAACCATTTTCTCAATGTGTGTCAACCACCAGCCCCATTTAGCCAACTATTTCCTACTATGGGCTTGCATAGGAAGGTGTGTTTCACCTACATTTGACATTCCTTCTTGTTAATCGCGCCTAATTTGCCAACCTAGATTGGACTATAAGATATTATTATTCTACACAATTCGCTATTTTCTAGTCTGTAGACTAGCATTTCTTATTACTACCAAACTTTTAGAGTGCTGAGTGCATTGGCCATTGACTTGTGGACCCTAGTTTTTGTAAAAGGTAAGTGATTTTTAATTTATTTTTTATGTCAACAGTGGTACTTTTTTTTTTTTAAAGTTTTACTATCTAGTGTCCATTGGTGACTAGACATCTCACATGCTAAGATAGCCAATAGGTTTGTGAATTATATTGGGTAGTATCGTAGACTATAGTAACATAGTAGTAGTACCTATTTTTTGAGAATGAATCAGATTATTGTTATTATATGTAGTCTAAGTAGTTGAGTCTTTTGTTCAATAATTAAGTTGGTCTATTTTTTGCAGCTTCTATTAATTTTCCATGTCAAACAAGAGGGGTGATAGGGGTTCTAGTAGGATCCCTGAAATCCAAGAGAGGCCACCATTACTAAAATGCAGAACCATAGTGGCATATTTTGGTGGTGGAAATGTTGGCAACCTACAAGATTCATAAGTTAGATCTCCAATGCTTAGTGAAAAAGGAGATTCATCACAAGTTGGACCCTCAGACTGTATTGAAGTTCAAGTTGGTGAACCTAATATCTCAGTCGAGGATGAACTTGAACATGATTTGGAGGCACTTCCCCTAAGTAGGGAGTCACAAACTGAGATTATAGAGTTTGAGTCAGTCCTGGACCAATCGGGTGAGAAAACCAAAACTGATTCCATAAATCATGTTCATGCACAAAAGGGAAAAAGGAAATTGGAATCAATGAAAGATCGATCTCTTTGAGATCGGTGCAAAAGGAATTTTCATTTATAATGAATGGAAAAGTAGTGGTTCATTGAACCAGTGCCCAATCTAATTGATGATGAGCCTCCTATAGAATGCATATGTAAGATTTGTACAGAGATAACAAAGAAGGAGAAGAGGTTGCAACTTAAAATTGATACCATAGAAAAGCATGCCAGTAAAGTTTACAAGAAGGAAATTATAGATGGAGTTGAAAAATCCATGCCAACTTAGAAAAAAAAGGACAACTATATGCATATCAGGAATGCTGAAATATACGAGTTACACCAGCAATTATAGGACAAGCATTCTATAGTAAAAGGTTCCATTGAAAATTTCATTGGGAAAGCAACGGAAGTGCAAAATATGGGAAAAGTAGTTCAATTAAGTGTGGTCTTTTATATATTGAGTAGATACATCCTATGACAAAGTACCCTTCAATTCCTACCTTATTGTACTTTTTGAAAACTTGAAACTATACAAACAGTCACTGGTCAATAAATAGTGGGTGGGAATGGGCTAGATGTCTTGCACAAGTTAAAAAAGAATATATGAAGGAAAAAATAAAAGCTCAAATTTTATTGCATTGTCTCTAGATGAAGTTACAACAATTGATAATACTTCCTGGGTGTGAATGCATGTTTATACTGTAAACAATCTTTGTCATCAACCATTTCTACTATCCATTGCTAAATTGAATCATAATGTGATAGCTGAAAAATTATATGAATTATTAAAGACTACTCTAATAGAATCTAGAGGTTTTGATAGCATGGATATTGCCAAAAAGTTGGTGTGTGTTGGAGTCGATGGAGCTTCAGTTATGCAAGGTCATAAAGGCGGTCTTTGCAAAAAGATCAAGAATGATTTGGCACCCTACACTATTCCCATTCATTGCATGGCCCATGAATCTAGCTTTTGGAATTGTTAGCAATTTTGGTTGTGTAAGTAAAGTAAAATCTCTAATCAAAGAGATTCCAATAGTTTTGTCAAAGTCCAAAATGATTCTGAGAATTTCAACACTTTGCTAAAGGACTTATTGATGGGAGGAAGCTTCTTAAAGACAATGATACTAGATGGATCTCTTTGGATGGACCGGCAAATTGAGTAATGTCTAAATACCTATCATTGCTTGGACTAATCCACTCTATGCGAGATAGATTCCCTAGACTATATTCAAGCCTAACTAATGTTAAGTTACTCTTAACTTTAGCAATTATTCTCCCCATGCTACATGACATGAGAAATATTATAAAAAAGGTTCAACAAAGAGCTATGTACATTGCAGAATATAATAAGCTGCGTAAAATGATATGTAGTAGCTTGGATACTTTGTACCAATTAATACAATTAGATGAAACAAATTTTGTAAAGTGGTTAGAAATCTTAGATTTGAACAATCTTGGGAACTTTTTACATGGAGTTGACATACCAATATAGTACTATGCCCGCATCAACTTTAACTCCAACCCCAATGAAGCAAGAACTAAAGTTGAATCAGTACCAAAGAAGGTACTTTCATGTGTTACAAGTGAAGACTTCAAGAAGATTAAAGACTCTATGCTTGACTCTATTAAGCAAGTTTTCTACAATCTTTTATCAAAAATCATAGTTAGATTCCCTCCAGAGGAATTGCTTGAAACAATGTCAATTATTTTTCCACAATATTGGTCTCTAAACAATCCGACTAATTTTTGAAGAAGGATGATGGCTTTTATTTAGCATTTTTGCAAACCTAAAGTAATCAATGGAGTCACTATAAATAGAATTTTAGATGAATCTTGACTGAGAGATCAATCATATTCTTTTGCAAACATAATGAGGGAACAATATGCTCTTATGGAGAACCCAAATGAAGAGGGAGCAGTAACAAAGCTTTGGAAAAATCTTGGTGAGAGCAATTAGTTGAGAGAGGCAATACCAGCATATTTCAAACTTATCAATTTATGTTTGACAATGATATTGGGTTTAGTGGAGGATGAGAGACTTTTCAGTACGTTGGGTTTCCTAAAGTCAAAGGTTAGAAACAAATTAGACAAAAATTTGGATAATTGTCTGAGGCTCTATAATTCTAGGTATGAGGTAGAAAATTTCCCTTATGACAAGGTTGTCAACATTTGGAGAAACCAATGTCAAAGAAGAGGGATTGCCAACATTTCAAACCCAAGTGGTAGTGGTAGTGGTTGTGGCAGTGGTCCATATCCTGATATTGGAAGCAATGAAGATGGTGTTGACTTTGGCATGCATAGTGAGTTTGATGCTAATAATGAATCTAAAGAAAACACAATGAACAATGAAATGTTGTGTGTAATAAATGACGAGGATTTTGATGATAGTGATGCTAAGCTAGTCTAGGTAGAATGACAACTATAGTAGCTTCTTAACCTCAAGTTCTAACTTCTATGTGAGTCACGTAGTAGGCTAGTAGCTCTGATCTAAGACTCTACCTACTAATTAATTATGTAACATGTTTGTAGAAGTTAATTTATAGCCTTCATTCACGGTCAGTTTATAGATGCTTAATTTATTTATTTTTGAACATGTTGATGCTACAAACTTACATGTTGAGATTTTCATTGATTGTATTTTTTTAACATGTTGAGATTTTCATTGATTCTAGTTTCTTTAAGAAATTGTAACATAATACATTTAATAGAATAAGCTCTATTTTAAAAAAAATGTATTATAATTTATAATTATAAATTAGCCTATAACATAATACATTTAACAATTATCAATTACAAACAATTACAACCTTTTGCAAATGACTCAATGTCAAATTGAAATGACCCTAAACTCCCTTTTGTAAATACAAGGGAGCAACAATAGCTATAGGTTAGTTTGTAATTGTATATATACTCATATTATTACTACATAATACATTATGTGTGTACAATCACATTGCCAATTTGCCACATTGCCAATTGTACAATTTTTTCAAGTAGTAGGGAAATTTTTTCCATCTGCTCTGTGTAGTAATAGTATGCCAGTGCCTAGCTACCCAACTATCATGATATGCTAGCTCTTGATCCCTATAACAATTAACATTAAAAAAAGTTGAAATTAAATCCAAAAATTGAAATTAAAGAGCAACAAGTAACAAAATGATTATAGTACTATCACTTACTAAGTTGTTACTTCTTAGTGCTATTAGCTATGACTACCACTAATAGCAATAGTAACAGTTTCAATTTGAGAAGATGACCCAGCTTCAATGAATTTCGTTAGGGTGCTCCATTCTGCATCATTTGGAAGCTCCATTTGTTTGAGGTTATAGCTAAATAGTTATAACCTCGTCAACAATAAATACTTTTCAGAGATAGTTTTACATGAATCGAGGAATTTATCTATAACTTCAATCATTTTTTATAGTGGTTTGATGCAACTTGCAATTCTTTCTAGAGTGGTTTCCATAGGCAAGCTACCTAAATCAGAATTCATGTTGTCCTAAAAAAATTTCATGTAATTTTCTTTTCAAATGAATCTATCATTTGAGTTAGCTAGATTTGGTAATCCAATAGTCAGCAAGTTCAGTATGATGTTATTCATCTTCATCAAGTCTTTGGAAGTAGATTTGAGAGCTTCAGCTATTTTTGTTACTTGTTGACAATTGTGGCAAACTTCAATGGTCATTATAGAGGCATCTAAGTAGTTTTTTATTCCATGGTTTTCCAAATCCCTATCACTGGATCTATTTACTTTATTCAAAATTCAGTCAGAAAGATTTTTTAAGGAATTCGTGAAGATTTGTCTTTTACCCACAATATCATTTTTTACATTTTCAAAGACAAGTATGAGATTACTATTTAAATCAAGCCATTCAAACAAACTATCACTGTTCTTCATTATTTTTTCCCAATTTTATTTTTTCATAAGCTTAACCATGTTTATTATAGTATCCTTCACATGATGGTCTTTGGAAGAGGTCATTCTATTTTTTTCCATTAGATTCTCCATTTTTTCTTCATTTCAGACATCTCTTTTTCACTCTTTTTCTATATTTCCTCTAGTTGCCCTTGCTAATTAGTTTCTCTCTTCCTCTCATCCTCCAATTTCTTCTTCAAATCTTAGATTGTATTTGTAGTAGTTACCTCTTTTTTCTTCTCATCCTCAAGTTCCCTTTTCAAATCATGGATTGTCTTTGCAGTGGACTCCTTTTTCTTTGCACTATCCAATTCCTTCTTCAAATCATGGAGTCTTTGAGTAGACTCCTCTTTCTTCACATTCTCCAATTCCTTTCTCAAATTGAGGATTTTCTTTGCAGCTGACTCCTCTTTTTTCTTTGCATTCTTCAATTCCCTCCTCATATGGTGGATTGTGTTAGTGCTTGTAGTAGCACTAGACTCTGTTTTCTTCACATCCTCCAATTCCTTCTTCAAATCACTGATATTTTTTGTAGTTGACTCCTCTTTTTGTTTCATATTCTTCAATTGATTATTCAAATTATGGATTGTGTTTGCACTAGACTCCTCTTTTTTCTTCTCATTCCCCAATTCCTTTTGCAAATTAAAAATCATCCTTGCCCTAGACTCCGAATTTTTCTTTTCATTCTCCAATTCAATCTTCAAGTTATTATTTTCCTTGACAGTCGAGTCCAGGTCAATTTTCAATTTATTTTTGACCTTTGCACTACTCTCTATAGACTTGAACAACTGTGTAGTAGAGGCTTGTTCATGTTGAAGTCTCTATTGGCACTCATCCAATTCTTTAGTCAATTTTTGCACTTGTTCATTCATCTTTTCTTGCTGGAAAATTGTCTCTATAGGAGAAGATTTTTTTATCCCATTTTACAATTATTTAAACCTGTTTTCTACTACTTTCTCCTTTCCCTTCACATTATCAAGGTCTACCTATAACTTTTCTATTTTCTTTGTAAGCCTTTTGTTTTCCCTCTTTGCTTTCAGAAGTGTAGAGTAGACCATTTTGTTGCTTTCTTTTGATATATTGATTTTGTCAATATTTTTCACTTTTGACAAATCCATTTGAAGACTAGTAACGTGTATATCATTACAATTTATTACATTTTGTGTTGGATTATTATCTCTACCCAAGGGTATAACGGCCATGAAGTTCATCATTTCATTGTTTGGATCATATGTTGGAAATATTTTGTTAGTAGATCCCTAACATTCAGCAACTGCATCACTTTTCAAAGTCTTCATAATTTGCCTACTTCTTTCACTTGTCTGTTGAAACTTTGATGCAAACTCGTTCAAACTAAAATTTGGGTTTGCTAACACAATTGAGTGTTTGAAAGGTGAATTATCAGTTGTATCGTGTATGCTCCTCCAACTCTAGTTAAACTTACCCCACCTACAATTGTATTTTGGGGATTGCCAACAGACTGAAGATGGCCCATTCCAAATCTTGGCATTTTAGGACTATTTTCTAGGTTTTGTATAGAAGCTACTAGTGCATACATTGGTGAAGTAACCACTGACAATATTGGCAGTGTAATTGTCATAACTTTTTGCTTTTTTGCACAAGGTTCATCAATGCTAGTGCCAGTGCTAGTGCCAGTGGGATCAACTACAACTAGATTTGAAGATTTGATAAATAATGTGTTGGGATGACTTTCAAAAGCATAAGTATAATTTTTTTTTCCCTTTCTAGATGAATCATCTTCAATCTCAAAGAGTCCAATGATTGGATTACATCCTCTTTTGGGTGGGTCTAGTACTAGAACTCGATTCCAAATCCCTTCACCACTTGCACCAATGGGCCCTATAACTACATAACCCATTTTTTGTATCATACTTTCCCCTTTACTATATGTTTTTTTTAACAGAATCACTCATTTGAAGTTTAACAATATCTCTACCCCTAGTTGCCCTGGAATCCTGAATACCTTGAATGTCAGCATTAGACTCGAGGTCCTTCTATCTTTCATTATTACTATCATTTCCAAAATCATATAGTATATTTGGATGCTCTTTATTCCAATAGTTGCTGAAAATTTCATCCTCCTCAATTTCATCAAAACTAGTTGATGTCATTGGTTCACCCAAATTTTGCTTTATTTTCCAAAAATCAATCATCTTGGTTTGACACCACAATTTAGTTGCGCATGCCTCTTTAATTTCTTTCGGCATAGTCCTCTTAGAAGGTTCAGATGCTTTCTTGTAGAAATTTAAGTGTCAGAGGATTTGATTTGTGCAATGTCATAATTTGGGATGACAATTCTTGCATTGAAGTATTATTCTCTGTTGCATGTTTCTCCATCTCTTTCTTACCCTCATCCCACAAATCCTTGTTTTTTTAACTTTTCTATCAATGGCATCTCATGATGTTGATATTTTCTTATAGATTTCCCATTAGCAATAAGTCTCATTTTTATTATGTTCAGTGGATCATAATTCTAGTGACTGACAAAATCAAAGCCAAACAAAGTCACCAATTCATTTGTCACTTTGAAAGCCTTTCTCTTACATGTGAGGCCTCTAATTGCTAAAGGCAAGGAAGGAAATATCATTTTCTTTTGTTGTCCACTAAAAAGTTCATCTGCGCTCTCCATTTGTCATACATATTCCAGTGGAAAAACCCTTTCTGTAACATGCATTGGAAGTTTGCAAGGTTCAATCGCTGAACTATAAAACCTTAAGACAATGTACTCTTTCGTGAAGAACTAGTCAGCCAATTGAATCTGACTTCCCAGTTGAATGCAATCTTTACAAGACACGGGAAATCTAGCATCAAAGTGTCTGTGATTTTTTGGTAAATAGGTGCCAAAAAAAAGTTTACAAAATGGTTGTAGTTTTTATTTATAGCAGTCATCCTCATCTTATGTGTCCACTCATATACTGGACTTGGAGTCTCTGATTTCTTTAGGGTTTTCTCATCAAACTTATAGACCTCAATATCAAGCTTGTTGTTCTTTGTCTCAAATATTGGGCTATGCTTTGCTAAAAGAAGGTAGCACAAGTAACTTGTGAACCTAAATGTCTTCTTCTTGCCTGTAGTTGTACTTTGTTTAATCATTAGTAATTATTGTTGCATAGATTCAATAATGTGTTGAACAAAATTATATCTTATATCTACCTTCTCAACTGACTGACCTCAACAATGGCTATTATAAATCATTTCAAGAACACTAGCCCCCCACTTCCTTGTTATTGTCCAATCCTAGACTAAATGATAACAAAGAAATAGTATTTTGAACCCATAGCACAAAAATATCATATTCATCCAGAATCGTGACACTTGTCAAGGACATGTGTCACAATTCTGGATGAATCTAGGCACTTGGAAAGCATTCCCCAAATTGGTCCAAAATACATCTTGGGTTGTCAATCTTTCTTTTAATCAACGATCAAGATTTCAATTTTTGATAGAATCTTATAGTACATGTGTCCCAATTTTGGGTTAATTTAATTATAAATATTCAACAAAGATATATTAAATTTTATAAAATAAAATTGGTGCAAGATATGAAACAAGTGTCACTAGTACTTGCCTTTAGTTTTTATATAAATCTAATTTAAATTTAATAAATTTATTATAATATATAAAATATTATAATTAATAAAAATGTAATATAATTATATTTTTCTATAATGATGTTAATTTAAATTCAAATTTTATTCATAAATATATTATATAATCATTGATATATATGTTCTATTACATATATATCATATGGTTATAATTATATTATTAATAATTATATTATATTATGAATAATTATATCATATGTTCTATTATATAATAAATAATTATAAATAAAAATAATAATATTTTTATAATAATAATAAATCTTAAATGATTATAATTTATTATATAGTTTGAGAGCTAGTTGCAAAAAGCGAAAAAATGATAGAATGCGAAAAAAGTTAGAGAAAAGAGAATTTTCAATTCAAGAGCAAACGCTGGGCAAAAAGAAGTGTGAAAAGGAGAAAGCTAGGGTTTTGGTCCAAGCAGAATAGGCATGACCCAGATGTGAAGAGACAGAGTTTCAAATGCAGGTCCGTGGGACATTCCTAGATAGCAAATTCAAACTCTTTTGCCCCCCTAGATTTTCAGCATGAGGAAAATTATGATAGATTGGTCTCCCAGTACCTTAAGCAGCCTCCATATCACCTTGAGTTGATTTCTCAGAAGGATAATGTGCAAAGCATTCATACAGTAGAAAGTCTAGATAGACAAATATTTGTGTTTAATGCAACAAAATATGCATATCAAAATTTGAATCCCTTTTATTTTAAACAAAAGGGGTTCGATCCTTTGCCAAAAGATGCTCCACATTCGCACCAGTGGGAAAAGGTTCCTCTACACTCTCCGGCCAGTTATGTCCCGCCACATAGAAGGGAGCTCGTTCAGACTAATCGAGCTATTTCAAAACTTTCCAAACTCCCACATGATGATAACGGGGATAATGTTCTCATTATCAACAATAAAGAAAGTGAGGAAAGTTGGCATCAATTTCATGAATATGGCCTCTTTGCGTATTGGAACAACCCTAATGTGGACCTCTATCAGTTGGTGGAATGGTTGGAGGATCTCTGCAATCGCTAGGTAAGTATCTCTATCCACTCTGATCATTTAATCTTTCTGCTCTTTAGGGATGTGGAATTAAAACAAGAATTTTTAAATATTCCTGTATGTTTCTTCAAAAGTTATGAGTTCAAGTTCTTTAATTGGATTCTAAATTGTAGGGAGGACTATCTAAACCTTAATTTAGCTAAATGGTTTGTTTTATCTGTGTTCCCCCCAGAGCTTAGTCACATTAACATTATTAGATACATAGGAAATGTTGCAGGGAATTTAGTAGGTATTGATGCTTCATTCAAGAATTGCAATAATCTAAAATTACTAATTAAATAGAACATAAATAAGGAAAACTATAGAAACTTGAAATTAATTACAAATAGGTCTACATGTGAATTAAAATTCCAGGAGTATGAGGGTAGAATCTTAGAAATCATTAGGATGGATGATGATAATAACTCCTCTTTCAGATAGATACCTAGAACTTTTGACCTTGATCAATATTTGTCAAAAGTTTATGAAAAGAAATTGGAGACAAAATGGCCGAAGCAAAACTTAGGGGTTTCAGGTTTAGATTTGGGATCAGGCAAGCAAATCACGGATCCAAATTTGGTCAAAAGCATGAAAATTGGATCGCAGGAGTACATATGTAAGGACTTAGAGGCAGATAAGACAATGAAATCTAGAGGACAGCCAGATCTAAAAGAGGAATGCAATGTTATAGAAAAATCTCCCAAAGACACAAACAAATAGAGACTACGGAGTATCATTGTGAATGAAAGGAAGTCCCAGAAAAAAGATAGGAAGAAAGATAGGAAATCTAAGGAAAGCAAGGCAGACAAGGAAGCTTTATGCAGAATAGAGGTACAATTAGATACTAACATAGAGAGTCAAGTCGCTCCTCTGAATCAATTAGAGGAAAAGGAAGTCACTCCTCTGAATTAGTTAGAGGAAAAGGAATAGGATTTGTTGTTCGAAACTACAATAGAATTCAGTAAGGGATCAAAAAACACTATTGAGGACTGCAAAGAGGTAGACAACCCATTACTAATCCTCATTAACAAGGAGCCTATGAAGAGGTTAACCAAATTCTGGCAAGCCCCTTCTCCCAAGAAAGATTATTCAGGCAAATTGGAAGACTTCTTAGAATTGGATCTTGAAGTTATTCCCATTAATGATTTTCAAAAAAATTTAAATCAGAAAGAGGAAATGCAGATAGAATTAGAGGCAAGTCATTTCAATCAGGAGAATAATGATTACATAGAAAGATTATCTGAAGAGCTCTATAGTGTTTTTGACTCTGAGAAAAAAGTAGAGGATATTTTGGTTCAAAAAGAAGAACTCTTTAAAAAGATATTAAAGTTGGCAAGGGAGAACTACATTGTCTCTAATCTTAAGAAGTATCTACAATCATTTGAAAGGAAGGTTAATCCTGTCTCTCAATTAGAGATAGCTCAAACTATGGAAGAACCAGCAGATAAAGATTTAGCATTTTTTGATAAGCTTCTATCAAAGATAGGAAATGAGGATGGCAGAAAGGAATCACAAAAGGTTGATACTACAAAGACCAATACAGTGTAGTGTGCTCAAGAAAACCTGGATCAGTTGGGTATTTCCATGCATATGGAAGGGAACAAAGTACCAGATTGTGGGAAGATATCTACAAAGAGAGGTAGGAGATCCTTAAAAGAAATCAAAGAAGCAGAGAAAAAGGCTCGGGAACAAAAAATAAATCAGCTATCTCTTTAATAAAGGGAAGGGGAAGAGCCTTCCCATGGAGCAATGAAGATCACAACTTGGAATGTTAGGGGATTAAATGCCCCTAACAAGAAAATGATATTAAAACAAAACTTTAATAAATTTGAATCAGACATTTTTTTTTACAGGAAACTAAGTTAAAAAAATTAGAAGGATTAAATTTAGGTAAAAGATTGGGTAATTGGAGTTTTTATATGCATGAGTTGGTAGGTACATCTGGGGGATTAGGAGTGATTTGGAACCATAGGAATATTACTATTAACATTTTATCTTCTAATAATAATTGGATCTATATGTGTATCAGTAGTATAAAATCCAATCTTCAGTTAATTTTATTTAACATTTATGGTCTGGTTAGTACCCCGGACAAGTATTCAGTTTGGAATGATATCAATAGCTATATGACTAATTTTGATAGTACTCCTATTATTCTAGGAGGAGATTTCAACACAATTTTAAACCTAAATGAAAAAATTGGAGGTATTCTCCATCTTTTCCAACCTATGAAAGATTTCAATAACTAGTATCATGAGAAAATTTGGTTGATATCCCTTGTTGCAAAGGGATTTATACCTAGAACAACAGGTGTAAAGATTTTGCATATATCATAGAAAAATTGGATAGATTTTTCATCAAAGGAAATCTAGAAATTAATAACTATAATATCCAAGCTTAGATTTTGCCTTTTGTTAGTTCAAACCATTTTTTGGTAAGGCTGGAACTAACTAAACCTCAAAAGCCCATGAGAAGTGCATTTAAATGTGAAAAATAAGGTTATTGGATCCTAAATTCTTAGAAAATATTAAAACATGGTGGCCTCAAGGTGATTTTGAGGGCTCTAAGATGTTCATTTTTGTATCTAAGATGAAGAAGTTAAAAGAGTCAATCCATAAATGGAATAAGGAATAGTTCAAAAACATTTTTAAAGAAAAATTAGACATTGAAGATAGGCTTAGAGAATTGAACTTACATATTTTTAAACATGGCATGAACAATGATAGTTATGTGCTTGAAAAGGAATTGTTGGCCAAACAATAAGATATTTTGTCCAAGGAAGAAGTATTCTAGAAATAGAAATCTAGGAAGAGGTGGCTCGAAGAAGGTGATAGGAACACCAAATATTTTCATAATTCTACTCTCCTTAATAGAGCTAGGAATATAATTAATAGGATCAGATCGCTGGATGGTTCAATAAAGGATACTCCATCTGAGATTGCAGACACTTTAGTTAGTCATTTTCAACTACTTCTAAACAATTTGGAAGGGTCTAATAAACTTGAGCAAGACAAAATGTTGAAAGTCATTCCAAAACTAGTCTCCCCTAAAGATAAAGTATTAAATCAACCCATGTCTTTTGAAGAAGTGAGGAATGTAGTTTTCAACATGAAGCATAAAAAATCTCCTGGACTAGATGGATTTCAGGTCTTCTTCTATCAAAAATGCTAGGATATTCTTGGGAGTGATCTCTGGGAGGCGTTAGAAGCTTCTAGAAAGGGGGGATCCCTTTTATCGAAAATCAATCATTCTTTTATAACCTTGATCCCCAAAAAAGGTGAACCTAAAAGTCCTAATGACATCAGGCTAATTGCTTTATGTAACATAATCTATAAAATCTATTCTAAGATTTTAGCTAATACACTAAAACATATTTTTACCAAGATCAACTCTGAGAAGAAAACAGGATTTGTGCTCAATCAATCGATTTTAGATGGCACTATCATTATTCAAGAAGCCATTCATTCAGCCTTGAAAAATAACGAAGCATGTATGTTTGTGAAGTTAGATATTCAGAAAGCATATGATATGGTGGAGTGGTAGTTTCTCTACAAAATGCTAGAAGCCTTTGGCTTTTCTTGTCAATGGATTAATCTTATATTCAAGTGTATCTCAACCACTAGGATTTTGGTATTAGTAAATGGATCTCCTAAAGTTTTTTTCGAAGTCTCTAGGGAAGTAAGGCAAGGGCATCCATTGTCCCCCTTTCTTTTCATTATTATGGCTGAAGCTTTCGGTGGAGCCATCAATAATGCATCCAGAAGTAAAGAAATCAGAGGAGTTACTATGACTCGAAACATTCCTAACATTACTCACCAACAATATGTGGATGACACAATTTTTCCAAGAGAGAGTTCCCTAAAGGAGGCTCTTAATTATAAATCAATTATTGATAATTACATGAATGCCTCTAGTAAAAAAGTCAACATTGCCAAGTTAGAAATTTATTTCCTTAACACTAAAGAAAATTTAGAAAATCAAATTTATCTTATTATGGGATACAAGAAAGGTTCTTTTCCTTGCAAATACCTAGGCATTGACCTAGAGAAGATTTCAAAATCTAGCAAGGTATGGCACAACACCATGAACAAATTGGAAGCTAAGATAGGCAACTGGAAAGATAGATGGCTAACGAAAGTTGGTAAGAGTGTCAAGATTAGGTTAGTCTTATTAGCAATTTTGACTTACCTACTCTCTTGTTTACCACTTTCTAAACCCCTCCTTCATAAATTTGAGGCCAAGCTAAGAGATTTTCTTTGGAATGATTAGTAGGAAACTAAAAAATTAGCTCTTGTTAAATGGGATAAAGTTTGCAAACCAAAGGAGCTTGGTGGCTTAGGGATTAAAAACCTAGCCTGGAAAAAATACAACATTAGGAGCCAAGTTGGTATGACACGTATATACTGAGAGAGATAAAAAATGGGCTAATATTATGTATAATAAATATCTTGATATTAATTATCCAAGCTCGATCTTTAGGATGAAATCACTTTTGAAGGGTTCAGAAAGTTGGAACTTTATATCTAAGTGCCGACACTTCATAAGAAAATTTCTAACTTGGGATGTTGGAAATGGTATGGAGGCTCTTTTTTGGGATGATTCCAGGGATGGTCTCCCCCCTATTGACAATGGTCGTATCCAAGTTGGTCTTAAATAGAAACTTTTCTCCCTTTGGGGAAAAAGAGTCATAGATTACAAGACAATGACTCTCTTAGATAATAAGGCTATTTGGAGATGGAAATTTGTGGATGCTATTAACCTATCCCTAGAGGAGCTCCTAATGTATAACAAAATTATTTCTTCTAGGACCATTAAATAATTAGTGAGGGAGGATAAATTGATTTGGGTAGCATCTAATGTTGGTATTTATATATTCAAAGATGGATATAAGGCTCTTCTTAATTGTAGAGAGTGGAAGAAAGTGGAGCTTCCCCTAAGTCTGTGCTAGGATTCATCATGTTTACCCAAAGCTAAATTGTTTTTATGGCTCACTGCCCAAAATAGAATACTTATGGCAGATAGACTTAACATTATTGGCATCAATGGTCCTTCTAGATGTTTTTTATGCAAAATTAATTTCGAGGATGTGGAACATCTTCTTTACAATTGCCCATATTCTCGAAAATTCTAGGAATGGCTCACTCACAATCTTAGTTGCCATACTCTATTCCCTAAGAAGTTAAAGGATTTCATCCTTGGCTGGCCCACTAATATTTGCAAAGGCATTTATAGTAAAATATGGAATATTAGTTCATCAGTCCTTTTGTGGGAAATATGGAAAGAGAGAAATAGAAGGATTTTTTACAACAAAGAGTTGGATAGTGAAGAATTGCATCCAAAGATTGAAGCTAGTATCGTTGAAAATGTTAATTCTTCCCTTAGGAAATCTTGGAAGGCAAAAGGATCTTTCTCATATTGGGACAACTGCATTAAGAATATTTGGCCTAAATTAATCAATCCCCCACTTTTATACCCTAAAGCAAGCCTGGAGGCTCGAAGAAACTGTAAATGGTCGCCACCTCTGAAAGGGTGGGCAAAGCTGAATTTTGATCGTGCTACCAAAGGAAATCTTGGGAAGGTTGGTATTGGTTGTATAGTCAATAATGATTCCAATGTTTGGATAGCTAAGAAGGCGAAAACCATTCGTCCATCTTCTAATAACATAGCAAAAATTTTAGCTCTAGAGGAAGATCTAAATATTTGTCTTCAGCTGGGTATTTCCAAACTCATCATTGAAGGAGATTCTCAAATCATTCTTAATGCCATTAGGAAGAGATCAACTCCCAATTGGATCCTCAATTTGAGATTACAATAAGTCATCTTTCTTCTTGACAAATTTGAAGAGTTAAGGATATGTCACATATTTAGAGAAGGCAATTCGAAGGTCGATGCCTTAGCTAATATTGGGGTTGATGGTTGTTACTCATTCTTAGTTCGCTCTTTCACTTTTTAACATTTGGTGAGGGTTAAGTATTCTTATATTTTTGTCTCTACCCTCCTAGGGAGTATGGCTTAGAGGAGCCTTAAACTATCTCCAACTTATGATAATATAATGATGATGATGATTATGTTTTCTTTAGTTAGGGATCATGGTTCACCCTTCCTTTCTCATCAATTTGATCTTAGCCTATGACGGTGGTCAGGGTACTCATTAGTTGGTGTGCACATTCATTTAGCACTTTCATTATTTGGCACCTCATTATGAGGTGAGTTTGAATTGTTTCCCTTTTACTGGTTTCGAGTACCTTTGAGAGCATTTCCTTTTGGCTTTTTCTTTCGACTCTCGTGGGTTGCAGTCTGGTAGGGTTTGTTTCTACAACCATGGATACTAACATTTGTGTCTTTCACACCTCTGAAGTCAAAACCATGGCATTCATGGGGGAAGTAAAATTAGAATGTTGGAATAATATACTACAAAAGGTTGACGGGATGACTAGAATTGCAATTAGCCATGCAATTGGAGAAGGGTGTTTTTTAATATGATCAATCTTGGCATACCAACAGTGATTTGATTTGGATTTTCATTAGATGTATGGCTCAAATTGGTTTTAGGAACTGGGCAATGGTTAGGATGTGTCTTAATATCTTTCAATCGACTTGGTGTAAGGGCATAGAGGAGGCCATCATTGGGTTGGATGAAAACCAATGCCTACTGCTCCCCAAAATGTACATGAAATATGCTCCAAAGAGTTTGATAATAGCCAATATACTGAGGAGATTGGCTCTAGTTATTTGGGATAATTACACTTTCAACATGGCATGGCCAAAAATGGAACCATGCTTCCACTTTCTGATGGGTTGGAGGAAAATCATTCTGACAATTGGGCATGGGTGGCTAAAAAATTACCTCACAGCTCATAAAGCTTACGTGCATCCTAGTATCACTTTCAAGGACCTAGACAAGGTTAAATTCTCCACTCCGAATATAGAGAAATCAAGTCAGGAAAGGTCTTCCTTCATGTTTCCTCCATCCTTCAAAGTGGATAATCCAAGTGATGTTGCAGAGGTGATCATGATATCTTGGAAGAAATGAAGTTTGGTTGTGACTGCTTCCTTTTTGTGGTTAGTTATGGTATAGTTAAAGATATTGGTTTATATCTAGCCTCTATATAAGTCTCAAGGTAGGTAGGGTTTGTATATTGTATATATTCAGAATTTGGAGTTATGAATATTATAAATTTTGTCTATGTATCATTTCACAAAAAGTCCAATTTAGTTGTTGTATATTTAAAGTTTTGTAAACATGTTTTTCTATATACTCTTTTTTGGTACAAGTGATATTATACATCAATAGTAATTGGTTTTGGTTTGATTTAGAAAATGCTCAATGTAATTTCTGAGTTTGATTTTATTTAAAGACTAACTGTTGATATGGCATGTGATTGAGGATACATTTTATACTACCATGATTCATTCTGTACGTTGAATATTCGATCTGGTTCCAAAAGGACCTACTTTTATACTTTTCTTTGATTTGGTTATTCTGGGATCATGTAGGATATTTGTAGACTGGTAATTAATCTTTATTGGGTCTAGCCCTATTGATTTGATATCTATGCCCTAATACGGTAGTTTTTTTTCCAAATTGAATTAATGTCTGTATACATTATTTATGATTAGCGTCTAGATTTTAATCTATTCTCAGTTGGAAGAGGATTGGTTTTTTTTTTTTGTATCAGCATTGTTAATTCTTAGCATGTTTCAGTAAATGCAAATACTTGGTAAGGATTAACCCAATTCTTTGTTTTCCTTTCATATGTATTCAGTTTCGCAAGTATGGTCCCGATAGTTCAGGTAGCTCTTTTTGTCCTCAAAAACTAAGTAGGCGGTATTTTAGTTTTATTTCTTGTAGTAGCAGATTCAAATTGGTGTATATATTATGCCTTATCCAATTTATTATTTATTGCTCAGTGGCATGTATTTGTTCATAAGTAGATAGATGTCATTTATTTTGGTAATATTCTTGCATGCTCCTACTCATGCATGTTGGAGTTTAGTAGTATAGTTGGTAATAAACATTAGCCTACTTTTAATTTTCATTACTTCATTTTTTAGGTTTTCTAAGTTTCTCTACATCTCATAATTATATATATGGCTTTGTTATATATTGATTTATTATAAGTTCATGGGATTGGAACTAAATTTTTTCAATCTCTATGAAATATGATCTTTGCAATTCTTTGTTGCTATGACAACTAACATCTTTAAGTGCTTAGCTTGATGGATGGTAACCTACAATAAGGACTAAATGTTAGCTATTAGACAGCTATATGATGCTTCAAGCATCCTATGGCAAAAATTATGTTAAGATGATGTAATTATCAGGGCTATCACCATTGTTTATGTAACAAAATCTTGTAAATGAGTTCACTAAGGTATGCCCCTTTTTAAAATGTAATAATATAGGACATTTGTCCTAGGCAAGACTAGAAGTTTTCTTCTTCATTCTTTTTTACCAGTGCTCATTTGAATGGAGAAAAGCTATGTAATTTTTTTTTAATTAATAAAATATATCAAGGCCTTGACCGTTTACCGATCCAAAAAATAAAATCTTAAATGATTATAATATATAAGTAATATTATTTTTAATTGAATGACAAAAAACATATTATAATTTATAAAAAAATTAATTATTACAATATAAAATATAAACCAATGCACTTACATTAAAAAAATAAAAATATTAACATTAATGAATCACATTGAAAATGAAATATTTAGCCCTTAGCTGGGAGCCCTAAGCCTAGTACCTATCGGCAAGTACTAATAATTATTAATAAATTATAATGGAAATAGTTTAATTTAAATAAAATAAATAAAATATAATTACAAATGTTATATTTTTATTCATATTTATTATTTAGTTTCAAAATAAAAAATTTGATATCGTTTAATTATCTATAAAGTATTAACATATATTGATAATTATGATAATTGTTTATAAACATAATTATTAATAATATTAACCGAGTCTTCCAATTGGCAATGATCGAACACGTGTCGCGATTTCAGATGAATCTAGGCACATGGGAAAGCATTCCCCAAATCAGCCCAAAATTGAGCCGCGATCATTGAAAAGAATTTTCAATTTACATAGCATATAAATTAATATAGACAAAAATAAAAGAAATTGTTATTAATTATTATTATTTTACTTTTAAGCTTGAGCAATGAGCATGTCAAAATCATGATGTTAATTTAATTATTTATATAAAATATTATATATATAATATAATTTATAATAATTATTATAATAGTTTTAATATATATAAATAAAGGATTTTCTTTTCTATTATAGAAATGATTTTCTTTTCTATCATAAGCTTTTTATTGTAAAGATGATATGAAAAATTCCATGAAGATATATTAAATTTTATAAAATAAAATTGGTGCAAGATATCATGAAATAATAATAATGACAATAGTTTAATGTAAATAAAATAATTACAATTTAAAAATATAATTGCAAATGCTAAATTTTTATTCATATTTATTATTTAGTTTCAAAATTAAAATATAATATAGTTCAAATATCTATAAATTATTAAAATTTAACATATATTAAAATTTGTGATAATTGTTTATAAACTATTCTTCATCATTTAAAAGATTTCATAATGAAAAAAAAGTTTGGAATAGGTGACAAGATAGGTATGAAATAAAAATTTGACACACAAATTATATTTAACTTTGTTAAGGTTATAATCTATTAATCTTTAGTTTGCCTTGAAGCTCCATTTGTTTTAACCAATCAGATTAAAGAAAAATAGTTAATTATTAACAATTAACTATTTTTAATAAAGTCATAGGCTAATAGTAACATTTCAATAGTGCATTGAGAATCAAGATACCAAAAATAAATTTACGAAGTCGTAGACTAACAAGAACAACAATTTGAGAAGCCAAAAACTATTATTTTCATTGATAATATTTTAGACTATATAATGTACATATTACTGATTCATAGCATAAATATTGAAAATAGCTAATTAAATCAGCATGGTTTTGCTATTTCATAATTTACAAAAAAGGGCAAGGCCTAATCCAAAGAAAAATATAGATATTTGAAAAACATTTTTTTGCTCTAAGGGCAATAGGTATGAAAACAACATTTGGAAATAGGGAACAAGGAACCAAGGAACCAAGGAGGTTGGAAGCATCAGCAGATTGAGGGGCCAAGGGCTTGAAGCCTTTAATCAGAAAGGTCTTCAAGTCCATCCATGAGGAATCTGTTGGAGAAGATGATGTCGTTGAACTTGTCCAGCCATGTGAAGTCGGTCTTGCTGACGTCGTCCAGCAACAACCATTTCTATAGAAAATCCCTTTCGAGTCATGCCCACTTCTGATGGTGAGTCAATTGCCATTCATTCATGCCAAGTAAGAAAGGATGCTTATGTATAATGCACCCTATGCCTTCCTCCTAGCACTTGTCTGCTACATCTGAAAAAGGGATGCCAATGCCTGACCCCAGTACCTGCTCGACCAATACAATAATTTTGACATCATCTTCTTAAAATGTTTCCTTAAAAATGTTATGCAAAAGCATTAGCATGTCTATTTGACTGCCTCCAAGGTTAAGAAGAGATGCAAGGAATCAAGAGGTAATATCCGTGGACACATGATACCTCTTATCGTTTCTCAAGAATTCATAGCCAAGTACCATGAATATAGCATGGCGGATAAAAGGACTTCGAGCATCTACCTTGCAAACCATGGCAAGGACATCATCAGGAATCCTGCCCAAAAAGGGCTTTTGAAGAGCCATTGTAGTGCATTTCAGGCAAATTGGTGTATCCATGACTAAGATTCAAGAAACTCTATAAAGTGCAACTACAAACTGAATTCAGATTGAAGAATATGAGAAATGATAATAAAAGAAGAATTGAAGAGGCTATTTAATGGCAGTTGCATTTAATTCTTTGGCACTTGCAATCTTTCATATCTTAATTTTTCATATTCCTATTAATTTTCAAGTGTGTGAAATGCCAAAATGTACTGACTTTAATGTCGGATAGTCAAATCGTTGATAATGCTTGACATTGAGTAATGATTTCCATGCAAACCTTTCTACGTGTCTCCATTCCAAAGAATTACATGCGACTCCAGCTCTTTTCAAGCGAGTGGTCTCGAGATGCATCTTCTATCATTGATCTCTAACTAATCAATAGTCAATAAAACTATTGTATTTACTATTAACAATAGGACATGTTTTTTAGATCGACACTTTTTGGCACACCAGATCATGGTGTGCCAAAAAGTGTCGATCTAAAAATTCTGTAGTTCTAAAATAACTCAAACCATTTCAAAATCTATTCCAACTTTTTTCCCACCCACCCTGATACTAAATGAAAACAATTAATATCTTTATAAGGTCTACTATATCATTTGATACCAAATCTATATGGTCAACTTTAAAAACATCCTAAAAATGTGTTTTTGGCCTATTTTTATGTGATTTTTATTTCAAATATGTAGCTAATGACTTTTTTTCACAAAAAATTGATGAAATGAAAAGGGTTTCTTAAGAATGTTCTTATCTTTCCATAAATGTAAGGTTTGTCAAATTATGAGTTTACTAAGTAATTATTACTTATTTTCTAATGGAGTTATGTATAAAGTGTTGACTGACACATTACATGAAAAGCAACTATAACTTTCAAATAGCACAACATTTTTTAAATCTAAAAGATGCATCACATCCTATGCTCCTTTTATAAGAGGAAAAAATGAAAAATTGAATTTTGTAAAGTTTTGAATTAGTTAAGGTGGTCAGACACGAGAATTTTTTTATTCCAAAAATACTAAAGTCAAAACTTAATTATTTATTATTTATTTAGAATAAAAATACCAAAAAATATGTGTCACATCCAGGCATGAGTTTACTACTTATATCTAGAATATTATTAAAAACTATTATCATTTGATTTTTATTAAGGTGGTCGAACATACATCTACTTCTTATTTTTATTCTGAAATTTTTGTAATATTGCATTAAAATTCAAAATTTTGACAAATCAATTTTTATTTTTTTGAGATAAGTCCTAGTAGTTTAGGAACTAGATTCAATTTGTTAGAGATTCTTTTCTCTCAACTTTTTGATATAAAGTTAATAAAAAGTAGAAAATTGCACATCAAGTTGACATAACCCTAATTTTTTGATTTTTTATTGCCACTTAAGAGCATAGTTTGGTTGACCATGATCCTGCACATACCCAATACAAAAGTGATGGTAGCTAACTTGGTAATAGTGACACTGATGTAATGATGTTACAAAATTATTAATAACACACTTAAGACAGTACACAAGTTGAAACTTAAAGTGACTACTCAGTAGTCAATACAGTCACTAGCCAATACATGTGCAAATTTGCTTTTAGATTAAACAATTTTTTCGTTTACCACTGAAGATTAGCCAAGACCATTATTATTCATTTTTCTACAAAACAAGTAATTCGCCTCTAACATTATTAATTCATTTTTGGCAAGGGAAAAAATAGCCATCATTTATTTATCTGTTAGCAAAAAAAAAAATTAATTTGCCACATTTAAAATGATTTTTGCTAGGGCAAGAAAAAAATTGCCAACATATAATATTTTATTTCCCTATATGGAACAAAAAAATCACCTTCAACATTAAAATTTTCCTGCCCACAAAATGTTGGATTCGCCAGCATTTTAGGCTTTTTTTTTCAGGAGGGGTTTCTTAAAGTTATCCTTGTGATAGACTACTACACTAACCCATTTTGTTGTTAACTTCTTTGTTTTCCATAAGCCATTGAGTAGTCAAAGAGTCAAGGTATAAACCAAAATAGCAAGGAAGACACTGTTAACCAACAAAGTACACAAACCATTTTTCGATAAACATACTTTAAGTGCACATCCCTAAGTGACATAAGTGTCAAAAAAGGGGGATTTTTGAAGATTTTGAAGATTTTGTAAATTTTGATAATTTGTCAAGGCAGATATCTACTCAAATGGAGTTATATAATAGAATGAAGTATTTACTCATGGGGAGTAACAAGCTATGACAACATTTTTGGCAAATTTTGAGATTTTGTATAGAGACCAAGAAAAGATTATACATTATTTGATTTATGCATGAAGATTATATATACCATGAAAACGTGTTTTTTTCACTCATGTCAAAGGGGGAGATTGTTAATCTCATTATGGTCTTGAAAAAATAGTGACAAAACACTTTGTCATTATCTGGCATAGTTGGTTGGTCATCATTGCAACCTAACCACTACTTAGGTCAAGTGCATAGTGCATGCCAAGTGAATAGAGCAAGCCAAGTGATCAATGTGAGCTGAGTAATTAGAGCATGTCGAGCATACGTATCTTGACAATACATGTCGAGTGATATGATAGTTAGTGTTGAGATATAGTAGATGTCAAGCAATCAATATGTGTGGAGTCACTCTGGTGCCAAGAAAACAATTAATGTTGAGCAGTCAATTAGTGTTGAGTGATTTAGGATCTGAGAAAATATCACAAGAGAATAGTTATGGTCAAACATCAAAAGCCTATTGATATCAAGTAACCTGTCAATGATAGATGTTTATAATGGCATAAACTTATATGTAAACCATTTTTGGCCGACATAATCTTGAATTTTTGATATCAAGAGATAAGGATGGATTCATATCATGAATACCTATACAACCCATGCAACCAATTAGAAAAAGGGAAGAATTAGGTGGCAATACAAATCAACTAGAGCTGTTGATTATTACCTAAGATCATCTCTATGATGCCTATTTAAAGAGGCAAACCCTAAGGGGGAGTAACTTGCAAAGAGAGATACTAAGGAGAGTATCAAGTGCAAAAGAAACATGGAGAAGATGCTTAAGTGAAGGTTGAGCATTGCAAAACCAGTTGATGAGAGCAGAATCAATTGTGAAGACAAGAAGTGAAAGGTCAAAGAAGATTCATTTGATTAGAAGGATCAAGAAAGAAATTTTAAAGAGAAGATCTAACATCTGGCAAAAAGGTGCTAACCGAAGGATCAGGTACTCAATCATTTTAACAAGTGATACAAGGTAAATCTCTTAACAGAGCAGTCCTAAAATACTTTTGTTAATCTCCTAACAAAGTTCTTACCTAATTATGAGTTTAAATCCTTTAGTCAAGGTGATACCTAATAGTCTTTGTAAGCCTTTAATAGGGTAGACTTGTCACAAGGTAGATCATAGATTATGATGAAAACTTTGTAGCCATAATTGGCCACACTTTATTGCTGTAGAAGTGAAGATTCGTGGGTGTCATCCCCACCTTAGTTTCACCTCCTCCTTGGAGGGTTTCAAGGTAACCAAAATCTTTTATGTTATGTGTTGATTTACATTATGCTATGGATGTGATGCATGCTACATATTTCAATTTATATGCTAAGTTATGAGATTGATGAATGATGAAATGTTTTAAAGTAGACGTTTTAAGTGTTGATTCACCCCCTCCCCTCTTAGAACTTACTTTCTCATTTATATTTCCAAAACATCCTCCATTATCCATTCTTATTTCATGCTAACATTGTTGGTACAACACACAGACTCATACTCTCTTGAATCAACCCCTTTAATAACAACTTGTGCACTTGTCTATTCAACTCTTCACTTTCTGGTGGTGGCATTCTGTGTGATACCTAGTTTGGAAAATAGGATCCTAGAATCAAGTCCATCTGATGACTAATCTTCCTTACTATGGGTAATCCATCAAGTATATTATCAAATATAATATCTAGAAATTCTTCCAAAAAATTTGTAACTTCTAAAGGTACCTCTTGTACTTCTTCTTTACCATCTTTTAGAATTATAGAAAAAAAACATATGCTCACACCTCATACCCTCTAAGAACTTATTTCCATCAAAAAAACATACTCTAGTAGCACTACATACCTTTTCATTTGTATCCTTCAATGACTTCAGCTTATGTTTCACTCCATCCTTTGTTAGAGTGTAGATATTTGCATGCCCATCATGTACAACATATATGTCAAAGTGTCATGGCCTACCTAGAAACATATGACATATGTCCATAGGTATAATATCACACATCATGTCATCTCGGTAGCTTCCAATCTTGAAATTCAAAGGGTAGTGTTCAGTGACCATGACTTTGGGGTCATTCTCTACCTAGGCAATGTAGTGTGGATGCAATCATTTCTACCTCTTGAGGTGTAAGTTCGTGACCATCTTTTCTAACACAAGATTTCCAGCATAACCCCCATCAATGATCACATCACAACACTTATATTTATATTTGGACTTTGTGCAAAATAGGCTCCTCCTTTGATTAGGTTCATTCTTACCACTTAGGAGGACTCTTCTACTAACTAGGACTTCTCCTCTTTCAACATCTTCAGAATGTGATGATTTAATATATTCATCTACAGGCACAACTCTTTCTTGACCTCCAATTCTCTTATTTTTCCTTCCTTAGTGCTAAGGACACTCAAATTCCCTATTCCCTTCTTCTCTATAGTGAAAAAAAGTTCCACGAAAGCCTCATCTACTAGATCATTTCCATCTTCCTCTTCCTCTATGATCTATATTATTCTAATCATGGAATCAATCAGAACTATTTCTCCTAGTTCTTGTTAGCCCCAATCAATAGTGTAATTGGTAATGCTATGAATGTATGTAAAAGAGTCATATTAGTTATTATGTTATCATTGATGTCAAGTATTAGTTGGTTATACATTATTCTGACTCAATAGAGTTCTATATCAATATGATTGATGAAGAGGATTTGAAGAAAGCATGTTGAAGACAGAGTTGATAAGTATGGTATTCAATGAGTACTCGAATGAGTTGGACAGTGATAATGCAATGTTGGTTTGATTGTTTGAAAATCATGTAATATTATAATATACTAAGTTATGCAAGCTTAACCGAGTGACAAGATTAAAGAAGGAAAATTGTATATGTCAAGTGACTATAGTGTTTATCGAGAAGTTGGAAAAGCACGTGGAAATTTAGTAGTTCCCAAATGGGTCTAGTATTAACCAAGTACTATATTGCCAGAGTGAAATGTTATGTTCATTGAGTAGAGGATGGAAGAATGCATGTGCAAAGATGGAATATAAGGCCAAAATTTGATGAAACTATGGAATGTTTGAGATGGTCAAAGGAACGAGTCAAAGTTTATTGCAAGATCAACAACTGGGAAAATTCAATAAGGATTTGATGGTGGAGATTAAAGAAAGATAAGGTAGAGAACGAAGTTCTATGAAAGTTATATTTTCTACGTGCTTAAGTACATTAAATCTAAGATCAACAATTGTGATTAGTCGACAATAAATGGAAGAATCTAGAAGCAAAGAGATGATTATTTAAGGAGATGTTCAATACAATTTTTCTTTCTGATTGAATGGTGGTTGAATGTTGATTAGGTTTTTGTGAATATGAATTGTTAAAGGTGAAAAAAGATATTTGAAATAGGTGAACTAAGAAGACTTGAAGAAGGAGAAAGAGGAGTGAATCAACCATCCAAGAGAACAAAACAAAACAAGATAAAAATAGAAGATCAGAAAGAAGATTGAATAGAAGGGAGATATGAACAAGCAAGGTAGTGTTATATCTAATCAGATCATTTTTACACTATTACCTTCTAATCATTGAAGTAGAAAATATTGTAGACTGAGTGGATCGAACAAGTCTATCAAATCATATATGGTAACATCAATTAATGGTGTTGTAAGTCTTTTAGAGAAATCCACTCTTTAGATAAGATTAAGGAGTCAACACTTTCAGATTTCCACAATCCATTTGTAAAACAAGTTCTTTTTTGGATTTGATTGTGTGTATTTTTTAGCTCAATGTTTTGGATCACACTACATGATCCATCATAAGGATGAGAAAGTGAAGGATAAGAAACAGTAAAAAGATGTAGACTAAACCTTTCTCAAGAGTTATAAGAAGAGGAGGGATGATGCATAATACTATGCAGAGAAAAAATGACTGATAAGGTCAAGGAGTGATACTTGGTCTAGATGATCTTTTGGTTAAATCCTCTAATAAGGTCACATTAGCAATGTATTTGTAACCTTTAAAAATTTTGGACCCTAACTGAGCTCACTTCATAAGAGTGATTTTTTTTGGGTTGTCGGTCTCATGTGGTTTTTCCCTTAATAGGGTTTCTATGTTAAAAAACTTGGTGTCAAATGTGTTAATATTGTTATATTGCAAGTTAATTTTCATTTTATTTTCATTTTAATACAACTTAGTAAAAACTAAGTTAATGGTCAGTAATAACTAAGTTTTATTACTATCAGTCGATTAAAATGAAATAGTGAATGAATAATTTTGAGTAAAGTGATTGCATGAGTTAATTATCAAGATGAATGAATACACCAGGTGAAATTTTATGATGATGAATAGAAAGAAAAAAAATTTTAAAATGAAAAATAGGAAAAAAGGAGAAAAGAGGAATTTCTATTTTCAAGGTGCATAGGTGGCGTAAATAGAAAAATAATAAAAATAGTTGTTATTCCATTAATCGAGGTGTGTAGGTGGCATTTTAGAAGTTTGTGGAAAGTTCCTTAAATCATGCATTCAATATTTTTTGTGATCCATAAAGAAAATTTAATTTTGTAATTGGGCCACATGGTGGTGCTTAGTTGTATTTAGGTGGAAATTCTAGAAGGTGGTGGATATTGTAGAAGGTTGTAGAAATTCTAGAATGTTGTGGATAAATCATGCCTTGGGTGGTAAGTGCCTATTTAAGGAAGGCTTATGTTCATTTGTAATCAAGCTCTTCAAGTGTAAGCTCTTGTAGTGAAGCTCTTCGAAAGTAATCTCTTGTAAGGAAGCTCTTCAAGTGTAAGCTCTTGTAGTGAAGCTCTTCGAATGTAATCTCTTATAGAAGCTCTCAAGGTTTAGCGAACAAGCTCTCTTTTGTTGTAAGCTATTCTAGTTGGAAGCCCTTAGTGAGGAAGCTCTCTTATATTATAAGAGTTTGGATTTTTTCCATTTGGAGAATATTGTAATGAATTTCAAGTATTAATGGATGCTTTATGAAGCATTTTGTCATCTCTTTGTCTCCATCTTGTTGTGATCTTGGTGGTGAGTTGGTACGGGTGGTTTGGCCCTACATCAATGGTATCAGAGTGTACCTTCATCAGATGATTATGAATATTTTTTGGTACTGAAGTTGGTAAAAGGTATAGTAGGATAACAGATTCATCCCCACCCCTTCTCAGTATTTAACAATTGGTATTAGAGCTTAGTACTTGGAGGAATAAGTTTAAAGGAACTTGAGATAAAGATCAAAGATATATAAGAGAGAGGTGCCAAGAGTTAACACATAGAACTTCTCATCATAGAAAGACAAAATGAAGGTGCATCTATCTAGAATTAGAGATAATGTTATACATTGGTTGGAACATAAATATAGTAACCCTACTAGTTTTATGACTATGGAGAAAATAAATGAAAAGAGAAATAAAAATAGCCTAATGATTGAGATTGCATCTACACTCAATGATGTCGAGTTTGATGATATCAAAAATTGCACTACTTCCAAACAGATGTGGGATAAGATGACACTTGTACATGAAGGGGGTGATAATTTGAGGAGAGCTAAAGATAAAATTCTTAGAGGAAAGTATGATGACATGAGAATGTGAGAATGTTGCACAATATGTAAACCAAATCAAAAAATTTGTGAGCACAATCAAAGTAGCTTGAGGAGTTATGAGTGATACTAAAATTGTAAGGAAATTTCTTAGGGCTCTTCTACCTATTTATGCTATCAAAGTTTTTTGCTAATAAAAAAGTGAGAGCTATGCTTGGTAATGTATTGACACTTGACAATTTAGTTGGTCGGTTGACTTCATTTGAATTGAGAAATTATGATGATAGTATGGTTACAACTAGAAATTCTCTTAAATCTTAAATAACCATTAGAAATTCCAAGAAAGAGAAGAAAAGTAAAGAAGAAAGTGAATCTAAATCTGACAATGAGCTGGATGAACTTGAAGCATTTCTTGCGTTGAGGTTGTCAAAGGGCAAAGGTTAATTGTCCCTTATTTTTTTCAAATGTAATGAGGTTGGTTACTTTTTTGCTAAATGTCCTAATAGAAGTAAGAATGATAGAAATGAAAAGAAAGATTTCAAGTATATTAAGGACATAGATTACAAAGATAGAGGGAAGAAGTCATGCTACATTGCTAAAGAAGAGCACACAGAGTCTAGTTCTAATGATGACAAGGAAATATTTGAGATGGAAAATGTTGCAAGAAAAGAAGATCTCCATGGAGAAAGGTATGAAAGTAAAACTTCCCTTATTTCACATTTTAGAAAAAATAACCCATGGATTATTGACAATGGATACTCACATCACATGACTAGAGATCTAAGTAAGTTTGATAAATTTGAAGAAATTGATGATGGTGGAACTATTAAGCTAGGTAATGATGTTCCATGTCAAGTGAAAGGTAGAGAATCACTAATGCTTAATGATAAGATTAGATGTGATGATGCATATTGGGTACAAGGACTAAAGTTTAATCTTTTGAGTGTTGGTCAATTAAATAATTTGGGCCATAAGTTAAAATTTCATAATAGAAAAGTAAAGATCTTTGATGATGAAGGTAATTTGATTGGAAAATGAATACAAGCAAGAGGTAACTTAGTCTATCTTGACCCTACTTTTAAGACATGCTTATTTGATAAAGTTAAGGATGTATGGTTATGGCATGAAAGGTCATGTCATATAAACTTTGAGAACATGGTGAAAGTCAGTAAAAAAAAAAAGTAAGAGGCTTACCAAATCTACAAAAACTAGAGAATGCTACATGTAAAGAATGTCAAGTTGGTAAGATGACAAAGTCTAGTTTTTGAAGTAAGACACACAACTAAAATGATATCCTAGAATTAGTGCATGAAAATATTTGTGATCCTATTAGTGTTGATAGTTATTGTGGTGAGAGATATTTCATATTATTTGTGGATGACTAATCTAGAATGATGATTGTTATATTCATGAAGGTGAAATCACATGCATTTGATATATTGAAATGGTATAAAGCTAGAGTTGAAAAGGAAATTAGCAAATCCTTGAAATGTTTAAGATCTTATAGATGTGGCGAGTTTATGTCTATTGAGTTTAACTTTTGTGTTGAGAATGGTATTAAGAGATAGTTGTTTGCATCGAGGACACCACAACAAAATGAGATTACTAAGAGAAGAAATAGGTCAATTGTGAATTGTACAAGAACATTGATTCTTGAAAATGAGGTTTCTTAGATATCTTGGAGAGAAATTGTTAGCATTATTGTCTATATTCTCAACCAAGTTCAATTGAAGAAAGGAAAAAATAAGAATCCCTATGAACTTTGTTATGGTCATACACTAATTGTAAGTTATTTCAATATCTTTGGAAGTAGGTGTTATATTCACAAGGATGCAATGAATGGTAAATTTGATTTTAAAAGAGATGAAGATATATTCCTTGGTTATAAATCTAAGAGTAAAACTTAGAAGTGTTTGAAATAAGCTACTAACAAGATTATTGAAAGTGAAAATGTAAGTTTTGGTGAGTTTGCAGAGAAGAGTGATGTAGAAAGAAAGAAGGAACCTAAAGCTTAAAAAATATGTGTATATGTGTATGAAGAGGAACTTGATACACTACCCAAGTTACACTAGAGAAACACCAAGCATTAGAAAATAGCACTAAGATACAAAATGCTTTACTTGAGCATCAGTTAGTACAACCTGACCAGGAAGCTAAACCCCTACTAAGTGGAGAAATTATTGAGAATCAAATAACCAAACCTATATTGGCCAAATATGTGAGAAAGAATCATTCCCCTGAATAAATTATTGGTGACAAAAGAGTTGGGGTACATGAAAGAAGTAAGATAAGAGACAGTGCCTATTTGATTATTGATTTTGAACCAAGAACAATTAAGGTTGCATTGGATAATTAGGATTGGATAAATTCTATGAATGAAGAGATTGATCAGATTGAGAAGAATAATACCTAGACATTAATACCGAGACTTTTTGACAAGAACGTGATAGGAACCAAATAGATTTTCAAGAACAAGCTAAATGAGAATGGAGAAGTAGTCAAAAACAAGGTAAGACTAGTTTGCAAAGGTTATTCTCAAGAAGAAGGAATAGATTATGGAGAGAATTTTGCACATCTAGAAAGATTAGGAGTAAGATCATGATTGGCTTATGCTAGATACAAGAAGTTCAAAGACTATCAAATGGATGTTAAATCTACATTTCTAAGCGGAACAGTTGAAGAGAAAGTATATATTAAACAACTTGAAGGATTCATTAAACCTAAAAAGGAGAACATGCTTTGCAAGCTGAACAAGGCATTGTATAGATTAAAACAAGGACCATGATCATAGTATGAAAGGTTACATTCATATTTAGTTAAGATTGGATTTGCTAGAACAAGTGAGAATAGTAATATATATTTGAAAAATGAATCTGATGATATGGTATTAGTTGCTAAAATAATTGTAGATGACATTATATTTGGTGGTAATGATATGTTGTGTAAGACATTTGTTGATCAAATGAGTACAAAATTTGAAATGTCAATGTTTGGTAAGATCAAAATTTTCATTGGATTACAAGCCTATCAAAAAAGGAAAGGAATATATGTGACTCAATCAAAGTATGTGAAAGAAATCTTGAAGATTTTTGAGATAGATGAGTCTAAGCCAATCAGTACACCTATGCTGATTGGAGTGAAATTAGCAAAAGAAGACACTACTGGAGAGGTAAATCAGACACAATATAGATCTATGATTGGTAAGTTATACTATATTTTACATAGTAGACCAAGTATTCTTATGACTCTTCTACCTATTTATGCTATCAAAGTTTCTACTATTCAAGAATTGAGAGCTATGCCTAGTAATGTATTGAAACTTGACAATTTGGTTGGTCAATTGACTGTATTTGAATTGAGCAATTATGACAATAGTATGGTTACAATTGGAAATGCTTTTAAATATTCAATAACAATTGGAATTTCCAAGAAAGGGAAGAAAAAGTAAAGAAGAAAGTGAATCTAAATCTAACGATGAGCTAGATGAACTTGAAGCATTTCTTGCAATAAGGTTGTCAAGAGGCTAAGGTAAATACAAAGGTAAATTGTCGTTGATTTATTTCAAATGTAATGAGGTTGGTCACTTTGTTGCTAAATGTCCTAATAAAATTAAGAGTGATAGAAATGACAAGAACGATTTCAAGTATAGGAAGAACAGAGATTACAAAGAGAAAGGGAAGAAGTCATGCTACATTGTTGAAGAAGAGCACACCGAATCCAATTCTAATGATAATAAGGAAAGAGTTGAGATGGTATATGTTGCAATCAAAGAAGATCTCAATGGAGAAAGGTATGAAAGTGAAACTACCCTTATTTTCCATGTTAGCAAGAATGACTCATGGATTATTGACAATGGATTCTCACATCACATGATTGTGATCTAAGTAAGTTTGATAAATTTGAAGAAAGTGATGATGGTGGAACTACTAAGCTAGCTAAGGATGTTCCATGTCAAGTGAAAGGTAGAGAATCACTAATGTTCAATGATAAGATCAGATGTGATGATGCATATTGGGTACAAGGACTAAGTATAATCTTTTGAGTGTTGCTCAATTAAATAATTAAGGTCATAAGCTAGAATTTTATAATAAAAAAGTCAAGATGTTTGATGATGAAGGTAATCTAATTGGAACGGGAATGCAAAAAGGGGGTAACTTATTCTATCTTGATCCTACTGTTGAGACATCCTTATTTGCTAAAGTTGAGGATGTATGCTTATGGTATAAAAGTTTGTGTCGTGTAAACTTTGAGAACATGGTGAAAGTCAGTAAAATAAAAGAGTCAGAGGCTTATTGAATTTGCAAAAACCAGAGAATATTGTGTGCAAAGAATGTCCTCTTGGTAAGATGATAGAGCCTAGTTTTCAAGTAAGACACACACTTCAAATGATATCTTGGAATTAGTGCATACAAATCTTTGTGGTCCAATTGGTGTTGATAGTTACTATGGTGAGAGATATTTCATATTGTTTGTTGATGACTATTCTAGAATGATGATTGTTATATTCATGAAAGTGAAATCACATGCTTTTGATATGTTAAAATGGTATAAAGCTAGAGTTGAAAAGGAAACTAACAAATCTTTGAAATGTTTAAGATCTGATAGAGGTGGTGAGTTTATGTATGTTGATTTCACTAACTTTTGTGTTGAGAATGGTATTAATAGATAGTTCTTAGATATTCTGGATAGAAGTTGTTAGCACTATTTTGGTGGTAATGACATGTTGTGTAAGACATTTGCTAATCAAATGAGTGCATAATTTGAAATGTCAATGTTTGGTGAGAATATTAAGATATATTATATACTAAATAATTTTTAATAGAATTAACATTATAGAGTGTCATTTAGTTTTAAGTTTTTTTAATGTATCTAATTTAAAGAATTTGAATCTTATTTTAAAATTACAATTAAAATTAGCATACACATAGTAATACCTACACTTCAAAAATTAACCTATCAAGTTTAATTTGTAATTTTCTATGATGATTCCAAAGTAATCTACTTGTTGTTATAGTTATAGTTCATAGTCTTGTATAATAGTTAGTATTATCATAAGCTTTTTTTTAAGATATTACTTAAGAATTTTGAATTTGAATTGATTATCTAGTTGGATTTAAATTTAAATTTAAAATTAAAATTGATATTTAGTTAAATTAAAATTTTAAATATTTTCATTTAAAATTATAAATAAGCATTAACATATATCATATATTTTTTTAATTAGATTTTCTAATATGTTTTTAATATATTATTTATATTATTAATAATAATAATAAAATACATGCACATAAATTTAATATTAAAAAAATCATCTTACATATTATAACCATACTTCATTCAATATTGATTAAAAATACATTAACTCAAAATTATAATAGAATTTTGAAATAAAAATTTAAAAACTATTTATAATTGCTTTGTATTCTTACATTCTATCTATTATATTGCTTATAGACCCAGATTTTTCTATATTTATAAACTTCTATAAATAGATCAACATTTAAATAAATTAAAATATTCTAAAATATTTTTAAAATAAAATAAATATTAAATATTTTATTTTTTACAAAAAAATTTATATATAACTTATAGAATAATTATGAATAATTATAATCACTTTAACAATAATTTTAAAAATTACCCAAAAGTGCTAAATTATAGCTTGCACAAATATATTAAATCAACATATATTATGTTGTAACATGGTCATATATATATTCAATATCTAAAAAAATATACAATAGACAATAAATTAAGCTCTCCAATGTCACAATAGACAATAAATTAAGCTCTCCAATGTCAAATTTGGCCAAATTGATACCCATCAATTCTTGATTCTTAAGCAGAAAGACTATAGGAAAAATGTTGAACCTTTATTTTATTAAAATAATAAAATTCCGGAGCTCTTTGACCTTAATCATGCACAAAGGCTCAGCTTAAACATCATCTGCACTCAAAAACTACTACATATTTACTATAGACCATTTTTGGCCATGGGACTTATAAACCCATCTCATCAACTTAAATTAATTCTCTAAATAATAATTTAATCTTTGACTCAATTTTTCAAAAAGGGAGGAGAATTAACAAGTAGAAGGCTGCATGGTATGCTGGTTGCTAGCTATGCTAGGAAAGGGCCCCATGCAACCCAGCAAGGCCTGTCTGTATGGCAGGAATGATCTTCTTTTCATCTCCTCAGCCTGAGCTCTGTTTATCTGATAATACAACTCATGGCTAGACCTTGCTCCTCCATTCTTTGTCACTAAACTCTTATTGTTTTTAGGACTCTGATTAGGAGAAACAGGAGGAGTGGTTAACTTGGCTTTAATAGAAGCACAAGGACTGCTTAACTTGGCTCTTGCTGGACTTGGACCTCCATTAATGGCTTTTCCTGCTCCTGACTGATCTGCCTTGTTTTTGTTCTTTGATGGTCCTGCTGGAGGAAGGTCTGGTGATGGTGAAAACAGCCTCTCCCTCTCCCTCTCCTTTCTTTGACTGCTGCCCTCACTTTTGCTTCTGTATAACAAATCCCTCAGATGCCACCTCCTTGATGTTCTCTGCTTCCTTGACAACTCATCATTGTTGTCATTTTTACTGTCACCTCGCTCTTCTTCTCTCTGTTCATGAATCACCACGTAACACAAAGTTTTAGTCGTTATAATTGTTTCTGGATTAGATTGTGTTATAAATTGTCTGTTAGTATTCTAATACTCTGACTAGAGGTTACAGCCCATGATCTGAAACATGGATGCAAAACAGTGGCACGCAATCTGATAATAGATCACAACATGTGCAAAAAAATCAGCACACAATCTGATAGTGGGTCATGGAGTGTGGTATAACCATTCTTCTAAACAAGATTTCCAGATCCTTGTGAAACCCTTTTTCCAATTCAGTTCAATCATGATATTTAAGAATAACTGATACGTTGATTACAAACAATTCATGCATATTTTCCCTCTTTCTAATAATGAATTGCAAAATATGATCCAAAACATCTAGCAAAATACATAACAGTTTTCCTTTAGTAATGAACTCTAGAGAAAACTAACTTTCAAAAACTGACACCAACTTATGATCTAAACCTTTCTATATTCTGAATCCTAGTCCTTTTTTAAAAGAAAGAAACTATAGATATGGTTTGATTAAATGATACCTCTATAGAAGAGAACTCTTCCCAATCATATGAGACCCTATTCTTGGGAGGTGAGACAGATCTGGGCCTGGACTTGATGCTTCTTGTGGATCTGATGAAACCATTGCCCTTAGAGCAGCATGCAGGTAATCCGCTTTCTACTTTCTTATTCACCTCCTCGGATTTGATCCCTGAACCTTTCAGTTTCTCCTGCTTTTGCTTCTCGTTTTTGCCGATCTCATCGGCTGTAGTCATGGACTGAGAAAGAGAAATCCCTGTCAGTCTCGAAAGCCGTCTTGCATTGTAGATCGGCATTCTGGCAATGGACAGAGATCTCACTCCATCTGTATTCACAATTCAAAAAAAACATTTAAATTGTGTAAGTCAAATCTTAAAGCAAGAACTCTGTAATCACAAAAATTTGAACTTTGGCAGGTTTCAAAGGCTAATCCGACACGGGAAATTGGAAACAAACTATGAAAACTCCGACACTTCAAAGAATTAAATGAGTACCTCACAAAAAAATACAGAGATTCTGCAATCAAGGAGCTAATGTTGCAACTTTTAGTAACTAAAACCTTAAAGCAAGAAATATGTGTGCAAAATAATTTGAACTTTTCCATGTCTCAAACGCTAATCTGACACAGTAAATCTATGAAAAACTCAAATTTTGAACCAAGAACTCTGGGCTCACCAAAATTCGAACTTTGGCAGGTTTAAAAGGCTACTCTGAAGCAGAAAATTGGCGACAAACTATGAAAACTCTAAACTTAACAGAATTAAATGAGTACCTCGCAAAAAATACACAGATTCTGTAATCAACAAGCTAAATGTTGAAAGTTTTAGTACCTAAAATCTCAAAGCAAGAAATATACGTTCACAAAAATTTGAACTTGCCAGGTCTCAAAAGCTAATCTTACATACTAAATCTATGAAAAATTCCAACCTTAAAAAGAATTATATGTGTACCTCAACAGAAACACGGGGATTCTGTAATTAATGAGCTAAATTTCGAAACTTTCAGCAAGTAAAATTTGAAAGCAAGAACTCTGCGCTCACAAGAATTTGAACGTTGGGAGGTTTTAAGCTCTAATATGACATAGTAAATTGGGGAAAACCTCAGAAAACTCTAACATTTAACGGAATTAAACGAGTACCTCTTCAGAAACACAGGGATTCTGCAATTAATGAACTAAATTTCGAACATTTAAGTTTTCCCACAAGCCAGAAAAAACAGGCACTATAATCTGGAGCTCGTCTAACAAACTCCTAAATACAGATTTGTTGTTAAACTAATTTGTTTGCATCTGAGACAAATCAAATCATGAATGAGAATGGATGGCCATGCGTGATGAGTGTAATGGCTCTGGATTTTTCTGTGTATGTATAGAACGGGCTTTGAGAATCCCGCTACGAATGGGACGGCATATATATATATATATATATATATATCAAATGGGCTTCTGTATAAAACACATTTTTTCAAGGCAGCCCTTCTAGAAGGGAGATGACAGATTATTATTATTTTATTCTATAGGAAAAATGATATTTTAATAAAAAAATTATAGTAAGATAGATCTAAGTAGAAGTTTCTGATTAGTTGGCGAGTAGGGCCGTTAGTTTGTAAAATGTTATCAATCGTTATAGTTACTTGTTGGAAGAGATTATTAATAAAATATTTTTTGTTTTGTAAATTTCAAAGTAATTTTTTTTTAGTTTTGTAAAGTACAAATGAATCAAATAAAAAAAAGAGATATGGGCTTTATTTTTTAGGTTTAAGACAATAAGGAACAAGCCAAAAAGAGTTATGACATTATTTTCATGACATTAACATCAATTTTCTAGAGAAACTTATTTTTATGAAAATAATCTTCAAGATCATTGCTCACTTTAAAAGCACGAACTTTATGATTTATACAACAACCTTGAATTAGTCTCTCTAATATTTTTATCTGCCACATTTTTGATCCATTTCATAGATTAGAATAATCAAAAAGAAAAAAAATGCTTAGTTGCACTTCCATTTTTCTAAGATCCCGCTCAAAAAGGTTTGGTCATTTATATTGGTTTTTAGGCCTTCTCTAATTATCATCAATCCGGCTGGGTTTCTTGTGAGCTAGTCACAAAGTTACAATGTTCCTCAAGTTTGTGATCTCCCAATGTGTGTGAGCATTACTGGTCACTTGGTATGAAGTTTTAGGAAGTCCAAAAATCTTGACCACTAGTTGTAAGTTTAGGTATGTGGGTGACCAAGTGACTAGTGGGTCCCAATCCATATTTTAACTCCACATAGGTGCCCTTTCCTTGTTGCATTAGTCATTTTATCTTCTACATGTAGGCTAGTACGAGATGTACATGATTCCCAGGAAGAATAATGATGTCGCATTTAATGCACATCTCATTAGAATCAACATATCACTTGGATGGTAGATTGTTGAACATCATTTTTTAATATGTTCATATGCTACTTGCCTAAGCTTCTTCCTCAACATACAATTTGTAATTCAAATCCAACTATCAATGGTAAAGGATACCAAGACGGAGCACAAATATTTTCATGAGTTCTTGAAGTATTATGAATGCAAAATCCTAAGCCCTTAGGAGCAAAAACTAGTTCACTTTTCATGTTTTATTATTGAATTCTTTTAGGTCAACTTTATGGTTATGTTTTATGATTAGCGGTACTTGGTTACCAGATTTGATTAGATGAAATTTCATACCTACTTTATATATTTGATGAGCTACTTGATACTCAGTTATTTCACGAGTTCATGATTATTCTTTCGATGATGATACATGTGTGTTCATATAGTGATTTTCAGTTATCTCATGATGATAAATAGATGGATGATTTTATGCAGTTTCTATGGTTACTTACCCCATACTTACATGTGTATGGTGTACTTGTATGTTTTACTTTATGGTTTGACATTTCTGATGTCTTTGAGGGAGGGAGTCGTAGTCACTTGCTAGTCGGGATCTACAAGATGCACCACTCCCCACCATCACCTGTTTAGTTTAGATCTATATGTATATGCATGTGCTTGGCTTTTATGTAGATTGTAGGTACCAGACATTGACTTTCCTAAATTGCCAAGATAAGTGTGCCCTATAGTAGTATCTCAATGGTAAAGAGGGGAGATAGTTCTTAAGTCCAAATCCTAAACCTAAGCCAATTTTCCTAGAAAGTAGGACAAAAGTAGTACAAGTATATGAGTTATTTACCTTTTTGAATTCATCAAATGACGTGAATTCAAGATTTTGACCCATAAGTTTGATTTAGTACTTTGTCTTTAAAATGAGTTTTCTTAGTTTTGTGGGTCTGTTGTGATTTTCAACTAAAATTAAATCAAATAAAAAGATTATTTAATGATTTAATTTAATTAAAAAATTTATAAAGAAAAATCAATATTTAATTATATTTAACTAATTGATAAATTAATTAAATAGAAGAATTAAATTTAAAAGATTTAAATAAAGTTCTAATTTTGGCGTAATTATATTTATTAAATTTTTAATAATTTATTTAAGAGTTTCATTTTTATAATAAGCTCTAAACATTATTATTAGTTAAATTGATAAATATATTATTAAAGATGTCTTGAGATTTAATAAAAGAGAAAGGATAAAATTAAATAAAGTTTATTTTAATTAAAAATGCAAAAAGTTGCATGAAATTAAAATAAATTAAAATAATAAACAAAGGGGGTTTACATGTTTGCAAAACCGAAACCCTAAAGGATAAAGCTCTTTATTAAGAAATAAGAGCTCATTTCTCCTTACGCATAGATTTGGAGGAGCAAATTTCGAGAAAGAGGGTTTTCAAGAAGACAAGAATTTCATGTAAGCTCCAAGCATTCATCTCTTAGCATCAGATAGAGGTAGTATGTTGTTGAGATTTGCACAGAAGTTTCCCTTCGAAATTTCTCTATTTTCTTTGTGTTTGTTATGGATCTATTTTTAGAATTTATTCAGGTTGAAACCCTTGTGTTAAAATTTACTATTCTTTGAAAACATTTGTGAACAAAATTAAATTGGAAACCCTTGTTTGAGAAATTCGGTGATTCGTAATGGGATTGATTGAAATCGAGATGGGGTTTGGAAAGGAAACCCATAATTTAGATTGCAAGTTTGATTGGTTGCGATTATTCTTCCTATCGGATCTATTATATATATATATATATATATATATATATATATATATATATATATATATATATACTACAATAATTAATAATTACTGTCATAATTAAATTATATATAAAAATGTGATTTATATTGGGGAGGGCATTATTTTTATTTGTTTATAATTAAAAAGTTCAACAGTAATAATTGGAAAATGGTTTGAAGGGGGGTAGGGGCAACAAATCCCCACCCCACCCACGACTGCATTCTGCAGGTCATATGGAAACCTATTGTTATCATAGCAGTAGGTACTATCGTAAGGCAATATGATGTTACTGTTGCAATAGTGGTGTTGTTGTGGCTTGACAAAGTCGGCCGACAGGCCTAAAACGTTTATGAATTACGATTTAAATTATTACTATTTTTTATTATTTTATTTTAAAAAATTAAAATATAATTTTTTTAATTTATAATTTATAGTATTATTAATGTTGATTAAAATATATATTGTTAGTTTTAGTAATTTTTGATTATTAATAAATAAATTAATATTATTTATTACTGATTTAAGAGCTATTATTATTATATTTTAATAATTATTATTTGAATTTAATAAAATGCATTAAGATTATTGATTATATAGTTATAGTAAATTTGTAAAATAACTCTATTTGAACTTGGGGAAATTTTAATAAAGTTTGGATTTTATTAAGTGATAGTTCTTTTATATAAAAAAATGGGTTTTATATTGAGATTAATTTTAATGAATTCTTGAATCTTTTGAGATTCTTGTGGACTCAAAAACCATAGTAAATTTGACACTTGAAAAATGAAAAACTTGAACCCTGTTTATAAATTAAAATCTTATGTTTTCAAAACCAAACAAGTTATGAAACTACACTTGTTGTAATGTATGTTTTACCTTGTGTTGGGTTTGGGTTTGACTTAGTATGTTGACCAATTTTGGATGTTTACTAGAGGCCTGAGAGTTACTATTTTATGATGTTATATGAGATGTCATGGTTTATGTTTTGATCTTTGAGATATGGATTAGTGTTTACTATTTGGTCACGAGCTTTTATTCCCAACCATTGTGATGTATTCACATGTTTCTATGATGAGTTTTGATCAGTTGCTTGTTAGTGCTTTCTAGTTGCTTTTATAGGACTGGGGTGATTATTGTCACTTTCTTATTGTAACCTTTGAGTTCTCAATCAGTTATCTTTTGGTGCTTTTTAATTGCTTGTATAGGATCGAGGTGAATATTGTGATTTATCTATTGGTGCATTTTAGTTGCTTGCATAGGATTGAGGTGAATATTGTGAATTATCTTTATGTGCTTTCTAGTTGCTTGTATAGGACTAAGGTATAAATTGTGATTTAATGAGTTGTACTTTTTATGAGCTTAGGGTAGGTTATCTATGTGTATGTTCGGAAGTGGCTTGCAATGGAGGCTGGAACCCTAAAGAGGCTACCTAGGTAACCCATTATAAGTTGTTTTAATAAGTGATATCATTTCATTAAATGGGTTTTAGATGAATTAATAAGAGTCACTATTTTTCCTCCCCAATACCTTGAGTGCTAGTACATGCTAGGATGGGAGTAGAGAGGATGCATGGTTGTGACCTTGTCTCATTAGTATGCCTTTTCTATATGAAAGGATATTGATGTCACATAGAGATGCTAGGCAGCCAGAGTCTAGAGAGGCTGCCATGAAAACCTTAGAGTTGGATCATGCGATGACAATTGCCCACTTACATAGTAGATTTTCTACATGTCTTGTTGCCTCTGGGTTTAGATGTTATTTGTGTCTTGGTACCTTTGAAATAGATTGCTATCAGGTTTTTCTTGACCTAGATGTTAGTTATGAATTTTGGGATTGATATTTGTTTGGGACTAAAGATTATCTCCTTAGCATAGTGGGAGTGGGCCATTTAGGTTCCACGAGGTCAGGTGGTAGTTTTTCTTATACCATTGAGATCTGACAAATAGATGTCATTGCTAGATGTTCTTGTGCAGTTGTTCCTTTTATTCGGATCTTAGATGTTTATATTCTATTGTATTTTACTTGATTATATGGAGATCTTTTGAAATGATGTATTTACTCATGATGTATATTCTTTGAGATTTTCATACCATGTGACTTGTACAACAGATGATTATGCATTTTGGTTATGTCATGTGGCATCATATGTAATTGTATATTATTTAATTAGATTTGTACTTGTGGTTATTCTATGATGTGGATTCATCATGTATCAGATTTAGTATTAATAAAACTTATATATGTGATTCAACATCATGGAACCCTTAAACAATGTAATGTGTTTATGGATTGTTTACATGTATGTGAGTTATTGCTTTTGCTATGTTATCACTTGTTGTTTTAATCTTTCAAAACAAAATTGTTTGGAAAACTTGGTAAAACTTTAGGTTAATTTATTTTGGGTTCCCTAGTGGGGCATAACAGTTTCCCTCTATCATGTAATGTCCTAAATTAGTAGTAACAGGTGTGAATTTTTTGATCCTATAGAGTAGGAAATTTGAATGCCCAATAGAAAATTCATAGCAAAAAACAACTCTGAAAGCATTGCTCAAGCTTTAGGCATTCCTAGTGACAAAGTGATGGAGAGTCTCCCTATGGAGGATGGAAATGAGTATTTCAAGACATGCAAAGTATTTTGTCTCAACAACATTGCAAAAACTTGGCTCTAATAAGAAAGGGGAAGTAAGTCACAATTACCTAGTAAATTAAAGAAATCTCATTTCAAGGAACCCATCACAAATGTAATAAATTTATTGCATAGGGTGGTGGTAAATACTAGTGTTGAGGATTTTGAATATTGAATTTTGAATGTGTAAATTCATTTTAATCATTAATTGTAAGAAAGATTTCATACATTGGGCAAGCCTTGTGAGTTATCACAATAGTAAATAACTAAGAGAATTATCAGACAATATGGTATTCAAATTCTCCTTTGTGTTAGTATTTTTTGTCACTAACCATAGAAACTTTTGGGAAGGTCTTACTACCTAGAAAATACATTATGTATAGGCTTGTGTGTATAAAACCCTGTAGACCATTATAAAGAAGGGAAACCAAGATTATGTTTGGGAGAATGACACTTCTCATTAAGTTAGCTAGAGAGTTGGAAGGATGACCTAATATGACATTATCTCAAGAGTTTGCCAACTTTTTGTTAAGGTTCAGGAGTGTTTTCAACCAATTTAGATAGTTCACCTATCTAAGGATAAGGATCTTTGAAAAATAGCCCTTGTGGTTTCCCAAATACCCTTTTGATCTCTTTTTGTTTTTAGAAGTGTGTTGACTTTTATGGTTGTGGTAAACATTAGATATTCCAACATGGGAAAGAAAGGCTTCACTTTCCCTATTTCAGTTTACTTTTCCTCATGCTATTTCCCTATTTCAATGTACTTTTACTCATGCATAACTCTAACAATTGCTAAAGGTGTCTAGAATATTATGGAGGGTTATCAATTACCAACTCTTCCTAAAATAGCTCAATTTGATAGTAAGTGATTCACAAGGAAAAACCTATATGGAGCTAGATATTATATCCATAAACCTACCCTAGAGGATTTATGGGAAAACTATATAGATGAGGCACAGGTGTTTAAAAAGAATTTCACAAACTCACTTTGCAAAATATTTAGTAATTTGGAATCATTTTGAACATCCTTGCTAGGGCATAAGAGGACATCATTCTCATTGATCCCAAATTTCATGATTTGAAAGACAAACACCTTTATAAAGTGGATTGGAATAACAAAGAAATCTTTGACCTAGCAGCTTTGACTACTATTTTATTAGAAAGGAATAGTTGACTAGATAGAGGGAAAATGGAGAAGGAAAATTGTGCCTTCTAGTAAGCAAAAATTTGTTAATCCTTCAACCCAAAGAGAGACTTCTACTATTCCCATGGTAACAAATATTAGTGTATCTATTAGACTAATGCAAAGGGATATACAAAGTGATGGAGATGAGGAATAACCTAATAAAATTGAGCTTGTGTGAATTAGATGAAGAAAGTACCCTTGCTAATAGAAATATTAGGTTGAAGAGGACCCCCAATGTGGTGTATCAATAAATTATGCAGGGTAGTTCTATAAATTCAATAATGGAAATGCCACCTTCTCCTAATCCTTCTACCTTGTAACCCTTCCACCTACATTTTTTGGTGCATCGGAAGCAAGTGATACTAGCAATGTTGGATCAAGCCTCACTTCCATTATTTGGTTGATGGAACAAGTAGAGAAGAGAAGTAAGAAATGTTTGACTATCTCCAAGATGTTATGTTCACTACAACAGATGAGATATGAACAAAATATCTTATATGTTTCAGTGAAAACTATTGAAAACATACTAGATTTGAAGCCTATGGTATTAGTATTCGAGAAGATAGAAGGCAACCCCACTCAAATTTAGACCTCCTTGTTATATTCTACTAATTGGAAATTCTCTTTGTATAAGTATTACATCATTTATCTTAACCAAGTCCTTGAGTACTATTTTGATAATCTAATAATATTAAATGTAATTTGAATTCTTTGGATGTGGACTTGACTAATGAATTTGGAGAGAAAGTCAACGAATTGGAAGAATCGAGAAGAAATATGAAGAATTTTTGTCCAAAGGGGTGTGAAATGTTCAAGATGATGATATAGAGATGTCCAATAGGTTAAGAAAATTGCACATGATCCTAAAGACTTTCAAGGTTAAGGATACAAAAATTCTTGAAGAGTTTAGGGATTTTGAGAAATAATTGGGTGGACGGAGAATCAAGCTACGTGTAATCATCATCCCAAATCATGACCTATGAAAAAAGGTACCAAGAATATCACTAAAGAGTCAGGGAAGTGGAAGTGAGAAGGGAGTTGTAGATGCCACGAAAACAAGTATCCAAGCTTCAAGAACAAAAAAATCTTAGAATAGTTTATGAGTTTTATTTTTAAATAGTTTTCAAGAATTGTTATTTTTCATTTTTTTTTAAACTTAGTAAAGTAATGGTTCTAGTAACCACTATTTTGTGATGTTTTAAAGATGGAATGCCAAGTTTTTCAAGATCTTTTGTTTGAACTTTGATTGACTCTTAAGAGAATTTTTAATATCATTCTATTGTTAATATCAGATTGGTCTTGACATATGAGTGACAATACACTTAAGTCATTTAGAAGATAGAACTTAGTTCATGCCAAATAAGTAATGTATGTCAAGCATAAGTTGTCAGATAGTATATGTTGAGCGAGATAGATAGTATGTGCCAAGTAACTAGTAAGTATTGAGTCACTCAAGTGTCAAGCAAACAGTCGATGCCAAGTGATTCATATGCTAAGTGATCAATGGATGTTGAGTCATTCAGAGGCCAAGTTACAACATTGAAGATACAGTGGATGTTGACCAACAGAGACTTCAACTACCAAGTAAAACAATTTTGGACTTAGTTGTTTGTAATGGCACAAACCTCTATGTAAACCATTGTTTAGCCGACTTAAGGATTGTTTTAGGATTCTAATTGATAAGAATGAATCTATATTGAGAATCCCTATGCAGTACATTCAACCAATCAGTTAAAGGGATGGATCAAGCAACAAAATGGGTGAATCAAAATCGTTGGATCATACCTAACCCTAAGTCACCCAGGTCTTCTTAAGGAAGATTATTCCTAAACATTGTATGTGTGGTGAGAGAAGTTTGCATCTACAGAAATAGAAATCATGGTGGTTATGGAGTTGTGACTTGAGTTATACATTATAGAATTATTTAGAAGAGAATAGAGGAAAGGAGTTAGAGGATAGAAGTGACACATTTGATCAGAGAGGATGAAGTACACATAAGGAAAGAGTTGATCTATTATCTAGAAGCAGAAATCTAACTACAGGATCATTGTTGAGATATTATAATAGGTGAATCAGTTAAATCTCTTAACAAAGTATTCCTAATAGGTTTTTGTAATTCCTTTAACAGAGTTCTTACTTCATTGTAAGTTTAAGTCCTTTAATCAAGCACACTTCTAATAGGGCATTGCAATTATTTAACAAAGTAAGATCTAACAATCGTGTAAGCCTTTAACAAGGTAGACCTTTCACTAGGTAGATCATAGTTTATGATCAAATATTGTCACCTTCATTGGATACACTTTACAACTAAAATAGTGAAGATTTGTGGGTGTCATCTGCACCCTAGTTTTACCTTCTCATTGGAGGATTTCAAGGTAACCAAATATCTTGTGTTATATATGTGTTGAATGTCATTTTATTTCATGCTAGGGATGAATATGTTTAGCTAGCTATTTCAATTTACATGTAAATTGTGAAATGGATGTGTGGTGAATTATTTTATGGTTAAATTTTGGAAGGATAGATTCAAACTCCCTCCCCCATCTCAGAGTTTACTTTCCCTATTGTATTTCCAACAATTGGTATTAGAGCCTAATTCTCTAGAAAGGAAAGCTTTGTAGCTTTGAGAAAAGATCTTAAATATGGAAGTCTACAAGTTGGGAAAGACTATTGAGAATTAGAAGATTGAAATCTAGCTTTCCCTATGTCAGCTGAATGAAGTAAGAGATGAGTTGAAGCACTCATTGAAGAGAAGGAAAGAGATAGCTATTGAAGAGAATGACACACATTACCAAGATATTGACACTATTGAATTGTTTATAGATGGAAACTCTAGTGAATTTGATGCAACAATTATAAATCTGATGAAAAAGAATGGTACCCTAATTAAAGAGGTCAAAAATATTAAGATAGAACAAGAAGTCCAATCAGTATTGCTATGTGAGGTGACTGATAAGAAAATTAAATTTGAAGGAGACAAAGTCATGATTGAAGATGACAAAAGGATACTGGCCAATAGACTGGAAGAAAAGATAGCAATGGTGAATAAGATTTCTCAAATGCAGCTAGAAACAATGAATCAAATGATTATTTCCAATCATGAATTGAATGGAAAGGATGTTGAGATCACAACACTAAAGTTGCAGAATGAACAACTGAGAAATGATCTAAAAAGAGAAAAAGAATTTTTTTAAAGTTTCAACAGACCTAGTGAAGCCATCAAATATTTTGAGCAATTAATGGGATCTCCTAGATCTAACAGTGATACTATTGGATTGGGTTATATTAGTAATGAAGAAGGAGAATCATCAAAAATTGGTGAACAAAGAAACAAAAAAGGTAAGAACTACAAACCTACTTGTCATAATTGTGGGAAGATAGGTCATACAACAAATATTTGCAGGAGCAACAATGAAAATTAGAACCCTAAGAATAAATTCATGGCTAATTATCACAAGTGCAACAATCAAGGACATCAGGCACATGCATGCAAGACCAAGACATCAAGAACTCAAAGATTTGAATGTTACTACTACAATTGTAAGAAGTATGGACATAGTGTATATGAGTGTAGATCAAAGCCTAACTAGTCATCAAACAAGCAAGCCAACATAAACCATGTTGATAGATCCTACAATTTGGATTACAATACAAGGTATAGTTGTCACTATTGTCAAGAGTATGGACATGTTGCTTAAGATTGCATTAGAACATATTTTAGAAGTGACTATAGTAGATGGTTGAGTCAAACTACATGTTTTAGCTATTTGAAGACTAGCCACATTAGCAAAAATTGTCCAACAAGGTCTAAAGCACCTAGCAGTGAATTCAATAAAGGAAAAGGAAAGATTGATGTTGAAGAAGTCAAAGTGCATATGAACAAGACATGGAAGAAAAAGGAAGATTGTAGCAAATCAAGTTCAGATGGGATCACTTCATCCATTGGATCAAGTGATCACACCACCCCCAACTAGGCAATCAAGTGGTATGTGTGGGACTAATATTTCAAAGTTCAATTATAAATCAATTCCAAGGATTCATTTCTACAAAGATCACATATGCATGAAGTAAGATGAAAAGTATTAGTTAGAACTTTGAAGAAATCTATAAGTTTCACTGTTGTTGTCAAGTAAAAGTTTAGTTATTGTCGAGCTATCGAAGGTGACAGTGTTAGCCAAGCTCATTGTGGTTTTCAAGCATGTTAGGAATTACATGCAAGTCGAGTGAGTAAAAATTTCTATGGAAGCCGAGCTTATATCTATGTAAGAATTAAGCATTTATTATGAATTTTCAAGGGCTATATGGTCATTTTTTGACTCATTTGCAATCATTCAAGATTGAAGACAACATGAAGAGCATGAGGATAATTGGAGAAATTGATTCAAGTGTTTGCAAACTAAATTCAACTACTACTTGACACCAAACATCATATTTTTCAAGGTATTTATTGTATGTTGAGCTATGTTGTTTGAATTTACACAAACCCTAGATAGTTGTTGTGTTGTCTAGCTCTTTTGTTCCTATGGCTAAGGAAGGAAAGGAAGTTTTAAATGTTCAATTGATTAGTGATGAGATTAAACAACTATATTTCTAGGGAATTCTTGATACTACATATAAAGGAGACCCATTTGGTGCATTATCTATGATACCATCACAAGTTTTAATGATACAAGATGTCAGGTGTTGCTACACTTGTAAGGTAGGAAGTATAGGAGACATGGAAATCAGATACTTATATGGACAATTATATGAAAATAGAGTTTTGAAAGAGGAAAAAAAAAAATTAGGAGAGAAAAGGATTGACCCATGCCCTAGATTTTCCTAACATATTCAAGACATAGTGGATAAAGATAGTTCTTAGCAGGATACATGACAACTCTGTATGGTTAGAACATAGCTCTATCAAGATCAAAAAGAGAATTATTCAAAGGGTAACAAGGTATCCTACCCTAGACAAAAAAAAGACTATGAGGAGTGATGCAAAAGAGGCAATTAAAAATAATATAGGGGTGGTGTGGAATAAGAGAGGAATGACCTTCATAGACACATTCACTGATCCCCTAATTACATTTGCAGTTAGGGTCATTGCACATAAATTATTTCAATCTAGCATATTGAATAGTATATCATATATAGTTGTGGATTTAGGCTATAAGATAGTAAAGAAGGACCATTATTATGATCTTGTTGAGTTACAACTCCAACAGTTATTAGAAAACTTGGGAGCCATAAGAAAGACAAAAAGTCGCAATGCAAATTTGGTTCAATACTTGTTTGTATATTTTTCTATGTGCAAAACACTTTTCACTCATTTGGAAAAGTTGCATGGAAGACCAACATGTCTATTGTAATGTATATCTGAGAATATATATAGAAACTTGGAGATAATTTTGAAACTATAATGACAAATTATTTTGAAGACTTTAAGAAGTTAATGAAACAAAGATAGAGGATACTAGTATCACTAGTAGAGAAACATTTCAATGATGCTTATTTTCTAGTTGATGTTGATTTCACTAATGTTCAAGTTGTTGTTCCAAGGGTGAGATGGCTCAATCCATTACCTTATGAAATTAATGTGGATGATTTATCTACAACCATCACTGATTTCCTAGTAGAGGAAGTAGATAAGAATGCTACTGCATTTGGAAATTATGATATAGCCAAGTCTAAAATCACAATGGACTTGAAGACAACTTCTATGATGAGGAAGAAGAACAAGATTATGAAAAGTCTCAAGGAACAATTTGTTAAAGAGGTAGAAGGATATGAAGAAGAAGAGGATGATGAAGAAGATGAAGAAGTTACACTTGCCCAAGCACCACTTGCTCTCACACAAGGTCAAGGTGAGGACCAAGGAGAAGAGGAATCTAAACTTGATGAAGGTGTTGAGGGAGAAGAATCCATTGAAGCACCTATTGCTACAAAAAAAAAAGAGAGAAAAGCAAAGAGCCTAAAGGCAAGAGAGCTAGTATAGCTACTAAGGAAGATGATCTTGAGAAAAATTAAAGGAGGAAATATATTGCTCTAGCTTAATCAAAGTGGTAAGTCATAATCCCTTTTCCCATTTGGATAGCTTGTGTGATAACATCAAGAACAATGCTAATTTATTAGGGTTCACACTTGTTTAATTTGATAAACTTAAGAAGATATAAATGAATAAAGTAGAAGAATATGTGCATGCCATGATGGAAACTTTTAAGAAAACTCCTATCAAGATTGCCAACTCTTTACTCAAAAGTCTATCTGATAGAGTTGAACAAAGGTGGCAATATAGTCTCTCAACTAAAAGGAATATCAAAGAGACTACTCTAGCAAGAGTGATGCCAGACTTGGACAAGTATTCCATGACAAAGGCCATTAATAAGTATAAGGAGATATTTTCTCCAAAATACAAAGCTTTTAAAATTTTACATAAGCATATTGAAGATGTTGTCCAAAAGATCACTCAGCTATCGAAAGTGATAAATGGGGTAACAACAGATGAGCCAAAAAAATAGACACATGTGGAAGTAGGTGAATGAAATTTTGAACAAGAGAAAGTTGAGGTAACAATAGATGAATCTATAAGGGAAAGACATGAGGAAGGAACTATAAAAGAAGCAAATACTAAGGCTACAATTGAGGAAGAGAAAAAACAAGATTAGAATGTACCAGAGGTACATATGCCGAGTGTCAATCCACCTCATGTGGATAAAGAGGATCAACAAACAAAAATAGTAAAGATCAAGGATGTCTCTAACAACTCCACTTAGAACATCAATCCCTTAACAGAGGAGGATATGAAGAAGATATTGATTGATACCACCCCCAAGGCAAAACAATGCAACCATCTTATTTTGGTGAGTGTGGATGAGATTAAGAAGGTAGAATTGGCATCTATAGGGGAGAAAACTCAAGAATTATCTAGTGCCCCCCCTCAATCTACATAAGTGAAATCTACATTGCCTATGGTGTATATCAAAGGAAGGACACAATGTCCTCACATGTCAACACATTGGTGCAAAATATTTTTTTACATGCAGTTTCAATAGGTGAGAAAGCTAAGACACTAGTCCAAATAGGTTAGGAAGCTAGTCCTGCACCTACAACACAAGAACAAGGTGATACAAAGATCACATAAAAGGAGAAGGATAGAACTGAAGATTCAGTCTTGACTATAAAACCATAGGAAGTGATAGAAATTCAAACACAAGTTACCCTACTAGATATTATTACTCCTATTCCTAGTCAAGCACTTCATAGGCCAAGTGTAGAAGCTACACCCTTGTAGTTGTCAAGGCCTAGTCCTAGCACATCTAAGGTTGTTGAGTTCATCTCTTATGGTGACATCAACTTAGATGAGGTGATTGAACTACCAAATCTTGATCTTACATCAATCACCATAGAGAAAATGGGCATATTGAAGGATGCTTTAGCTAGAAAGAAACACCATGAACTACTTAGAAGGGAGTATAGGAAGAAATAAGAACTTCATGAAATTAAGGACATATTTCTTGATACATTTAGCCTACCTATACCTATTGAAGCCAAGCCAATCATTAAGTAGTTGGTAAATATTGTTGAGAAGATCAATGATCAAGACCTAGACACAAATGTCAAATTGTTAGAATCGTCTAAGAAGATATTTCATACCAAGTTAACCAAAAAGATATCAAGTTTCATTACACTTAGTTACGTTGAGTTAGTAACCAAAATTGATGGTGTGAAGAAAGTGTTGGAGAACATTTTCTCTATTTACACCAAGTTGTGTGATGTACCCCTGTTCACACAAGAAGTGTAGAGACACATTGAACACCTAGAGGGATATTTGAAGTCAATAGGTAAAATCCTACAACAACCTCCTAGTCAAAGTCAATCTCATTTTAGATAATTACTATTAGTACAAGGTCAGTTAGAAACATTACAAGCTCAAGATGCCAACATTCGGGCTACATTGATCAACATCCAGTCCATGTTGACCCCTCACATGGAGGTGTTGTATACACTAATATGCTAGCAAGAAACACTAATCTATTTAAAGAAAAAAAGCATTAACTAACAAGATCAATATAACATATATGAGAGACTAAAGAGGAACCCCTAATTAGGAATGTGAGCCAAATGAATGGACTCTTCCAATAGGATTTCACTCTTTGCTTGGTAGATGAGTCTAAGTAAAAGATTGGTATGTATCCTCAAAGGGCTTCAAATTTGCTTCAATGGATATTGGGATTTGGATGTGGATGTATTTAAAAAGTATGGATTTGGAGTTCTCAAAATAAAATTATAACTTTAGCTTAAGGATTGTGATGAAATGGCTTGGGAGGAGATTCAATTTATAGGCTAAGGGCTTGGGTTTGAGGGCTAAGATGTAAGGATGGGGAAAAGCTTATGGAGGGCTCAGATTGCATGAGAGGAGAGCATATGGATTGTGCTTCCTTACAGCCAATCAGAGAGTGACACATGTCATAGGGTGAGAGGATGGAGGAAAGGGAAAGGATGAGTCAACAAAGGAGGTTCAAGGGATAATATCTTCATAAAGACCCTTCATAATGGCTTGTAAGAGCAATGAATGGGTTTGTAAGAGTCTTTTATGGCTTTGTAAGAGCATTTATGACTTGGTGGTTGGGATATTTTGAAGGAAGACTTTGGCTTGGCTTAGGAAAGTCTTAAGCTTGTTTAGGATTGTGCAAATGATTAAGGGTAGGATTAGAGATGGTTTAGGATTAGATTAGGGATGTTAGAGATGGGCAAGTGGATGGCATTTAATGAGGGTGGGTGAGTTAGTGGCTAAGTTTGGTTAGAATGGGTGGATGGGGTGGATTAGGCTAAATGGAGGATTAGAGATAGGCTTAGGATGAGGATGAAGACTTTCTAGAAGAGTCTAGAATTTCCTAGGATGAGGATAAAAGGTTTTTTAGGAAATAAATAAAGTTTTATTTATTTCATGCGTTTGGGTTGAGGAGATATTCATTAAAACATTTTTAATAAACATGAGGATTAATATTTAACCTTAATTGAATATTTTGAGTTGGGATTAAGGGTAGAAAATGATGGGATTAGCCTTTAATCGAAATTAAAGAAGGATTAAAAGATTTTGGAAGAGGTTAGTGGTCTTAAGGAAATTGGCCAATTTTTGGGAAAAAAATAAATAAATTATTTATTTTGAGATTTTTGGTCGATTTATTAATTAAATAATTAATAAATAAGAAAATAATGTTTAAATAAGATTCAAACATTTTTGGGAGGGATTCCTTAATTAAATATTTTTAATTAAGATAAAGAGATTTAATGACATAAAAGTTAATTAATTAAATAAATAAATAATTAATAAATGATGATATCATTAGGGACTTTTTCATAAAATAAAAATACTTTATTTTCTAAAGGATTTTTAGGTGTCTACATTTTGCCCCTCTTTGACATAGTGTTGAGACAACACTATTTCAAAGAAGTTCGAATGAAGATGACACAAGGAAGATGTTTTAGCAACAAAGTTGCCCCAGTCTCGGATAAGAAGAGGAGAGACTAGACTACATGATGCCCCCTCAAGAAGGCAGTGGGGAGAGAAAACGAGGCTCGATGGTTTATTGAAAAAAATACAAGAATCTAGGATGAGCAAGGAGACTCAGATTGGCAAAGAGAAGGGGCTAAATTAGCTCAAACTCTCACTACGAGAGAATGATAAAGGGAGAATCAGAGGCACAAGAGGAAGCAAGCTTAAGACTTTAGGGAAGGTGGAGGATGAAGGAGTGGAGTGCTATAAAAAGGAATCTAGGATAGGGAGAAGGATGAGGGGATTATAAGGCTGATGCAACAGGATTTCAAAGAGTCAGATTGGTGGAAGATGGGTTTCGGAGATCCCTAGGACTAGGATTGTGGATTTCGAAAGATGAGGCTTGGTGGATTGATTGGATTGGTGGATCCCTAAGACTAGGATTGTGGATCTCTAAAGCTAAGAGTGATGATTGATTCAAAGAGATACTGATGCATAAGCTGGGGTAGGAGAGATAGATGTTGGATATGGATGGGGGATAATGGAGATGAAGGGAATCCATTGAAGCTTCTTGAGCGGGGAGATACTTCAAAGAAAAGTACCACCATGTAGTTGAGCACTAGATTTTCTATAGGACAGTTGGTTAATTGCCAAGGTTACCAAGAACATCAAGGCCTTTTCACCAACTATCCAGAGGACTGACGAACTAACTCAAAAAAAAATGCAAGGATTGCCCCAGCATCACACATGATTCCCAGAGGAAGTAGTGTGGAACCGACACTGGGTAACCCATAAGAAAAAAATAAAAACAAACGAAAGACTTGATCAAAACTGTATGCTCGGAGTGCCCCATTTGCAGCATACCATGATATGGAAGATCATGGCAACCTTGAGGAGGGAACAAAAAGATTGCTTGAAAAAGATAAATCAAGACCCAAAAGGGAAGATTCCAAATCAAAAGAAAGCAAAAATCGAAAAGAGAACCCTGTGCCAATGATATGGGTGGGACAAGGTACTAACGAACCAGGATCAGACACGAGGAAAGCTATATCCTACAAGGATCTATCGGAGAACACCTAAGCTGATGGATTTTGGATGAGTGATGCGTCTGGCAAGCTAAACTAAGAAGGATGACACTTTGGTGATAGGAGATCTAGCTAAAGGATGCATTGGAATAGCTAACCAAGATTTGTGTGATGTGTGCAAGATGTTGATCAAGGAGGAACTGACACGAAAGCTAGATAGATACAATGGTACTAAGCTAAAGAGGATGTCCAAGCTGACAGACCAAGATTTATTACAAATGTAAAAGGTTGTTCATGTTTTGGTTTTGTGAGATGGAAATGTTTATGAAGGGTGGGATGTTTGTAATAGTTAATAGGCGGATAGGTAGATGGTTTGCGAAAAGCTTAAGTGAAAATGGGGTTCTTTATGTGCATGTGATAAGATACAAACTAGGATACAAGATTTGGTATATAATACAAGCTGGAATATGGTACAAGTTGTGGACAAGATTTGGATATACAAGCTATGATACAAGGGATGATACAAGATTTACAAGCTGGGGTACAAGATTTACAAGCTAAGGTACAAGATTTACAAGCTGTACAGGAGGTATTTACAAGCTCCATTAGATTTTGGATATTTGGTCGGAACACCAAGGGAACAAGTAGGTGTTTTATTGGATTGTGAGTGGATGGATGAGGGATAGGATAGTGATAGATAATGGATTAGTCTTAGTACACAAGGCACCTGAATTACAAGGTTTTCACCAAGGTAACTATCCAAGGCACTTGAATTGCCAAGTTTTCACCATTCGACGCTTATTTCTCTTTACTATTTTTTTTGTTTTTTTCAAAAGCTGGGTATACCAAGGATCTTCAAGCATAGAACTAATTTAGATGAATGATATTAGTAGGATCATTCAAGAGTTCTCCTTCCAGTGTAGATAGCTTATAGGCTCTAGAGCCAAAGGAGGTAGTGACAACATAAGGACCAAGCCATGTAGGTTCAAACTTGCCTTTCTTTTCTCAATCGGCTTGGACTTTCATGTTTTCTTTGAGGACCATGTTGCCCAACTGAAAGTGTCGTGGAAGCACCTTCTTGTTGAAATTCCTTTTGAGACGAGTTTGATAGACTTTGAGATGATCATAGGCTTGTTATCGCTTCTTGTCTAAGAGATCTAGTTGGGTGAGCTGAGCTACTCTGTATTCTTCATCTGATATTTGTCCTCACAAAGATATGTGCAAGGAGGGAAGTTCAACCTCTATAGGTAGTACCGCTTTGGCACCATAAACTAGGGAGTATGGAGTTGTGCCTATGGATGTACGAAAGGAGGTTTGATAGGCCCATAGGCCTAAATTTATTTGTAGGTTCCAATCGCAGCTGGAATCATTGACAACTTTCTTTAGGATTTTGATGAGGGTTTTGTTAGTTGCCTCTGCCTGGTCGTTACCTTGTGGGAAATATGGGCTAGAACAGTGGTGATGGATATAGAGGGAAGTGCCTAGTTCTTCCATGTTGAGATTTTCAAAGTTACCTCTGTGGTCGGTAAAGATGGTGGATGGGATGCCAAAGCGGAAAACAATGTGGTACAAGATGAACTTGGAAACCTAAACTCCTGTAGCTAAGACTAGGGGGACTGCTTCCACCCACTTAGTGAAATAGTTTGTAGCTATTATTATCCATTTATGTCCATCAGATGAGAGAGGTATGATAGTTCCAACTAGATCAAGGCCCCAACAAGCGAAAGGCCAAGGTGGTGTAATAGGCTATAGATCTTGTGCCGTTGCATGCACAAGATTTGCGTGCTACTGACATGGGAGACACTTTCTGACAAAGTCATAGGAGTCTTCTTCAATGGTAGGCCAATAGTAGCCTACTCTAAGGATTTGTCATGCTAGGACAATGCCACTCATGTGGGCACCGCAAAGTCCATAGTGTACTTCTTTTAACGCCATCATGACCTCATTTTCATCTAAACATCGAGAGAGAGTATCATGATAACCCCGACGATATAGGGTATTGGCTATGATAACATAGCGGAATGATTTTTGGATGAGGTTTTGGCATTGGGTTTATGTGAGGTGAGGGGATATGATACCATCTTTAAGGTAAGCGTGGATTTCATGGTACCAAGGGGATTGGGGACCAACCAAGATGCAAACACGATTTGAATCATCATTCGCATAGGCAGGTGTGAGGAACTGCTAGAATAAAAACTCATTCTATGTAGCTACTTGGGGAATTTCCAAGAGTGAGCTGATAGTAGCCATAGCGTCTGCTGGTTTGTTCTACATTCGAGGCACTTGTGTAAACTGAAGCTTTGTAAAATGTTGGGTTAGCTGATCAACTAGCTCTTTGTAGGGTAATAACTTTTCATCTTTGGTTTGATATTCATTTAGGGCTTGCTTGATGATGAGCTGAGAATCGCCAAAGATTTGTAACTCAGTGATGTTCCATTCTGTAGCTATCTTTAATCTTGCTATGAGAGCCTCATATTCAGCTATATTGTTGGTGTTAGGGAATTGTAGCTTGAAGGCTTTTGGAATGTAATCTCCTTGAGGTGTGACCAACGATATTCCTACCCCTGATCCATGAGATGTGTGTGAGCCATCAAAATAAAGTTTCCATGAGGGTTGTTCTTCAATTAGATAGATATGCTTATCTGGAAATTCTGTGATCAAAGGATATGTATCTACTAGAGGTACATCAGCTAGGTGATCTGCTATAGCTTGTGCTTTGATTGCCTTTCTATCCACATACTGGATGCCAAATTCGCTAAGGAGCATAACCCATTTGGCCAAATAGCCTGTAAGTTTTGTTTTGGAGAGCATATACTTGAGAGGGTCAATCTTGGAGACTAGTTGGATGGTATGACTTAGCATGTAGTGGCGAAGCTTTTGAGTTGAGAAAAAAACTGCCAAACAAGCTTTTTCCATAGGAGTATAATTGAGTTCATAACTAACTAGGGTTCTACTGATGTAGTAGATGGCTCTTTCTCTACCATAGTCATCGTGTTGTGCTAGAAGTGCCCCTAGAGCAGTAGGCGTTGCTAATATGTACAAGATCAAGGGACGACCAGGAACTAGTGGAACCAAGATAGGGGAATTGGCGAGATACTACTTGAGATAATCAAAGCTGTGTTGACATAAAGGATCCTACTTGAATTTTCCATCTTTCTTCAGTAAATGTGCAAATGGCATACACTTATCTGCAAGCTGGGAGATGAAGCACTGGATGGATTGAAGCTTTCCCTGAAGAGTGTGAAGTTGTCGTAGTGTCTGGGGAGGAGGCATGTCTAAAATAGCCTTGACCTTCTTGGGGTCAATCTCTATACATCATTTAGAAACTATAAAGCCTAGAAGCTTGCCAAATGTGACCCCAAAGACACACTTCTTGGGATTCAGCATGAGATGATATTTGGCTAACCTATCAAAGACTTTCTCTAAGTCAGCAAGATGATCCATGAAGGTGTGAGATTTAACCAAAATATCATCCACATAATCCTCCAAAATGCTATGGATAAGATAATGGAAAATGGCTATCATAGCTCTTTGATAGGTAGCCCCAGCATTCTTTAGGCCAAAAGGCATCATGTTGTAACAAAAGGTTCCCCAAGGGGTAGTGAATGCTATCTTATGCTGATCCTCTTCTACAATCTTGATTTGATTGTACCCAAAAAATTTATCCATGAGGGACAAAATTTCATGTCCAACTGTAAGATCTAAAATCATATCTATGTTGGGCAAGGGAAAATCATCTTTTGGACAAGCTTTGTTAAGATCTCTAAAATTTGTGCAAATTCTTATGTCACCGGAAGGTTTAGTTACAGGGACCATGTCGGAGATCCACTCTGAGTAGTCGATAGGCCAAATAACCTTAGCAACTAACATTCTTTCTAATTTAGCTTTGACCAGTAATGCTACCTTGGGGTGCATTTTTCTAAGCTTTTGTCTGACGGGCTTGATCTTTGGATCGATTGCAAGATGATGAACTACAAGCTTTGGATCCAGCCTTGGCATGTCCTGATATGACCATACAAATTGGCCAATGTTCGCTCGTAAGACCTCAATGAGGAGATCAGCTTGGTCTTGCGATAGGGATGTAGTAATGTGAACAAGTCTGGGGATCTCTAAAGAATCGATGTTGACTTCTCTAGTATCCTCAATTAGAATAGAAGACACCTTTGGTCGATTATCTTGAGGAGGCAATGCTAAATCCTCATGTTCTACTTGTGGCTCTGGATTTTCTTACTGAGGGGTTCTCTTCGTTGTCTTGGCTAGTTTCGGATTCACCTTAGTTCAAGTTTTGGGTGTATTCGAACTAGGTTGGGGATTTTCTCCAAAATATGCTTTTGGATCCAACTTGAAGATATATGTTGAGTCTGGCTTTGTTTGCTTGTGAGGTGTTTTAGCTCCCATGAATCTTAGAAGTGCTTCCTCTGGTGTGAACTCATCAATGTGTATGATGCTTGGTTGGTCCCAATCTATGAGTTGTGGATGGGTGAGTGGTAGGTGAATGAAATGAATGGATAGTTCTTGGAGAATGGAGTCTTCAAGGAAGATTCGGTCTAGGACAACATCGTAGGCTCTCTTTTCAACTTCCTCAGGAATGTCTTCAATTTTGAAAAGGTTGCAATGAATGTTTACAAAAGCGTAACCATCCGTATTGGTGCCCCCAGTTGTGGGTATGCCAAAGCCAAGACCTGACTTCGTTTCCCACTTGTGTGCTTCGATGGGGCATTGCATGCCTCTTTCTTCTAGTCCTAGACCACCACCTTGATAGTTCCATTTTTCAATGATGAGCTTATGTTCTTGGGGGTACTTCTAGCTAAAGTGATCAAGGCATGCCTGATTTCTTGGAGGTGCATCCTTATGTAACCAATTGTTTATATCTAGAGTGAGCTCCTCATGAAGAGAGATTTTTGAGGATACAAAGGTTGTTGGGCCAAACTGTTTGTATCGAGTGGTTGGAATCTCCTTAGATTTATGATATGTCAGTCATCCATGGGTGTGTGGATCAAGTGGGAGTGCCCCGACAACAAATGCATCTGACAAACTATACTCTCCACAGCCTTTGTTATTGATCTTCACGGTAGATAGGGTGGAGGCAAGGATGGTTTTTGGGTCATTACAAGTGTGGGATGAGCTGGCGATGGCTGTGCCGATATCAATTCCAGGGCAATGGTTTTCATATGAAGCTTCAACCGCATTGCAGTAAGAAAAGGGTTCTGGATCAGCATGGATGGTTACCTCAGTGCCTTGATGTAGAAATTTGACACACTAGTGGTAAGTGGATGGAACGGCTTTCATGGCATGAATCCATGGGTGACCGAGGAGGATGTTAAATGGTAGGTTTAGATCAATAACATGGTAGAGTGTTTCTTGGATGACTGGCCCAACCTTGATTGGCAGCAAAATAGTTCATTCTGTGGTTCTTTCCAAGTTGTCATAAGCTTTGATGGTGATAAACTCACTGATGATATCTACCTCAGTATACCTAGCTTGTTTTATGAATTTTAGGGTGCAAATATTCAAGGCTGATCCATTATCTATCATTACTCTTTTTATGGCAAAATTGGATACCATGATGGCTATGCGAAGCGGAAGGGTGTGATCTGGCTCAACCATGGGTATGTTAGTGGGTTTGAATGATAGGGCACATGAGGAGGATAGGTGTCCAACGAGATTATGAAAGTCAGTAGCATTGATATCTGAAGGGACACGAGATTCTATGAGAGCACTATCAAGGATGGTTTTGTACATATGACTAGTGCAGAGAAGGTCTAAAATGGAGATTTGGGCTGGTATGTTCCCAAGGTGTTCCAAGATATTGTATTGGCTTTTGGATGGAGCCAATGATACTACTGGGGTTGATAGTGCTAATGGGACTAATGGAGTTGTGATGTTCAATCGTGCTCTTTGAGTGGTGACTGCACACTCATTGTTTGGGCCTTGGATATTAATAACATTGACAGAAGGCTCCTTTTTAGATATACAACCGATAAGGCTACCATAGTCTATGTAGGATGAAGTGTGGTCATTGTTCTTCCCATGTTGTTGGTTTGGCTGGTGGTTGTTGGTATTGTTGTTGTTGGTTTGGATAGGTGTTTTTCCAGGATTTTGGTTGTTGTAAGGAGGAAAAGCATTTTGATAGATTTGTAAGCCTGCATTGGGAGAGGTTTGGGCACCAATGGTGATTTCTTTTTTATCAATGAGGTCCTGCACATAATCTTTCAGTTTCATGCATCTGAGGGTGGTGTGACCTTTTACCTAATGAAATTTGCAGTACTCATTATCTTTGTACCATGCAGCTTTGAATTGGCCTGGGTCAATTTGCTGGGTAGGAGGAAATTTGATGAGGTTTTCCTTAGTCAATTTCTCAAAAATGACATCCAATGGCTCACCAAGGGGTGTATAATTTCTAGGTGTAGGTTGGAACTTAGGCTTTGGTCTTGCAACACTATTGATGGCATTAGCTTGATTGCTAGACCCTTGAAAGTTGGGTCTTGGATTGTGGCTTAGATAGCTTTGGTGATTCTGCTGTTGGTAGTTGATAGCTTGTTGATTGTTTGGTTGATAAGGTGGGTTGGACTGATTTTGGGAAGGACCAACAATATTCACATGTCTCGTATTGGTAACCCCATCTGTTGCAACGTGCTTTTTTTTTTGCCAATACCTAGACTTGTCATTGGAATGTGATTGATTTTGGTTGGCCTCCTTGTAAATCTTGACCACACCATCTTTAATGAGTCCTTGCTCAAGGATCATTCCTTTTTCTTTGATATCTTTGTAGGTCTGCAAATAGTTCATGGTAATGTGGTGAGCTAATCTGAGATGGGCATTATCAATAAACATTTTCACCAAATGGCACTCTAGCAAGGTGCAAGATATGCGGGTGGTAAGGGTTTGTCATCTTTGCAGATATTTGAGAAGGCTTTCTCCACCTTTTTGCTTAGTGTGGACAAGATCAACTACTGATAGCTCTATTTCAACAAGATGGGCATATTGCGCTACACATGCCTCAGACAATTCAGCAAATTTTTTAATTGTGCCATATGGGATTCTATAAAACCATTCAAGAGCTGGTCCAGCCAAGCTTTTGGGAAAGAGATGCAAGAGGAAGACGTTACCGTATGCCACTTCTTGGCAGTGCATGTAAAATTCTTTGATATGTGTGATAGGGTCTCCTTTTCCTCTAAATTTGTCAAACTTGGGTATCTCAAAGTGTTTGGGAAATGGTGTCATAGTAATGGCTCTGTCAAATGGGTAAGGACACACATTCTCAAACTTGAAGGTTTTTGGATCATTTCCCTCCTGGATGTTCTTCAAAGCTATCTTCATGGCTTCCCATTCTGAATTGATAGGTGGTGGCTGGGGTGCCCCCAATGTAGGAGTGCCTTGAGGTAGGTATGTGCTAGATGGGGCAATGGAATATGGATGGCTTTGAGGTATGGGCTGGTAGGGATTGTACATGGCTTGGGCAACTAAATGGTGGATGATGGGTTGCTGAGGTGGAGGTGGCACATATTGTTGCATGTGTTGTGAGGCTTGTTGTTGATATTGGATTTGAGGTTGGGATTGAGGAACATAAGCTCATTGTGGGATAAATGGATTGCTTTGTGGAGGTAAGGTATAAGATGGTTGTGAAGCTTGGGGAAAGGATCAGGGAGCTTGTGGAACTTGACTTTAGATTTGAGGAGTTTGACCAATATATGTGGGTTGTGCCCCCATTTGGGAAGGTATTTGCATGGAAAAAGAGGCCAAGTAATTGGTGGTTGGTGGTGGTGGATTTCTTCCTAGAAGTGGCATAGAAAAATAGTTAGTAATAGGAGGTAATGGATTAGTTGGTGGTGGAGGTGATGCATTTCCTCCTAGAAGAGGCATAGACAAATAGTTAGTAATAGGAGGTAATGGATTAGTTGGTGGTGGAGGTGGTGGGAATTGAAAGCTTGGAAATGGAACTGATGGGGTTTGATAGCTTGGTGGCTAGATTTGAAAGCTTGGTAGAGTGGTGGCAGGAGCTTGGGTCACTTAAGAGCTTGGCAGAACATTGGTAGTAGCTTGTGGGGTTTGATAGCTTTGTGGAGTGAGGGAAGTAGCTTGTGGATTTGTGGTTGATGGCACTGAGCTCCAAAGACCTAGTGGAAATGATGGAATTGTGCTCTGAGCTGAGGTAAACAAGCTGGGGGTGATGAAAGGTTGATTACTTAGCCCCATGGGTGGCATCCTGGTTGTATATTGCTGAGGTTGGCCAAAGATGCTAGCACTAATTTGGGAGATGGGTGGATTTGGAAGGCTGGGTTGGGGAGAAACAATAGAAATAGTGAAGGGAGTGAATGATGAGGTGTTTTGGGCGAAGAGGGTTTGGGATGGAGTGGTGTGGACCAATGGTGAAGTGGTGGTAGCTGGATTGGCTTGTGGAATGGAGATTTCAACTTGGGTGGAGGATGGTATGTTTGGGCCTATTTGATCATATGGGGTGGGTTAAGGCTCTTCTTTTGGTATATACAAAGGATGACTTGGATCATAAGAGCCTATTGGGAGTGGTAGTTGTCCAAACAATGGCTGAGATGGATCTGATAAGGGAGGAGGTCTTCCAAATTCAAAGGCTCCTATATTGTCCCTTCGAAAGTTAGCCATGATTGTTTCTTTGTTCTTGTCTATAATGGCATTCACCAATACTACATTTCCTGGTTGGTTCATGAAAGCTTCAATGTTAGTAGGTGATGGTATAGTGTTCTTTGGATTGAAGGATGGTTGAGTACTCAAGGGGAGCGATGTTGTTTGATCCAAATGATAAGGTTCCATTGTTTCTTTCTTCTTCTTAGCTAAGCGAGTGACGGGTGGCATGAAAATGTTCCTAGGGATGAGATGCAACAATGCTGATGGATGCAAAGGGGGAGGGCTTTTCTATGCAAATGATTTCCTAGGTTGAGGCAAAGCTATATGACAAACTTAAGGAGGATTGAGTTGGGGATTCTAACTTCAAATATATGTTGCCAAAGCATGAAAGATCTATTTTCCTATGTGCAAGTTTGGTGTTGATTGTGTCAACTTAAGGATAGACTGATGATCTTTTAGGAAAAACATGAGATTGACCACTTGTGGATCCCAACCTTTAGCTCAAGGTGATGAGGGATGACAAGTGACAAGGCTAGATTACCCTAGACAAAGCTTTGTCAAAGGGATAACCTTGGTGACGCTAGTGGATTTGCAAGATTGTAGGAATAGTAGAATCTTAGCAAGGTGACAAAAATTTTGAAGGCTTGGATGTGAGATTTAGGCTTTTGGTATGCAAGCTAGGTTTGAGGGGATTGGTTTGATTCTAAGGCAAACATCTAAATGAGATGGATGAGCTAAAATGCTTAATGGGATAATCTAGAATGTTGGCTTACCTACAAGGATGACTCTAAAGTGAAGCTTATGCAAGAAGATGTGGAGAAACAAGGGGGCCTAATCATAGAAATCATGCCTAGTTGGTAAGGCATAAGCAGGGTTAACTCCTGGATGCTTGCTAAATTTGATAGTGCGATCTAACCAGGTATCTTGATGGGCTTCATCGACAGCTTTGTCTTCTACTTTGTGGTGTTTGGCAATTCGAGGGCTTGGTGTTACTTCCTTTCTCTTGGCTGAAATTTCTTGATATGCCTAAGAGGGCTTGAGTTTGGCTTTGTGAAACTTCTATTTGGGTTTGGATTGTTTTGACATAAATTCCTAAATCTGTTTGGCTTTGAGAGATCGTGGTTGTTTTGCTTCAACTTGTTCAACTTCTTAAACAGGCAGTGACTACGCTAAGTGTGCCCTAAGCAAGGATTGACCAAGTTTGGCAAACATTCATTCAACAAGTAAAAGATCAAGCAATAGATAGGAACAACCAGATAGAAGTTTTTTATTCTCAGAATGTGATACTTGCTCCACGGAGTGTATGTTCTACAAATGTTTCGATCAGTCACTTCAAACACATTAACATCTTAGATGGTTGTCTACAAGGATGACAATTGGTTTAGCTAGGGAGTCCTTGATATACCCAAGGTATGTGAGGACCAAATCCATAGATGAAACTAAAAAAATGTCACATAGCCGAGAGGAGTGGTAACCCACTTCTCCTCTTTCACTTCTCAAGGGTATAAAGTTCCTTGAGGCTTAGCCCGAGTGATAAAATCTTGATTCCAAGAGAGGTGTCTTTGGATTCACCTCCTGATCTTTATACTCCATCTGGAGTTGAGGTCATCCCAAGGGGTGATGAAATCTCCAAGTAGGCCTCCTAAAACTTAAATAAGATTTTGGATCCTAATCTTATGCACCCAAGATGGCCTCGAAAGACGACAAGGGGAGAGAAGACTTGGATGATCTTGGGCTAAAAGATAGAATTCTTTTCCAACTGACATTTAAGTTTTCTAATCTAAACCTTGCAAACACACATGTTTAGAATGCAAATGTTCAATTCCAACTTGAAGCATTAACAAAAGTAAAATCGATCAAAGAATGAATACACCAAGAAGATTTAGGGTCAACAAAAGTAAACTCGCGTGCTCGGAGGCCCTCCACATCAAGTATCAATTGATTTTTTTTAAGGCATTCAAGATTGAGTGTGAGTTTGTTTTAAGCCCAAAACAAAGATGTGTGAAATTTGATTTCAAGCGCGCACTCAGATGCCCTCCACATCAAGATTTGTTCAATTTTTTTATGCCCAAATGAAGTGTTAGCGAGACTAATGTGCATTCAAAGAATTTTCTAACTTAGAAAAATTAATAAAAACACAAGTAAGTGGAGTTTGATTTTTGTGGAGCACTTAACACCCTCTTAGGTAGACCCATCCCCATATATGATGCTGATATTGTACCCAATGGTTAGAATGATGGGTGATTAAAGGACGTGATTCCAACAACAAACTCACTCAAAGCATTTTTATTTGGTTTTTATAACTTAGAAAGTTTCTAAAATGTGGATTCTTTTTATGCCCCAAAAGATGAAGTGTGAGATATTGTAATGATTAATTGACCTTTTGCATTCAAGATTGTGTTTGTTGTTTTAAGCATGCATTCCAAGAAAAATTTGATTTTAATCCATGGCATTCAAGATTTATTTAAGCGACATACATTCAAAGACAAGTGTTTAAATATTCAAGTTCATTTTAGCAACATGTATTCAAAGACAAGTGTTTAAACATTCAAATTCATTTTTCAAGAGCATTAAACTATGTACAGAGAACCTGAAAGAAACATGGTTAGTGGTTTCATAGATGCTCCAACCTGCAAAGCTACAAAAGCCAATTTGATTAGTCACCCAAAAATCTAAAATATTGAAGCTTAACTATGGGAAAAATAAAATCAACTTTTTTTGTTCTTTTTCATAGGCATAAAAATGGTTAGAAAAATCTCTACTCTATGGAACCACCAAAAGTTAAAATTTGATTAGTAAGCCATAGAAATGCTAAAACAAAAATGATGATGGTGCAGCTAGGCAACAATAACAGGCGGAGACAACAATTCACCAGGTGGAGACGTCGAACTATGGAGATGCTAATCTACGCAAACGACAAAAAATCAGAAAGAGACGACAATTAATCTAGTGGCGCAGAAAACATGAAACTAGGTGGAGACGCTGAAGTGCGAAGATGACAGTTAACCGAAGGTGGTAGCAGAGACGACAAACAACCGGAGGTGGTGGTGGAGACAACAGACAACCAGAGGTGACAGTGGAGATGACAGATAACTAGAAATGGTGGTGGAGACGCTGAAAAACTAGATGGAGGTGTTGAACGGTGGAGACGATAGTTAAGGTTGCGAAGATGACAATTTGGTGGTGGCGTAGACAATAGGAGATTAGGCAGAGATGCCAAACTGTGGAGACGATAGTTTTTTAGGCAAAGACGATAGTTGACTTGGAAGAGATGACAATTCACCAAGCAGAGACGCTAAATTGCGGAGATGACACTGCGTGAACAGAACTGATGGGCATTGGTTTTTTTAAAAAATTTATTATTTTTTTTGTATTTTTTGGATTTTTGAGGATATATTTTCTTCCCAAATACGTCCTTCAACCTAAAAAAATAAGAGAAACACCCTACAACCCACTCAAACAACAAAAAATGTTAAATTGTTAGTTTACAATAATAAAACATGGATTGAATGACCCATAGCCGGGTCCCACCGAGCATGCCAAAATCTATACACTAATATGTTAGCAAGAAACACTAATCTATTTAAGAAAACAAAACATTAAATAACAAGATCAATATAACATATATGAGAGACTAAAGAGGAACCCCTAATTAGGAATGTGAGCCAAATGAATGGACTCTCCCAATAGGATTTCACTCTTTTCTTGGTAGATGAGTCTAAGTAAAGGATTGGTATGTATGCTCAAAGGGCTTCAAATTTGCTTCAATGAATGTTAGAATTTGGATGTGGATGTATGTAAAAAGTATGGATTTGGGCTTCTCAAAATAACATTATAACTTTAGCTTAAAGATTGTGATGAAATGGCTTGGGAGGGGATTCAATTTATAGGCTAAGGGCTTGAGGGTTTGAGGGCTAAGATGTAAGGATGGGAAAAAGCTTATAGAGGGCTCAGATTGCATGAGAGGAGAGCACATAGATTGTGCTTCTTTACAGCCAATCAGGGAGTGACACATGTCACAGGGTGAGAGGATGGAGGAAAGGGCAAGGATGAGTCAACAAAGGAGGCTCAAGGGATAATATCTTCATAAAGACCCTTCATAATGGCTTGTAAGAGCAATGAATGGGTTTGTAAGAGTCTTTTATGACTTTGTAAGAGCATTTATGGCTTGGTAGTTGGGATATTTTGAGGGAAGACTTTGGCTTGGCTTAGGAAAGTCTTAAGCTTGTTTAGGATTGTGTAAATGATTAAGGGTGGGATTAGAGATGGTTTCGGATTAGATTAGGGATGTTAGAGATGGGCAAGTGGATGGCATTTAATGAGGGTGGGTGAGTTAGTGGCTAAGCTTGGTTAGTATGGGTGGATGGGGTGGATTAGGCTAAATGGAGGATTAGAGATAGGCTTAGGATGAGGATGAAGACTTTCTAGAAGAGTCTAGAATTTCCTAGCATGAGGATAAAAGGTTTTTTAGGAAATAAATAAAGTTTTATTTATTTCATGGGTTTGGGTTGAGAAGATATTCATTAAAACATTTTTAATAAACATGAGGATTAATATTTAACCTTAATTAAATATTTTGAGTTGGGATTAAGGGTAGAAAATGATGGGATTAGCCTTTAATCGAAATTAAAGAAGGATTAGAAAATTTTGGAAGAGGTTAATGGTCTTAAGGAAATTGGCCAAGTTTTGGGAAAAAATAAATAAATTATTTATTTTGAGATTTTTGGTCAATTTATTAATTAAATAATTAATAAATAAAGAAATAATGTTTAAATAAGATTTAAACATTTTTGGGAAGGATTCATTAATTAAATATTTTTAATTAAGATAAAAAGATTTAATGACATAAAAATTAATTAATTAAATAATTAATAAATGATGATGTCATCAGGGACTTTTTCAAAAAATAAAAATACTTTATTTTCTAAAAGATTTTTAGGTGTCTATTGGTGTTGCATAAGGAACTAGCCTTTGTAGAAACATTGATGAAGAAATATCCCATCTTTCTACTCATGAAGGCCTATTTAACCTTCCTATCAAGATAGTTATTCAAATAAAATCTCTAGAGGTAGCATGTGACAACTGGGATGCAACAGTAAAGCTAACACTGGAGGTCCATAAATCATTCTTGGAAAAACACATTATTTGTGTACCACCCATGACACAAGTGTCAAAAAGGGGGAGAATGAGATAAAATGAGAGAATGCATAAGTTTTTGGGGAGACCAAACAAAGGGGGAGTCAGTACAGAAATAGAGCTCAGTAGTGCAATAGATTTACTCAATAGGAGTATTCAAATTTAGACTCAGAAAAGAACATTCAATTTAGGAGGAGTTATAGAATTTTGAGGTATGATTGAGAAGTCACAAGTTTTGCAAAATTTTGAAGTTTTGAGATTTTGTATGTAAGCCAAGTACTAAATGGAGATTATCTAAGTTATGCTCATAAGTTAAGGTTATTCATGCATGTTAAGATAAAACCACAGATATAAATAACAATTATATGCAAATATAAATAATATCAAAAAATAATAGATCACACATAATAGAACACAAGACATCAAGATTTAACATGGTTCACCCAAACCCTAGCTTACATCCACCAAACATAAAGTTTAATATTATTAAGATCCAGTGATTACAACCTAATTACAATTTGTAATCCCTTATAGCTCAATACTACCACAAGGAGCAATTTTTGCATCACACCTTATGAAACAATCCCTAACCCTAAGCCCTTTTATACAAGTATTTTTGCCGCTTTAGGGTTAAAATTAGTTAAAACATGTTGGCCATAAAATGTTGATAAAATAGCCCCCCAAAAAAATTTCTTGAGGGCTCCACCCCTAAACCCCCACTCGAGGCCCAACCCGGCCTTGAACCCCACTGAGGAATTATGGAGTATGTACAGTACTTCCTTGATCATTCACCATAATCTAACAATGCATGACCAAGTATTTTTGCCACTCATGTCAAAGGGGGACATTATTAATCTCATATTAGCTTTGGCATATGAGTGATAATACACTTAAGTCATTTACAAGATAAAACTTAGTTCATGCCGAATGAGTAATATATGTTGATCATAAGTTATCAGATAGTATATGTCAAGTGAGATAGAAAGTATGTGCCTAGTAGCTCATAAGTTTTGAGTAGACAGTTGATGTCGAGTCATTTAGAGGTCGAGTTACATCATTGTAGATATAGTGGATGTTGAGCATCAGAGAATTCAAGTGCCAAGTAAAATAGTTTTGGACATAGTTGTTTGTAATGACACAAACATCTATGTAAACCATTTTTGAGCCAACTTAAGGATTTTTTTGTGATTCTAAATGATAAGAATGAATCTATATTGAGAATCCCTATGTAGTACATGAAACCAATTAGTTAAAGGGATGGATTAAGCAGCAAAATGGGTGAATCACAATCATTGATTCATACCCAACCCTAAACCACCTAGGTCTTCTTAAGACAAATGCTAAAAATTGTATATGCAGAGAGAGAAGTTTGTATGCATAGACATTGTAATTATTATGGATAAGGAGTTGTGAATTGAGTAATACATTGTAGAGTTAGTTAGAAGAGAATAGAGGAAAGGAGTTAGAGGACAAAATTGACACATCTAATTAGAGCAGATTAAGTACACATCAGGAAAGAGGTGATATGTTATCTAGCAATAGAGTGCTAAACACAAGATCATTAATGAGATATTATAATAGGTGAATCAATTAAATCTCTTAATAGAGTAGTCCTAATAGGATGTTATAAATCCTTTAACAAGGTGCTTACTTCATTTTAACTTTAAGTCCTTTAATCAAACATACTTCTAACAAGGTGTTGAAATCCTTTAATAGGGTAAGATCTAACAATCTTGTAAGCCTTTAATAGGGAAAACCATTCATAGGGTATGTCATAGTTTATGATCAAACATTGTAACCTTCATTGGATACACTTTACAACTGCAGTAGTGAAGATTTGTGGGTGTCAACCCCACTCCAATTTTACCTTCACATTGGATGGTTTCTGGGTAACCAAATATCTTGTGTCATATATGTGTTGAATGTCATTTTCTTTCATCCTATGGATGAATATGTTTAGATAGCTTTCATTTTACATGCAAATTGTGAGATGGATGTGTGGTGAATGATTTTATGGTTAAAATGTTGAAGAACTGATTCACACCCCCCCTCTTCGAGCTTACTTTCCCTATTGTATTTCCAACATCCATGTTTATTTACTTTTAAAAAACATTTTGTTGGTGTAAATAACTATTTAATATTTACACTTAAGTTTACTTAGGTTAATGCATTATTTTATTATATTGCATTATTTTATTTTATTTATTAATTGAGACACTTAGGAGTTTGTGTACACTCATGAGTTGTCATGTTGACAACACATAAATATGCAACTCTATTTCAATACATGGTGTCTATAACACTGGATCTTGCATCATTCACTAAGTTGTCATGTAGACAACATAGTTATTCACTCTCCTAATTTAGAACATGTTGTCTAGACCAATAATTTGTGTGATACACCATTATAGGCTTATGCTCACATCATCGCACTTACTTCCATGCTTAATGGAGGATAACCCATATCTAGTGGACATGTGCCTAGTTGTATGGCTTATCATATTACTAACTTCTATGCAATCTAGAATCTCTCTATAGAGGCCTTTATATACAGGCACTCCTAGTGTACTTTCATATGGTATATTGAATGAATATATCATCATTCTGATCATACTCTCTCTTTGGTCTATTGTTGTGCTTTTGTTTGAGTTCCTTGGTCTTGGGTAAATTCTGGCCTAAGCCAAATTCTTACACATTTAATGCAAATGTCCACGCTAAAATTTTGCATATTTGATCTTTGAATCAGAATGTGTGAATGATTTTCAAGTGAAAAGATATCAGTAGACAAATGTGTCAAAAAAATTCTTTGATATCTCTGGACTACGAGAATCTTATATGTGAATGAGTTTCTATGAAATATCTCAACTTGTTGTAATCTATTAGTTTGATATTTCTTTCTCTGGAATATATTTCATTGCAAGCTTTCTAGGTGTAAGCTTTCCTTTATTTCTTTATGGTTAAATGAAGCTTCAAGTTAATGTTTTGTTTTAAGTTATAAATCATATGAAGATAGTTTTCACCTTTGAAAATAAGTAGACAATTAATCTGTGATAGATATTGTTTGATCAATTCAACTGTGGTTGAATTTATTACCTCGTTTGGCCATCAAAAGATAGAGTTAGGTGATAAATGTGTTAACTAACAAATATATACATGCATACATGGTAAGTTGTGAACATGGGGTCCACTCCCATGTATAAAACCTAAAAAAATAGATCTTGCATTGTTCCAAAAATGGTATGCTATATTAACATACTTTCTTTGATGAATTGAATATTATTTGTAAATTTGGTTTTGAAGGAGGGATTCCTTTTATTTGACATCTCTTATTTTCTATTCTAACTTAGAGGAGAGCTAAATGGTTTTGTTGCCAACTTTCAGTTTTTTTCATTTGGTTCTATAGTTGTTAGTATTCTTTAGGATTTTATTCAAGATTTCTTGTCATGGTAGCCATTTTGTAACTCACTTCTCATCAAATACCTAAGGTTCCCACCTTGCATCTTTTCAGGGTATCCTTTTCTTTACCATTCCCTATCCTTCCATGTGGGTTTCTTTCCATTCTAGTGCATTTAGTATTTAGGTGATTTAGGTTTTGTTGGGATATGTTTTTAGCATCTTCTTGATGAGAGGTGTGTTCTCCTTGTTTCTATAACTCCTATCTTACATCAACATTCTTATCTCCCTCAGATTCTAAGTAATTCGACTAGTTATCTGACTTGGCAAAGTTCATCAAGCATGTACCTGAGGGACAATGTTATGATAGTATTCACAAATGTACACTTTCTTGACTAATGATGGAAAGGATCTAGGAAATTGCAAATTATAGCTATGAAGGTTTCAAGTCAAAGTTCTTAGGTAAAATCCATTTCTATGAAGAGAGATGGGTCTATGGGTTTTCAACTACTTACTGATGGAAAAGAAAGCATCATGTTCTACTTCCAAAAATAGCATGACTTATACTCAATTCAAAAGGTTTTTATGCATAAATGGTACCCTGGTGTGATACTAAAAGGAATTATTCTAAGCCCATAATGGTGAATCCATGTTTTAGGTCTCATCTCAAGGTATTTGATTGAAACAAAGGTTAAATGCAGTAGAGTGTTTCTTCCTCTGGAAAGTGTTGCTTTTAAAGGGGTTTTTGGTCTAAAGGAAATATAAAAGGCTACTTATCTAAAGAGTTTTAAAATAAAGAGCTACATGAATACAATATGAGAATATTCTAAAAAGATACCCGAAAGATGCTTCTAGTAAAGTTAGTCATAAAGGTGTGATTCCAATATATAGAAAATCAACTATTGGATGCTCAATGTGGAGAATAAGAAAATGAAGTGCCCAAGGTATCAAAGGTCATTCCCTACACTATGATCCCAAATCAAAGGAAAGATAAGCTTACAAAAGATGGATCTATGCTCTCTCCTCTACACATATTAAGTTCTTATATAAATCCTTACTCTGGATCCTGAGATAAATAAGGGACTTTCTATTAAACTAAAAACCCTTGTTTTGGTAAGTGGCTTTTAGTGATACGATTTCACTTTAAGTGATGTAATATGGCTTTTAGATAAATGAATCTTTATGTGCATATAAACATAAAGTTTTTAATAGCCATTGATTATTGAATTATTGCAAATCCTACTGTTGTGATCATTGGTCATGCTTAATTTCATTCGTGTAGTGCCAACATTTAGATTTATGCATCTATTTCATTGGAATTGCATCAAAATTGTTTCCTCATTATTTTAATGACTATTTATCAAGAGTTACATCCTCTATGAAAGTATAGTAAATAAAAATCAAAGTAGTAGGTTATGATAGACTTATAGGCTTGGAAAGTGAATTAAAAGATCTTACTAATACTTCATTCAAGTTCTACGACTTAGGTGATCTTCACAGAGGGATTAATTCTCATCCCATGCACCCAATTACCCAAAAATTGAAAGAGAGTGGATTGGTGGAAGCTTCTAGATTTCCCATGGCTATGAAAGCTCTAGAGCTAGTTAGAGAGTGCATCAAAAGTGTAAGAATTTTCCTAATGGAAAAATTCACCCAGGAACTAAGAACTCAAACACAAGCACACAACAGACCAAAAATGGATATGATCAATTAATTAAAGTATGTCTGAATACATTGTTTTGTTCAGAATGTGATTGTCAACACACTAGGAGTGCCTGTATATAAAGACCTCTTAAGAAGCACCTAGAATGTCTCTAGAAACAACTAAAAGATAAGACAACTAAGCACCTTATCCAACATTCTAGATGAATGGATAAGAATGACTAAGTGTCATATGTGTGTAGAAGATTCTTGTGTTGTAGAAAACATGTGCTTAAAAGAGGTGTAGACCCCTGTGATGTCATCAAGACAACTCACAAGAGTGCACAAACTCCTAAGTGTCTCACAAATAAAATAAGGCAAAATAATTAAATAATGCATTAACCTAAGTAAACTTAAGTAAGTATAATAAGTAAATACTTATTTACACCAACACCCCCCCTTAAGTAAAGTTAGTCCTTAAGCTTATGAACTAGGATGAAGATGCATAATGGGTCCCGACTACTAGGCCATGTTAGGTACCCATGTACACAATGAAGATGCAAATCTCCCATAAAGCAAGGAAAGAGGAAAAATCTCATGGGGAAAAACATCTCCCAAAAAGAGAGATAAAAGAGATGCATGGATGGATGGAGTAATCAAGACCCCCCCCCATTATGACATACATCCATGTATATACAAGAAAGAATGGAGAAGGAAAAAATTTCTTAAAAGGAAAAAGCCCCCCCCCCCCCCTAAAAGTAGTGTGCCAATTAATGAGAAATGCTCTGATGTAGAAGCTGATCCATGACCTTTGTATGATGTTCCTCCCCTTTGGAAGAAACAAAGGCAAGGGTACCTATGAGATGCATCCCCCAGATGGAGAAGGAATATCTATGATGATCAGTATCTCTAAAACTTGTTCAAAAGTCCCTGTGTCGATATTGATGATGGCTTCCTCCAAAACTGCTGAAGAGAAGAGAAGATCAAACAAGGAAAGAGATAGAACCTATCTTAGGAAACCAACAGTCTTCTCAACTGATGAAGAGACCTCCTACAGATGTTGTACATAAGAATCCACAATCATGCCAACCTAGAAGGATTGATCATGTAGAGAATGTGCAATAACTATAGAAGAATCTACCTTAGCAAAGAGAAGTGATAAATCATCATGAAAGTCTCCCATATCTATTGTGTGTGACTCCAAGAATAGAATTAAAATGTCTGGCAAGAAATCATCACCTGGAAGACCATGAGAACCCTACAGTGCTAAAGTATATGAATTTTTCATTGTGACAAAGGATGAAGTATCTGCCTCAAATAGAAGACGAATGTCATCAAGAATATCTCCCACATCTTCAATGTGAGACTCCACAAACAACTGTGCAATGTCTAAAAGGAAGTCTTTGCATGAAGGTAGAGTAGGAAGATATAAAGTATCTTGTTGCATTGATTCCGAAGCATCTATGGCTGAAATAGGATCAATAGGAGAAACAAGAGCTAGAGGTGTGATCTCATTTGAGGTTGAAGAAACCATAGCTAGATTGGTTGGATGTAGAAAGTCCACTGGAGATGGAGGATCACATGGATCTCCATATGCTTCCCAAATAGACCACCAAATATCACAAGGAAAATGTGCCAATCTAAGAGGACCAAAAGATTCCCTACTCATACTTTTACGTAGAAATTGATTAAGCTTGATAATATACGTCCAATCAAAATGTGGTGGCATTGAATAGAGATAAGGAAGTAATCTTGGATGTTCTCTTAGATGGTCAATTATCAAAGTCCTCCATTTGTAATAGTTCCTTTTTGTCAATTGTGATCTAATACCAAATTGACAAATCTGACAAGACTCCATGAGATCAATCAATGAAACCCCAAAGAATCAAAGAACCCCCCTTGAAAAAGATGTTGTTTGCACTTGAAAGCCACTTGCCAATTTAGGGCCTATTTTTGAAAGTAGTATTTCTATCTACAAAACCTATAATGTGATTGCAGATCTGGAAAGTAGATAAAAAAATATGCACTTTCAAAAAAAATGGAACCTGATTTGGAGTCCAAATGAGCTTGTACCAAGCATTTTAAGTGGCAAAATTCAAGATTTTGGAGTTGTAGAAAAATTCAGAAATAGAGATCTCAAACCACCTACACCAATGTGTAGATCATGAAATCCTACCTCAAAACAAAAAAAAATTTCTCACAAAAAGGAGTTCGTATAAGGAAGATATCCCTATTTGAAAATCGTTGCTGCTATTTTTTTTTTGAATTGACGTCGCACCTCCAAAAAATACATGGCTCTAGATTTTGCCTTAGATGTTCAATTTGGATGAAACAAAATCCGATCTAGGGGTTTTTGGACCTTCTGAATGTGATGCAAATATTAGATTTGCACCAACAAGCTTCAATCTTCACCTGCAAAAAATCTCTCCTATGGCCCTATGGCCAAAAATTTTAGAAAATAATGTAGTTCCGAAAAAAATAGCAGAGATGTAGATGAAAAAAAAAATGTAGATCTAAAAATTAAATGTATAGATCTGAAATGATCATACCAGTTCTGCAAAATAGTCCTTTAGGTGTCAGTTTGCAAAAAAAATTTGCTTCACAATCGACTTTGGCCTAGGGTAGGCAGCTTTGTAGCCAATTTTCACCAATTCAGCATTCTGGATGCCATGGTGAGGTCAGATCTAATGCTAAACACTCCCAATTTCTACAATACTCCAGAGTTAGGCTGCAGTGATGAAGCAAGATGATGGTCTCGAAATAGCTATGTGATGAGAAAATCTCCAAGTTTCTCTAATACCATGTAAGAATTTGCCTAATGGAAAAATTCACCCAGGAACTAAGAAATCAAACACAAGCACATAGTAGACCAAAAATGGATATGATCAATTAATCAAAGTATGTTCGAATACATTGCTCTGTTCAGAATGTGATTGTCAACACACTAGGAGTGCTTGTATATAAAGGCCTCTTAGGAAGCACCTAGAATGTCTCTAGAAACAACTAGAAGATAAGACAACTAAGCACCTTATCCAACATTCTAGATGAATTGATAAGAATGATCGAGAGTTATATGTGTGTAGAAGATTCTTGTGTTGTAGACAACATGTGATTAAAAGAGGTGCGGACCCCTGTGATGTCATCAAGACAACTCACAAGAGTGCACAAACTCCTAAGTGTCTCACAAATAAAATAATGCAAAATAATTAATTAATGCATTAACCTAAGTAAACTTAAGTATGTGTAATAAGTAAATACTTATTTACACCAACAGAAAGATATGATCTAGAGATGAAATAAATCTTGCTTCCTAGTCAGTCTATCCTTCTTTCCATTAAAAAGGCCTTGATGTAGTTTGTATTTGGCATGTCTATGAAGGGGGAATATTGTGATATTGATTTTGGGTCCTCTGCATCCATGTTTAATGGAAAGAAAACTTTGAGAAGAGAAGACACACAAAGGACTTGGTTCCAAAAACCTCACTCAAAGAAGAGAAAGATGCCAAAAATGCTCTTTGGGACCAATTCAAAGAAAGAAATCATTGATATCCTAGCCTTACTATTGAGATTGAAGGAAAAAGAAGAAATTATGGAATTCACTGAGCATCACTTCTTCTTGGTACAAGCCATATGTAATGAAGGGCTATAGATAAATAGGGCCAAAATTATATATGATGAGATTGCCTCATGGTTGAATTTAGTTAGGGTATTCAAGAATTTTTACATGTCTTTGTATTTAATCTATGTCTTGGCTATGCATTACATATGACCGGTTCTTCCCAAGATTGAAGACTATGATGGAAATACAAAGGTGTATGAATTCTACCCACACCTTCAATTGTAGAGGAGCTTTGAGAAGTATGTGAAAGTGAACGATGCTTTCACGATGAGATTATGTTTGGAATCACAAGGCTTCCCTCAGTGAATATTTTCACCAGAAACAATTTTGGCTATTAGCCATTTTGGATGCTCTTTCATCCAATTTCTAAGTTTCTCCTACCTACAAATTAGTGCTTTTGATGGTTTTCCCAAAAGAATTCCTAGTTACCCAGAGGACAAGGTTGTTCTTGTCAAATTGTGTTAGCATATCCTTGAAGTAAATATCTTGTGTTTAAGTGTAAAGAAGATAGCTAGGATTTCCTTCCCTATAGTGGTTGGACCCTATTCATATGCCTCTAGATCTAATGCTTAGAATCTATTTAAGAGTTTTGAAAGTAAAATCAAGTTGATTGATTATGAGGTTTTTAGGCCTCAGTATGACCCTTTCAACTTTTTGAGGGATAAATTAAAGCTAGGACATGCCCATAGACATGTTCTAGATATTGAATAATTTTTGGTTGGATGTCTCAATAAATATCAAACCTAAGAGAAGTATTGGTCCTAGCTAACAATTGATGAAATTAAATTGTATAATGAATCTATTGATGTTTTTGATCTTATAGATGATGGCCTTTGTACAAATCATGAGAAGATTAAAGGAACTCCTATTATGTCTACCCCACCTGCAGGTCCTATCATCAATATAATGGAGGTTTTAATGCATGGATCATTAAGAGGATAGAAAAATGGGTAGAGTGGACTTGTCTAAGAAATAAGAGAATGTGAAGCATAAGATCCATTGGTGGAGTGACTTTTGGAGCTGCTCAATCAACTACAGTGACCTCTACTATTGTTGTCACTTCAACATTTGTGGGCCTAGCCTAATCTATCAGCCAAGGAGGAAACTAACCCTCATAGAAGAATATTCCAATTATCCCTACTTGTGGAGGAGGATCTCTTCTAGATAAAGAGAAATCTAAGGAGAAGGAGAAGGACAAAGAAAAGGAAAAAGATCCTAAGAAAGAGAAATCAGTAGCTAAGTCTACCTCCCCTATCTAGTTCATCAATCTTGATGGTGACACTAATCCCATGGATGGACGAGAACAAGATGCATCCTAGCAAGAGGATACTTTGGCCCTCTTAGTAACCAAAGTCATTACTTTCCCCACTATCTCTTAGAACAAGTAGACTCCTCTAGTGGCAAGAAAACTCTTTGAACTCATTGCTTTGCAATTAGTGATCAATGTCCTCTCAACTGAGTCATGGTTGTAGGAGACCATTGATTGGAAGAAGTAGAGATATGAAGAAGCTGTCCTATCCAAGGACTTGATCACACATGCAACTTCTTCTTATCCAATATAGAAGAAGACAAAGAAGAAAAATTCTAGAGTGGCATTGGCCATTGATTCCTCTACTAGCCACATGTTGATGGAGATAGCAGAGCCTTAGAAGGAGGTTAAGTTCCATGAGCTCTCTGTCGATGAATTTCAAGTCAAAATGGTGGAAATTGGTATTATTGTTCATGATTCCATGGTAAATATATGGAAATCTACTAATGAAAAGATAAAAGATAGATTAGAGGAGTTGAGGGTGAAGAAAGAGGTACTCAAGGCCTCCAAAAAAAAACTAATGGACTACATTAGGTTTGCACTTGGAATCACTTCAACTAGCACATTTGACCCAAATATACAAGAAAATAAGAACTTACTTTTAAATCTGTAGTGGGAAAGATAATTTGGTCAAATTGGTAGATCATGGATTGATCAGATGAAGGCACAAGGTTCCCCACTCATTGAGAGTTTGGGAAATCTACTATTAGATGCTCACAAGTTAAGGGAGGCAACTTCTAGTCATCAGACTACCATGCAAAATGTAGTAGATAGACTGATAGAGCATTTGACATTATTACAAGAAGTGATTGATGTGAATACCAATGTTGTCATCTCCCTCGAGATCCTTAAAATAGGTAAAGAGCCATTATTTCATTGGAAACAATCTTTGGAATTTATAGTGGAAAGCTCTGCAAGATCTATAAATGAGCTTAAAGATGTACATGACCTAGTAAAGAAAGTTATAGACAAGTTCTTTGAACACTTGGAAGTGTTGCACATAGAATCATATGGATTTGGCATTGTTCGATTGGTAGACATTGAGTAGATGAAGACCAAGTTCCTAACATTTGTGGATGAGGCCACTGATCCACTTAACTTCTAGATGTCAAAGATCTAGGAGCTTTCATCAACAGACTCCATCTTAAGGTGGACATTAGAGAAATTCCAATCAAAAGTTTCCAGAGTGAATGAGTTGACAGAGATGCATGACTATTGGATGATTCAAGCTAACAATATCACAATCCCAAGTGTTGACAAGTGAGACAAAGTAATAGATGCAATGAAGGCTTATAGAGCTAAGGTAGTAACTCCAAAAAAAGCATGATTCTATAATATTCTCTTAGACATCTATCATTTTCTCTCTTCTATCTCATTTCTCGGTTGTAGCCATTTTTGGCATTTCCTCAATAGGCTTAAACTCTATAATGGATGATCACTCAGTCAAGTCCTATTTTTAGCTTCCTCCATTCAAAGATGCTTTGCGTTGCAATAATCAAATGTAACTAGCCATTTTGAGAAGGCCTATATATGTATCTTTTTGAGAAGTAAATAAGATCGACAAAGTTATTTGTGGGTGAACCCCCATAGTTGGGGCTACTGTGTGTGACTCTAAGTCTACATGTTAATTTGATTATTCATTTAGTTACTCTATGATGTTTGGAATAGATGTGTTGTAATTGAAAATTGAATGATCACAAGTAAAATTCATTTTATTTCTTTCATCTCAGTGGATTGTAAGCTTTACTTTCCTTAGCATAAGCATCATTCTTTTCCTTGTGTTGTGCACTACATTTCATGTCTATTTAGTTCATTATATGAGAAGACTAGATTTTGATTAATGAAGTAGCTAAGAAGGCATAAATCTAAGTATTATCAAATCCTAGTTAATCCAATAATCTAGAAATTTCCTATTTATTCATCACTTCTCTCATATTTTTGTAGTTAATTTTGCATGTTTCCATCTTTTCATTCAAGTTAGAGTAGATTGCATAATAGATGTTAGCCTCCTTTTTGAAAATTTCTTAGGTTGTTCAAAGTGTTGAACAATCTATTTGCTAGCCTCTTTTGTTGGAATTCTTTAGAATAATTAAGACGAGGGTGAATCAATTATCCAAGATCCATATGTACAAATAAAAAATTTCATAGCTTAGTGAACCCATATCCATAAAACATATTCATGCATGCATCCATTAGATCATACAATCATGTAAACTTTGTACCTAGTTACTATCAAATCAACTTTGCAGAAATGTAAGCATGAAACATAACAAATTCAATAACATATTTGACACAATGATTTTACATGGAAACCTAATTTTGGAAAAACCACCAGTAACATGCTACTCATTTTCACTCTTCTAAAGTGATGCCCTATGAAAGGCCAACCCTATTAAAGGTTACAATACATACTATTAAATGTGACCTAATTAGAGAATTTCAATCACCCTATTAGGAGTAAGCCTTATTAGAGGACATTAGACATTCACTTGGAATTTCACCTAGTTAAAGGATTTAGAAATGACTGCTAGGTCAACCTTAATCCAATGGATTTACCCTAGACTAGTACAATGATTAGAAAGTAATGGTAAGGCTTGATCTAATAAAATATTACAATTCACTTATAGATTATATATTTCTATTTTAGTCCTCCATTCTATTTGGCTTTCACACTTCAGCTTTGATATCTTGTCCACCCTTCAAGCATTGATTCTCTTAAGCCTTCTTGCTTTTCTTTCCAGTAGCAGTATCTTTTTTTGGATCTCTGAATGAAGTAATACCTTAGATCTCTTGTTTAACTTAGGTTCTCAAACATTGACCAGCCTTGCATTTGACTAGCTATCTCTATAAATATAAAATTAAGATCTTTTTCCATTCATCCTCTATCATCTATTTTAGGGTTAGGTAGGATCCAATGAATCTACCCATCTTTTCACTTTAGTCCCTTTTAGAAACTTCTTCTTCAATCCTCTTTGAATTCACCTCAAAATAGTTTATCATAATTTTTTTTCCACCAACTCATCATAGTTATCTTCCACGTGCTTCACAAAATTCAAGAAAACAAAATAGTTGGCTTAGATTAATCAAACATATGATTTAACATGAATGCTGGCACTCGACATCAATATACTATCACTTGGCTTCCATATTGTTCTTCTAGTCATCTTCAACTAGATCACTTAGAAAATACTAAATTTTACTGATGCTTGGCATCAACTAAAATTTACTCAACTTATATTATATCACTCGACATACACTAAACTTTGACTTTGCTAAGCTCTAACTGATTTTCTACTTAGCTTGCACCAACATTGCTCGGTACCTATTGTCCACTCAATCAAGTTTGGAAAACTCAATTCTTCTAGGCTTTGTCAGTGTATCGAACCTTTGCAATCTTAAGTAGATAATCAATCTACTATATCATCACTATCTTAATTGGTCTTTGTACTCATTTTTTCATACCATAACTCAATCTTTTCTCTAGGTGATTTGGTTATCCCATTTGATCAAATCATCCTCATCAATCAAACAAATGATAGTACTCAAATCAACTAAGTAGTTGTCTTACTAGCAAGTAGCAAGTTTGATAATAGTAACAAAACAATGATTGAAACACATTCTCATACTTGTATCAATTTGTTTTCAACAATCTCCCTCTTTGGCATTGATGGCAAACCAATACAAAAAGAAAAACAATTCCTTGTATTGAAATCTCTCCCTCTATTAGCTTTCATCTTCTGTACACATTACCAATTTTTTTTCTAATCAATAGACAATAAACTCATCCTTGTGACTCCCTCTTGATCATTTTCATGTTCTAATATTCAGGTCTTTGTCTCCTCATCACTATCTCCCTCTCACTAGGTATATGTAATCATTTCTCCCGTTTTAGTAATCATTAGCTACACTATCTCCCTCTGAGTAGATATTCCATGTTTCTTCCTTGTTCTCACTGTGTTTGGTATCCTTTATTTATTTCTATTTCTCCCTCTTTATTTCTATTTCTCCCTCTTTTCTTTCTATTTCTCCCTCTTTGACAAAAATGCCAAAGAATTGTCATTTTAATATGAAAATATGAACATTTTCAGTTTCTCCCTATGACACCTAACTTGAGACTAATCTATAGCTCTAGCTCTTTGATTACTTTAGGAAACCCCTAAAGTAAAATCCACTACATCAATGTGTAACATATGTCAATCATCTTAGTTGATGCAAGACATTTCTCATGCTAATTAAATAGCATTGGATAGGGGTATCATCCCTACTTTACCTCTTAGATGCTCATGAGCATCCCTAGTTAATGATTTTGTGAAGACATTAGCTATTTTCTCTTTTGTATTCACATATTCCATCTTCACCTCTTTGTATTGAACTAACTCTCTCAAGTAATGATACTTGATTGCAATGTGGTTAGTCTTTGTATGAATCAAAAGATTCTTTGATATATTTATAGCACTTGTATTATTGCAATAAATTATCATCGGTTCAATGATTTCCTCCTTTATACCTTTGAGTAGCTATTTGCTACATACAATATTTGTACAATTTACTACAACAACAACATATTAAGCTTCAGCGGTAGATTAAGATACGTAGTTTTGTTTCTTGCTAGTCCATGTAACTAGCCTTTTTCCTAAGAAAAATGCTCCTCCACTAGTGCTCTTTCTGTAATCAATATTTCCAGCCCAATTAATATTAGTGCAAGCTCTCAACTCAAACTTCTCATTTTTCTTGTAGTATAGAACATATTCTTCTATTTCTTTTAGATATCTCATTATTCTCTTAAAAGTCATCAAATTATTCTCTTTGTGATTAGTAAAGAATCTTGCAACTATCCCAACAGATAATGCAATATATGGTCTATTATGCACTACATATTGCAATTTTCCAATCATAGACCTGTATAGTGTTTGATTCAACTCAACTAAATCATCATTCTTTGACAATTTGTGTCCTATTACCATAGGTGTACTTACTAGCTTGGAATCTTCCAATCCAAAAGTTTTTAGTATCTCCTTTACATATTTTGATTGAGTGATGTATATACCATATTTCATCTAATATACTTGCAAACCCAAAACAAACTTGATCTCTCCAAACATAGACATCTCAAATTCTTTCTTCATTTCATTTACAAAAGTTTTACGTAAAGTATCATGACCTCCAAATATGATATCATCAACAAAAAATTTAGATAGTAAAATGCCTTTTCATTTCTCTATCTTCAAGTACATATTTCTATTATCATCAGTCTGCTCATAACCAATCTTCACAAGATAATTATGAAACCTTTCATACCATGCTCTTGGTGCCTTCTTCAAACCATATAAAGCTCTATGTAGTCTACATACCATGTTTTTGTTGTTTTTATCAACAAATCCTTTCAGTTGTTCTGTATAGACCTCTTCTTCCAATATGCCATTTAGAAATGCATATCTAACATCCATTTGATAATATTTGAAACCTTTATATGCAGAGTAAGAAAGCATGATTCTTGCTCCTATTAGAATTCTTTAGAATAACTGAGAGGGGTTGAATCAGTTATTCAAGGTCTTGTATTGTCCAATTCAAACTTTCTAATAAAACAAGAGTGAATTAGTAGTACTATCTTTTTTCCTATCTTATCATGCGTGCAATTAAACATTAAATAATCATGAAAAGTAATCATGCATCATCACATAACACAAAGGATTTTGGTAACCCAAAAACCCTCAAAGAATAAGAAGGTAAAATTGGGGTGGGGATGACACCCACAAAATAACTGTGCAATTGATTTCAACCACTTATGATGGTCTTCCCTATTAAAGGCTACAACACACTATTAAATGTGACCTTGTTAAAAGATTTCTATACCCTGTTAGGAGTGTGCCCTATTAGAGGACTTAAGAACATTCAACTTGGAATGTCACCCTATTAAAGGATTTACATAGAGCTGCTAGGTTCACCCAAGTCCATGAAATTTATAGTCACCTTCTCAAAAGAACCTTTTATCACTCTCTAAGGATCTCCTATCCTCCTCCTAAGGATCTTTTTATCCTTCTCCTGAGGATCTCTTTATCCTTCTCCTGGGGATCTCTTTATCCTTTTCCTAAGGCTTATCCACCTAGCTGTTAAGCTAACCTAGCAATGTAGGATTTCAATATCTAATACAATGGTAAGAAAATATTAGAAAGGTTTTGACCTAATAATGATTGGAACCTTAACCTTGCAGATTTCAGATCACTCTTCAGTTCCTTTCTTTGCTTGGCTTTTCTCTCTTGCAGTGCTGACAACTTGTTCACCCTTCAAGATCTGTCTCCTTGAGTTCTTCCACTCATAATGCCGATGCACTCTATGGTCACTTGATCAACTCAGAGTCTTGATGCTCTGTACGTACTCCTCTTGGCTTTTTTGCATGACCACACTTATGACCAACTCCCTCTCATTCATTCTAGTTCTCTGACCTGTAGCTCCTTATAAAGAAGTTTGGTTCTTCATTTCCCACTCAAATCTTAATTTGTTTTGAGAAAACAATATTGTTTTCCCTCCAAATTACTTCTTATAGAAATGTCATGATAAATCCATTAGCATTCGCCTTGAATTGGTTTGCATGGTTTACACAAAATTTTGTAACATCTACTCATCATCCTTATCATCCAACTAATTCACAAAATTCGATGTAACAAACTTATCATTATTGATCTGGCAAATCTTTGACTTAACAAATAATGCAGCAACTTAGCATTATTGGTTTACTGATGCTCATCACCTTCTGTTGTTTTATTGGTGCTCGACACTTGAAGACTTACTCAGGATCCATTACCTTTCTCTGATACTTGGCACCTGAAGGATTTTGTGTTACTTGGCACCTGAATAATCACTCGGCTCACACTGAATTTGAACTTGCTCAGCTTCAACTAAGAATCTACCTAGCTCTAACTAGCTTGCTCAACTCTCTCCAATGAACTTAGTTAGGCTATACAAATGACTTAGTTAAACCTTACATCTTTGATGTGTCTTAGTGTGTCCATTCTCTATGTCTTAATTTATGTCATCAATACACTATTTCATCACTGGCTTAGTTGATCCTTATACTTCTTTACAACATCATAACTTCAACCTTTCTCTAGGTGCTCTAGTTACATCTTGTTGATTGCCTCCCCCTTGTCAATCAACCAATTGATAGTATTTGGATCACTTAAGAAATTGGCATTCCTGAAAGTAGCAAGTTTGACATCAATGACAAAACTATGATTGAAAATATTCTTTACCTGTTCTAATATTCTTCATTCATGATCCTTTCAATCATTTCCAACAATCTCCCTCTTTGACATTGATGGAAAACCAAATTGATCAATTGATTGAGCTGATCAACTTAGTTACCACCAAAATTAGATACATTTTCTGCTTGGTATATAACTCCCTCTTTTGCTAATACAAAATGAATCCTTTTCTTCTGCTTCTCCCTCCTGACTATTGCATCCTTACTACTGATCTCATACATCTCCATATTTTTACCTTTCATTGATCAGTTTCTCATAAATCTCCCTCTTTGACATAAATGCCAAAGATGTAGCATCTTCAACATGCTAAATATAAGGTTTGCATCTCATGTTTTCTTCCTCTGTCACCATGCTTGTGACTGATCTAGAATTTCTATTCCTATTGTCATCCTCTACATCATTCTTTTGATATTTTAATGATCTACTCCTGTTGATGTAGGGCAGCTTCTTTGTTGCTTTAGACTGCATGAGTTAAGGGCATTACCCCCAACCAGCCTCTAAGATATTCATAAGTTTCCTTGGGCAATGGTTTGGTGAAGATATCTGTAGTTTGTTCCTTTGTGTGAATGTACTCCATCTTCACTTGTTTTTCTTCCACCAATTCTCTTACATAGTGATACTTGATTGCAATATGCTTGGTTTTTGTATGTATTACTAGATCCTTGGATATGTTTATAGCACTTGTATTATCACAATACACTATCACAAGTTTGGTTACCTCTTCTTTCATTCCTTTCAATAGATGTTAAAGCCATACAATGTTTGTGCAAGTGATTGCCGCTGCCACATATTCTGCTTCTATAGTGGACTGAGATGTGCATGTTTATTTCTTGCTAGTCCAAGTAACTAGCCTTCTTCCTAAGAATAGTGCTCCTCCACTTGTGCTTTTCCTATCATCAATGTTGCCTCCCTAATATGTGTCTTTGTATGCATTGAGCTCAAACTTCTCATTCTTTTTGTAATGTAGGCCAAAATCATTAGTTCCTTTGCGATACCTCATTATCCTTTTTATTGCCATGAGATGATTTTTTTTAGGATTAGCAGAGAATCTAGCCATTATTCCAACTGCTAGTGTTATGTCTAGTATGTTATGTACAACATATTGTAGTTTTCCAATCATGGATCTGTACATTGTTTGATTGACTTCAGCTGATTCATCATTTTTGGATAGCTTATGTCCTATTGCCATTGGTGTTTTGACTGGTTTGGAGTCTTCCAATCCAAACATCCTAAGTATCTCTTTGATGTACTTTGATTGTGTCATGAATATACCATTTTTTCATTGATGTATTTGCAATCCAACAAAGAACTTGATTTCTCCAAACATAGACATTTCAAACTCATGTTTCATTTTGTTAGCAAAACTTTTGCAAAGTGCTTCATTTCCTCCAAAAATTATCTCATCCACAAAGATTTTAGATACAAGGATATCCTTACCTTCTTCTAATTTGATGTACATGTTGTTGTTATCATCATTTATTTCAAATCCTATTTGCACTAGATACTTGTGAAGTCTCTCATACCATGCTCTCGGGGCTTGCTTTAATCCATATAGAGCCTTATGCAATTTGCATACCTTATTTTTGTTATTTTCATCAACAAATCCTTCTGGTTGCTCTATGTAGACTTCCTCTTCAATTATACCATTTAGAAATGCGGACTTAACATCCATTTGGTAGACTTTAAATCCTTTGAAGGTTGTATATGCCAGTAAGGTCCTTACTCCTTCCATTCTGGCAACTGGAGCAAAAGTTTCTCCATAGTCTAGTCCTTCTTCTTGTGCATACCCTTTACAGACTAATCTTGCCTTGTTCCTTATGATTTCACCATTCTCATCTAACTTGTTTTTAAACACCCACTTGGTTCCAATTACATTCTTGTCAACTAGTCTTGAGACTAAGGTCCATGTCTTGTTCTTTTCAATTTGTTCTATTTCTTATTTCATAGCATTGTACCAGTCACCATCTTTTATGGCTTCACTTATTGTTTTTGGTTCCATTTTTCTGAACAAACATGTCTCATTTCTGAGTCTATTCCTTGTCATTAGTCCTACCTCTTTGTTTCCAATAATTTGATCTACAAGATGATGTCTTCTTATATACTTTTCCAACACTGGTTCTTTCCTTGTTTGCATGTTGTCTCTTTCAGAATCTAAACCTTCATGTGTATTGTCATCAGATATTTCATCATTTTCTTCCTATTGATAGTTCTCAGAATTTGAATAAACATTCTCTGTATTCTGCAGCTCGACTTCTAAATGTGTCTACTGCTTGGCATTCACTATCTGTGACTCGGTAGATGCTGGATTTTGTTGGTGATTGTCATTTTGGGTTGCGACTTCACCATTATTAGATATACCTTCATAAAAGTATACAAAGGTCTTGTATTCTTCTGCTTTCTTAGTGTTCTCAACACTTTGAACTTCTGCAAGCTCATCAAATTTCAGATTTGTGCTTTCTACTACTTTGTTAGTATTAACATTGAAGCAATTATAAGCTTTGCTTCTAGTAGAATAACCAAGAAACGTGCCTTCCTCACTCTTTGCATCAAACTTTCCATTTCTAGACTCTTTATATATATAGCATTTGCATCCAAATATTTTGAAATGTTTTACATTAGGAGAATGCCCATACCATAATTCAAAAGGTGTTGCATTTGTACCTTTCTTGACTCTAACTATGTTGAGTGTGTAGACTGCAGTACTTATAGCTTCTCTCTAGTACTTGAGTGCAACATTTTTCTCCATCATTAAGGTCCTGGCACAGTCAATGACTGATCTATTCCTTCTTTCTGCTATACCATTTGGAGGTGGAGTCCTTGGTGATGATGTCTGCCTTTTGATTCCTCTTTCACTATAGAATTCTTCAAATTCTCTTGATGTGAATTCACCTCCTTTATCAAATCTGAGACATTTTGGACTTTTTCAGTCTCTTTCTCAACTCTGGCCAAGTACCATTTGAACATTTGGAATGCATCTAATTTTTGTTTCAAGAACATGATTTTCATCATCCTTGAATAGTCATCTACAAATAGCATTGTGTATCTATCACCTTTGTAGCTTTCCACTTCAACAGGACCACACAAGTCAGTATGAACTAGCTCTACTACTTCATTAGAAGTATAAGTTTTTCTTTTGAAAGTTGACTTGGTCATCTTCCCTAGTTGGCATTATTTGCACATGGTGTTATCAGGCTTTTTCAACTTTGGTAGACCTCTGACTTTCTTCATTTTGCTAATGCTTATTAGATTGTCAAAATTTACATGACATAGCCTCTTGTACCATAACCATACATCATCAATTTGAACAATGAGACAAGAAACATCTTCCATATCTAGGTAGAACAAATTACTCCTAGTCTGGTCACCTTTTCCTATTAGACTTCCTTGAGAATCATAAATCTTAGCAACTCTATTTTCAAATTCAACTTTGCATCCTATGTTGCCTAATTGTGAGACACTTAACAAGTTATAATTCAGGCCTTCAACATAGTATGCATTATCACATGTTATCTTTTTAGTAAGCTTGATACTACCTTTCCCCTTGATCTAACATGGTGCATTGTTACCAAATCTAACACTATTTCCTTCATATTGAGTAAAGGAAATGAACTTACTTTTATCTCCAGTTATGTGATGAGAACATCCACTATCTATGATCCATTTTTTATTCTTGTTCATGCAGGTTACCAGGGAAGTTGCTTCATCTTCATCTAATTCATCCTTGATAGCCACATAGACTGCTTCATCATCATTCTCGTCAAAGTCTTCTTCAACAATGTAGCTTCTTTTTCCTTTACCTCTATAGTCCTTGTTGTCCTCCTTTTTGTTCTTGAAGTTGCCTCCATCCTTGTAATTTTTTCTTTTGTGTACATCTAGCTGCAATGTGACCAACTTCATTACAGTTGAAACAAATGATTGGCAGCTTACCTTTGAATTTTCCTCTTCCTCTGTGAAATCTTCTTGCTAGTAATGCATTCAATTAATTTACATTATCTTCATCAGTCTTGCTGTCACTAGATACATACTTTCCTTTTCCACTCTTTTTATTTGTTTGCACCTCCTCATTGTCTTTTATTGTCATCTTGGCTTTGAATGCAGATCCAAAGTTTTCTGGCTTGTAGTTTTCAAAGTTGGATAGCTCAAAAGCATGAGTCTTCCAATTATTCCTTCAAATGACAATGTGTTGCTTGGTACACACCTTAGCTCTTGGATGGCCGATACTCTTATAGCATAGATAGGAAGCAAAGTTCTCAGGTATTTGCTACATACTATTTCTTCTACTTACTATCCTCCTAGGCTTCTTATGGCACTTACCACCTTCTTCCTTCATCCTTGCACTGTATTGAGCAACATTCTCTCCTTCTTCCATTTTCATGTCATCAAATTTTCCTCTTAGGCTCTCTCTTTTGGCTCTTTTGACATTATCGTCTACTCCATAGATTCTTGATAATGTTTCCCACATCTAATGTGTAGTACCACATTCTTTGATGTTATCATACTTAGCATAGCTTAGTGCTGAAGCAATATCTAACATTGCTTGATTGTGCTCCTTCTTCTTGCTCATGTCATCTACAGTCAGGGGTCCTATAGGGTCTACATGATCAACTGTGATTGAGGTCTATGCATAGTCACCTATTGATCTGAGGTGTAGCTTCATTAGACTTTGCCACGCAACAAAGTTGTCTTTGTTTAGCTTGGGAACTTCTCTCTTGGACATCTTGATCTTCTTGCTGCTAGTACCTTGAAACAAATCAGCAGTGGGCTCTGATACCAATTGTTATAATTTTTTAGAATAACTGAGAGGGGCTGAATCAATTATTCAAGGTCTTGTATTATCCAATTCAAACTTTATAATAAAACAAGAGTGAATCAGAAGTACTATCATTTTTCCTATCTTATCATGCACGCAATTAAACATTAAATAATCATGAAAAGTAATCATGCATCACCACATAACACAAAGGATTTTGGTAACCCAAAAATCCTCCAAAATTAAGAAGATAAAACTGGGGTGGGGATGACACCCAAAAAATAACTGTGCAATTGATTTCAACCACTTCTGATGGTCTGCCCTATTAAAGGCCTGCCGTGTTAAAGGCTACAATACACTGTTAAATGTGACCCTGTTAAAGGATTTCTATACCCTGTTAGGAGTGTGCCCTGTTAGAGAACTTACGAACATTCAACTTGGAATGTCACCCTATTAAAGGATTTACATAGAGCTGTTAGGCTCACCCAAGTCCATGGGATTTATAGTCACCTTCTTAAAAGAATCTTTTATCCCTCTCTAAGGATCTCCTATCCTCCTCCTAAGGATATCCTATCCTTCTCTTAAGGATCTCTTTATCCTTCTCCTAGGGATATTTTTATCCTTTTCCTAAGGCTTATCCACCTAGCTGTTAAGCTAACCTAGCAATGTAGGATTTCAATATCTAATACAATGGTAAGAAAGTATTAGAAAGGTTTTGACCCGATAAAGATTGCAACCTTAACCTTGTAGATTTCATATCACTCTTCAGTTCCTTTCTTTGCTTGGATTTTCTCCCTTGCAGTGCTGACACCTTGTTCACCCTTCAAGATCTGTCTCCTTGAGTTCTTCCACTCGTAATGCCAATTCACTCTATGGTCACTTGATCAACTCAGAGTCATGATGCTCTGTATTTACTCCTCTTGGATTCTTTGCATGACCACACTTATGAACAACTCCCTTTCACTCATTCTTGATCTTTGACTTGTAGCTCCTTATAAAGAAGTTTTGTTCTTCATTTTCTGCTCAAATATTAATTTGATCTAAGAAAATGATATTTTTTTCCCTCCAAATTTCTTCTTCTAGAAACTTCATGATAAATCCATTAGCATTCGCCTTGAATTGGTTTGCATGGTTTAAATAAAATTTTGTAACATCTACTCATCATCCTTATCATCCAACTAATTCACAAAATTTAATGTAACAAACTTATCATTACTAATCTGGCAAATCTTTGACTTAACAAATAATGCAACAACTGGGCATTATTGGTTTACTGATGCTTGACACATTCTGTTGTTTTATTGGCACCTTCTATTGTTTTACTAGTGCTCAGCACTTGAAGACTTACTCGACATCCATTACCTTTTTTTGATACTCCACACCTAAAGGATTCTATGTTAGTCGACACTTGAATAACCACTCAGCTCACACTGAAGTTGAACTTGCTTAGCTTCAACTAAGAATTTGCTTGGCTCTAACTAGCTTGCTTGGCTCTCTCCAATGAACTTAGTTAGGCTTTACAAATGACTTAGTTAAACCTTACATCTTTGATGTGTCTTTGTGTGTCCATTCTCTATGACTTAGAGTATGTCATCAATACACTATTTTATCAATGGCTTAGTTGATCCTTATACTTCTTTACAACATCATAACTTCAACCTTTCTCTAGGTGCTCTAGTCACACCTTATTGATTGCCTCCTCCTTGTCAATCAACCAATTGATAGTATTTGGATCACTTAAGCAATTATAATTCCTACAAGTAACAATTTTGACATCGATGACAAAACAATGATTGAAAACATTCTTTACCTATTCCAATATTCTTCATTCATGATCCTTTCAATCATTTCCAACAGCTCCTTCCAATCTTGTAATAGGAGAAAATGTTTCTCCATAGTCTATCCCTTCTTCTTGTGCATATCCCTTGCAAACTAATCTTTCCTAATTCCTTGTGACTTCACCATTATCATCTAACTTGTTTTTGTAAACCCACTTTGTTCCAATCACATTTTTATCTTTTGATCTTGGAACTAAAGTCCATGTCATATTCTTCTCAATCTATTCAATCTATTCTTTCATGGCTTTACTCTAGTCCACATCTTCTAAGGCATCTTTCACTTTCTTAGGTTCATATATGATAATAAAACATGTATCACTTCTCAACCTATTTCTTGTCATTTGTCTTGCATCTTTATCTCCAATTATTTGTGCAATAGGGTGATGTCTTTTGACATACTTTGACAATATTGGTTCTACTCTATTTTCCTCATTTGGCCTATCAAATTTTGAATCACTACGTACTTCTCTATCATGTATTTTAACATCTCTTTGATGTGCACTAATCTTAAAATCAAAATGTGCCTCAACTTCATTATGAAACACGACACCTGATTGTGGCTCGATTCCTGAATGCAACTCAACATTCATTGTATGTGACTTAGTAGCCACTAAAACTTGTTGATTTTCAACTTGATGTATAGCATCTTCATCAGTAGGAATACCTTCATAAAATTATGCAAATGATTCGTATTCCTCTATTTCCTTCATAGGTTCAACCTCACATACTTCTATATACTCATCAAATTTCACATTTGCACTTATCACAACTTTGTTAGTGTTAGTATTTAAACACTTATAAGCTTTGATTCTTGTGGAATAGCCAATGAACATAGCTTCTTCACTTTTTGCATCTAATTTACCATTCTTGAAATCTTGGAGAATGTAGCACTTGTTTCCAAATACCTTAAAATATTTTTCATTAGGTGACTATCCATACCATTATTCAAAAGGTGTTGAATGATTACCTTTCTTGACTTGCACATGGTTCAAGTTATAGATAGTTGTACTTACAACCTCTCTCCAGTATTTCAAAGAAACATTTTCCTCCATCATGAGTGTCTTAGCATAGTCCATTATAAATCTATTCCTCCTTTCAACAATTCCATTTTTTGAAGGGATTCTAGGGGTAGATGTTTGTCTTTTGATTTCTCTACCATTACAAAACATCTCGAACTCATTTGATGTAAATTATCTTCCTCTATCATATCTCAAACATTTCAAAAATTTACTTATTTCCTTTTCAACTCTTGCTAAGTACCACTTAAACATTTGGGAAGCATCAGATTTCTATTTCAGAAACATAATTGTCATCATCCTAGAATAATCATCAACAAATAGCATAATGTACTTATTACCTTTGTAGCTTTGCACATCAGTTGGTTCACACAAGTTAGTATGAACAATCTCCAAAATTCCTTTAGAGGTGTGAGTCTCACTCTTAAAACTTGACTTTGTCATTTTTCCTAACTAACATTGTTTGTAAATTATATTATCAAGTTTCTTCAACTTAGGCAAGCATCTGACTCTTCTCATGTTATTGATACTAACTATGTTATCAAAATTAACATCACATAACCTCTTCTACCATAGCCACACATCATCAAATTTTATAACTAGACAAGTAGCATCATCTATATCAAGATAGAATAGATTACCTCTAGTTTGATCACCTTTTCTCATTAGTTTTCCATCAATATCATGTATCTTAGCTATCATTTTCTCAAACTCAACCTTGCAACCTGAACTATTCAGTTCTAACAAACTTAAAAAACTATAGTTAAGTCCTTTGACATAATAAGAATTGTCACATAAAATATTTTATCTAAGTTTGATAGATCATTTTTCTTTTATCAGACAAGGTGCATCATTACCAAACCTTAGACAATTTCCATCATAATATTTAAAGGTAATAAACTTACTTTTATCTCTAGTCATGTGATGTGAACAACCACTATCAATGATCCATCTTTCATTCTTGTTCACACAAGACACTAATGTAGTTGCCTCATCCTCATCAGAATCATCATTCAATGCAACATACACCACTTCATCATCATGATTGTCAGATCCATCTTTGGTTTCCTCTTCTACAATGTAGCAAGACTTCTTTCCTTTGTATTTGTAATCTTTGTTGTCCTCATCTCTTCTACTTTTGTACTTGTCTCCACCTCTATTGTTCTTCCTCTCTATATTTATAGCAATAATATGACCAACCTCATTGTAATTAAAACACATGATAGGTAACTTACCTTTGAATTTTCCTTTACCTTTGTCAAATCTCCTTGCTAGTAGTACTTCAAGTTGTTCTACATCCTCCTCATCTGTATCACTCTCATTAGAAACATATTTTACCTTTTTCTTCTTCTTATCATTAGGTTCCTTCAATGAGAACTTAGATTTGAAAGTAGATTCAACATTGTCAGATTTGAAGTTGGAAAAATTGAATAGATCAAAAGCAGTGAACCTACCTATCAGACTTTCAAGAGTCAGATTAGAACCTGGTATACATCTCAGTTCTTGTATTGTAGAAACTCTAATAGCATAGATGGGCAGTACTATTCTCAAAACTTTTCTTAATACAATTTCACATCTATCTTATCAATATATCCTCTTATACAATTAACAACATCTTTTATCCTAGAGCAATATTGAGCAACATTCTCACCTTATTGCATCCTCATATCAGAAAACCTTACCTCTAAGACTTTAAGATTTGGCTCTTAAAACATTTGCATCACCTCCATAGATGATGTGAAGAGAATCCCACATCTTCTTTGCACTATCACAACCCTTTATGTCATAAAACTTGACATAACTTAGGGTAGAGGAAATCTCCAACTTTTCCTGATTGTGTTCTTTCTTCTTTTTTAGATCTTTAGTAGTTAGGGCTCTAGTAGGATCAACATGCTTAGTGGTGATGGTAGATTATGCATGGTCTCCAAGACCTCCTAGGTGTAGCTTCATCAAACTTTTTCATGCAAGAAAGTTGTCCTTGTTAAGCTTGGGTACCTCTCTTTTTGACATCTTGATCTTTTACTTCTAGTACCTTCAAACAACTCGTCTTAAGCAAATGACTTTGATACTAATTGTTGGAGCTCTTTAGAATAACTGAGAGAGGGTGAATCAATTATCCAAGGTCCAAATTTACAAATAAAACTTTTTATAACTTAGTGAACCCATATCCATAAAGCATATTCATGTGTGCATCCATTAGATCATGCAATCACTTAAACTTTGTAGGTTACTGTCAAATCAAGTTTGTATAAATGTAAGTATGAAACATAACATATTCAATAACACATTTGACACAATGATTTTGCATGGAAACCGAATTTGGGAAAAGCCACCAATAACATGCTACTCATTCTCACTTTTTTGAAGTGATGCCCTATGAAAGGCCAACCCTTTTAAAGGTTACAATATACACTGTTAAATGTGATCTGGTTAGAGGATTTTAATCACCCTATTAGGAGTGAAACTTATTAGAGGACTTTAGATCATTGACTTGGAATGTCACCTGGTTAAAGGATTTATAAATGATTGTTAGGTCAACTTTAATCCAAAGTATTTAACCTAGACTGGTACAATGATTAGAAAATAATGGTAAGGGTTGATTTGATAACAAATTACAACTCTCTTGTAGATTATAGGTCTCTATTTGAGTCCTCCATTCTACTTGGCTTTCATACACTTCAACTCTAATAGCTTGTCCACCCTTCAAGAATTCATACTCTTAATCCTTCTTCCTTTGGTTTCCAATAGCAGTATCTTTTGTTTGGTCTTTGAATGAAGCAATACCTTAGACCTCTTGTCTAATTGAGGTTCTCAAACATTGACCAACCTTGCTTCTGACCAGCCATCTCTATAAATAGAAAATTAAGATCGTTTTCCATTCATCCTCTATTGTCCATTGTAGGGTTAGGTAGGATTAGGTAGGATTCAATGAATCGACCCATCTTTTCATTTTAATCCCTTCTAGAAACTTCTTTTTCAATCCTCTTTAAATTTGCTTCAAAATGGTTTACCATGAATTCTGTGCCACCAACTCATCATAGATATTTTTCACACACTTCACTAAATTCAAGAAAATAAAATAGTTAACTTAGATTCATCAAATATATGATTTAACATGAATACTGGCACTCTGCATCAATATGTTGTCACTTGGCTTCCATACTATTCTTCCACTTGTCTTTAACTAGATCACTCGGAAAACACTAAAGTTTATTGATGCTCGACATCAACTAAACTTTACTTAGCTTACACTGTATCACTCGACAAACATCAAACTTTGACTTCTCAACTCCAACTAATTTTTTGCTTGGCTTGCACTAACTCTACTCGGCACCTAGTATCCACTCGATCAAGCTAGGTAGACTCAATTCTTCTTACTTGTTCTTATAGACTTTGTTAGTCTTTCCAACCTTTGCAAGCTTAAGTAGATAATTAATGCACTATATCATCATTGTCTTAACTCATCTTTGTAGTCCTTTTTCATAACATAACTCAACCTTTTCTCTAGGTGCTTTTGTTATCCCATTTGATCAAATACTCCTCATCAATCAAACAAATGATAGTACTCAAATCAACTAAGCAGTTGTCTTACCAGCAAGTAGAAAGTTTGACATCAATGACAAAAAAATGATTGAAACACATTCTCATACTAGTATTAATCTTTTTCCAACATCTTCTGCTCTTTGGTTAAGAGCATACCCCCAAAACTTAAAAACAAAATTCATTGCAAATCTTGCATTTTAAAGGGAATTGTACATTTTAATCCAAGGGTCTTTGATAGATTACTACATTGACCCATTCTGTTGTTATCTTCTTTATTTTCCATGAACCATTGGGAACTCTTAGGGTCAAGGTATAAACCAAAGAATTAAGGAAGAAAAACTATTAACCAACATGTTTGTATTTCCCTAGATAAATTTGCTTCATTATAGATGAAAATTGATCCCATTGTATTCTTTATAGAGATCTCGAGGCTTTTAGAATGAAAGCTCATATTTTCCTTTGAAATCACCTTATAAATAGGAGACACACTATAATTCTCTCTACTCATTGATTTCTCTTCCCCATGATAAATTGATGATTCCCTTGATGGTATTTTGTTTTTGGGATCTAGAGGAGGATCATCATAACTCAGGTCTTTCTTAATCAATAAAGAGGAGGATTTTTTTATAGTAATCACATCAAGTGACTTCTAATTGGTTTAATTGAAGCATATTAAACATTAACAAGAATCGCATAGTGATGGGACTCAACCCCAATCTGCTAAATAGGTGTGCCACATAAGACATGCACACCTTGACCTTGGTCTATAATTTTTGGACTTTAAAGAGTAGAATGATTACTAGAGTAATTTTTACACCTAAGAGCAGTTCTTTCATATTGATGTGTTGGGAAATAGCCACTAACCTAAAAACACAAACTAAGAATCTAACATTCAAATAGGGCCAAAATTGAACCAACTGAATAAGTGAGAGCTATGCATAAATGAATTGGATATTAGCCAAATCATTCTTTGTTATGAGTTTGTTGAGCTTGGTGATTTGACTCAATAAGATGGAGCAAGAACTAGGCCAAAAGACATAAAATTGATAATAATCAACATAAACATTAGGATATAGATTAGATTTGCAAAATCTAAGTATAGATTTGAAATAAGGAATCATAAAGGAACCTGCCAATAAAGCTCAAGTATAAAATGTTGGACCAAGTGGCTAGGAAACATAGTCTTAAAGGTTCTAATGAAAATATCATGAATGAGTTCTAACTCAAATGTTGCTCTAATCTCATCTTCTAGAAAAGTCAAGAAACAAGTGTTGGATCATGTGGGTAACCCACAAAATCAAACATTTTTAATCCTTTGAAATATGGATCTTTTTGTTAAAGTCTACTCACACAAGATTCATAAGTATTCTCTCTTGGATTTGAAAACTTGCACACAATAAGAATAGAAATGATGTTGATTTCTATATGAGCTTATGCCAATCAAGCTTTAGGAGGTTTAAACCTTCCCTACAACAAATGATGTATGATTTTGATGTAAATAATATTGAATCAACAATGTTATATCTTTTCTATGAAGTCTTTTTGTCTTAAAACCTTCATAAGAAGTTGGTGATGCTAGAATAGAGCTCATGTGTTTCTTTAATCATGGAGGGAACATATGAAATTGATCATAGGTGTCATATTTAATTGTCAAATCCTTCAATTATAGATCTCAACCTTCCCTTCCTTGAAAATGTATTAAATGTTTGTTCAATTCTTGAGGTGATGGTGAATAACAAGAATGAGATTTTTGGATCAGGATGTGAGAATTCATCTCATAGTAAACTTCATGAATTGTGTTGATAATTTTGAAGCATAACTCAAAATGTAGCAATTTCTTTCTCACCAACATTGTATTATCAGAGGGTTAAACTTTGTGCCCATTTTGGCTCAATCATGGTGCCTAGCACCATGGTTTAAGGGCACTACAACACCTAATCACATAGTGTACTAGGACTAGGGTGTTAAGCACTCTAGTCTAGTCTTGGTAGGTTGAAAATGGGTTGGGGAGCTAGAAAGGTGCTAAACTTCCCAAGTCAAGCAATAGTTTGAGCAAGATCAGTTAGATTTCATGTAGTGCCTACCCATAGTTTACTTTTCATGTTATATTGTTGAATTCTTTTAGGCAAGCTTTTATGGTTATGTGTTATGATTTAGTGGTACTTGGTTAACTGATTTGATTGATGATATTTCGTATTTATATTATATATTTGATGAGCTACTTGATACTTGATTATTTCATGTGTTCATGTTTATTCTTTCAATAATGATGCTTTGTATGTTTCATATAGTGATTTTAGTTTTTTCATGATGACATTTAGATGGATGATTTATATATGAATTTTTATGGTTACTTACCCCATACTTGCATGTGTATGGTGTACATGTATGTTTTACTTTATGTTTGACATTTCTGATGTGGCTAAGGGAGGGAGCCATATTCACCTGCTAGTTGGGATCTACATGATGTACCACTCCTGCCATTGCATGTTTAGTTTAGATATATATATGCATATGTACACATTTGACTTTTATGCAGATTGTAGGTATCGAGCATCAACTTCCCTGGATTGCCACAATGAGTGTGCCCTTTCATAGCATCTAAATGGTAAAGAGAGGAGATAGTTCTCAAGTCCAAATCCATAACTTGAGCCAATTGTCCTAAAATATAGGACAAGTATCTGAGTTATTTACCTTTTCAAATTCGGCAAGTGACATGAATTTGAGATTTTGACCTTGGAGTTTGAAATTAGTACTTTGTCTTTTAGTTAAGTTTTCCTATTTAGTTTGGGTTTCTTCTATGATTTTTGGTTATAATTAAATCAAATAAAGATATTATTAAATGATTTAATTTAACAAAATAAATATAAAGAAGAAATAATTTCTAATGATATTTAATTAATTGAGAAATTAATTAAATAGAGGAAATATATTTAAATATTTAATTAAAAGTCTAAATGTGGCGTAATTATATTTATTTTAATTAATAATAATTAATTTAGAAGTTTCATAGGCAAGAGCCTACAACACAACAGTAAATTGTGAGCCTCTTAATTGGGAGGTCTTTGGTTCGAATATACTCAAGCTTAACTAATAATCAAAATATTTAATCACGACAAATAACAATAATTAACTTTGGCTTCGGCCTCTTACCAATCAAAAAATAAAATTAAAAAAATTAGAAGTTTCATTTTAATAATGAATTCTAAATATTATTATTAGTTAAATTAATAAATATACTCTCTAAATATGTTTTATTATTTAATAAAAATAGAGTGAGAATAATTTAAATAAACTTTATTCTAATTTAAAAAGGAAAAAGTATGCACAAAGAATTAAATAAATTAAAATAATAAAATAAAAGGCTTTTGCATGTTCATAAAACCGAAACACTAGGAGGAGCAAGTTCTTTTATTAGGAGATTAGAGCTCATTTCTTCACACACGGGTTTGGAGGAGCAATTTTCAGAAAGGGTTTCGAGAGACGAGAATTTTCACATTCTTCAAGCATTCATCAAGTTTTAGCATTAGATCAAGGTAGGAATTATATAGAGTTTATCACAGTAAATCTTTCAAACTATATTTGTCTTCTTTGTGCCAATATATGGATTTTGTTATGGAAAATCATATTTTAGAATGAAAACCTCATTATAGGAATTAATTTTTGGAAACAAAATAGAGTTAGGGTTTGATTGAAATTTAATTTGAATTGAATCTACAATTTGGTTTGAGAAAATCATTTTATCTTTTTTTTCAAAAAGAAAAAGAAAAAGGGACATTTGGGAAAAATTTGTATTCTAGGCCTATACAAGAAATAAATTATAAATTATAAAAAATTATATAATAATTACATTTTTATAAAATATTATTAAAAAAAAATTATTAAAAAAAGTGATTGGAGGTGGTGGCCATGACCCCCCCACCTCTCTTTCTCTCTCAATCCCTAGGCAAGGATAGTAGGCCATGCACTACAAGGAACAAATGTAGTTGTAGCAACACACGTGACTACCTAGACAGTGTGTGCGGCTATTGGTAGCACGTACGACTGCCTAGTAGCCTCCTTTTTCAAAAGGGAAAAGACTTCAATGTAGGTCTTATTTTTAATTTTTTTTCTTTTATTATTTTTTAAATTAGAAATGTTTTTTAAATTAGTTTTATATATATATATATATATATAATAATTTATAGTTTAGTTAATTTTTTTTACATAATTAAATTAAGTTTTATTTGATTGATGTTATAATTCTAGTTTAATAATAATTTTTTTAAAGATGAAATTTAATAATAATTATTCAATTTCAATTGTGAGACTTTTAAAATATTAGTAATATGGTTATATTGGTAGGTTTTAGATGAAAGAATTCTCCATATAGATTATCATTAGACCAAGATAAATATATGATTATTGGGAAAACATAGGCATATTAAGTTATAAACATGAGGCATTTTATTTTGATGATTTAAACTTGGAGACCTCTATCAACTGGGATACTTTCAAAACTGAAAACTTGAACCCTTATCATGAATCAATTTTTATGTTAGTATATTGATAAACCAAATTAACTAAATTATTACAATTAGTTTAAATGCATGTTGAATCATCATGTTTTATCTTGTGTTGGAGTTTGGGATAAACCTAGCTTTGACCAGTTAGGTATGTTTACTAGAGTCTTGGGAAATTATTGACTTATGATGCTATTATGTAATGTTATTTGGTCACGATCTTTTTCATTCCCAACCATTGTGATGCATTCATGTATTTCTGTGATGAGGTTTTCAATCAGTTATTTAGTAGTGATTCCCAGTTGCTTGTATAGGACTGAGGTGAATATTGTGATTTTCTTGGTGTAATCTATGAGATTTCGATCAGTTATCTATTAGTGCTTTCTAGTTTCTTGTATAGGACTAAGGTGAATATTGTGATTTTTTGAGTTCTACTTTTTATGAACTTAGGGTAGGTTATCTATGTGTATGTTGGGAAGTGGCTTGGAATGGAGGTTGCAGCCTTAAAGAGTCAGTGTTTTACCTTACCCATGCCTCGAGTGGTAGTGCAAGATAGGATGGGAGTAGAGAAGATGCTTGGTTGTGACCTTGCCTCATTAGTATGCTTTGTTTGTAAGAAAGGATACATATGTCACATAGAGTCAATAGGGGGCTGGAGTCCAGAGAGTCTACCACGGTAACCTTAGAGTTGACTCATGTGATGGCACTTGTCCACATGCATATTAGGTTTCCTATGTGTCTTTGTTGCCTCTAGGATTAGATATTACTTATGTACTTGGTACCTTTGAGATAGATTGCTATCAAGATTCTTTGATTTAGAATCTTATCATGACCTTGGATTGTTATCTATTTGGGACTTGATATTAACTCCCCAACATGGTAGAAGTGGGCCATTTAGGTTCCATGAGGTTGAGTGGTATTATTTCTTATACTATTGAGATTTGACAACTAGATGCCATTACTGGATGCATTTTTCCAATTGTTTTATCCTTCTAATGTTTTGATTTTGTTAAATGGTCATATGTTGATCACAGTACTTTGAATATTTGAGATCTTATGAGGTGATTGTATCTTATCTTAATGTATATTATTTTAGCATTTCATATCATGTGACTTCTATAGAGGATTATTATGCATTTTGGTTATTCCATGTGACATCTTATGTACTTGTACATTATATCATTTGATTTCATACTTATAACTATTCTATGATGTTGGCTTTGTTTATTTATCAAATTTAATCTTAATAAAAAAAAATTATGTATGTGATTTAGCATCATGGAAACCTTGAGAGATGTAATAGTTAATGTATTTCTTATGTATGTATGTGAGTTATTGCTTCCACTATGTTATCTCTTGTTGTTTTAATCTTTAAAAAAATGTTTAGCAAACTTAGTGACTTGATAAGCTAATTTATTTTGGGTTCCTTGGTGAGGCATTACATTTTGAGGCATAGATTGAAGATCACTAAATTGAGGCCCAAGTGAAATGAAATCATATGAGGATACAATTTATGATACTACACATATTCAATTGGTTTCTTCCAAAAAATTCCTCCCATTTTTAGAAAATATCAATTAGTGGATCCTTAGAGAGATCCATTTTATCATATAAGTATGCACAATTGGAACTTGCATAATTGATAATATTATGAAGTGTAATGGTACTTTCCAAGGCCATTGTTGATGACATGAAGGTTCTCTAAATTTAGAATTGTATAGGAAGATAAGGTAATCAAATTTAAAGATAAGTAGATGAACATGTCTACATGTAAGGATCAAAGATTGAGAACCATAGTTTCATACATAAAAAGTCTCAAAAAGTCCTTGGACCATTCTTCAACAACTTTTCTTTGTCTTCTTCATAACTGAAATTGGGTATTGGAAAAAACTAACGTAGGGTTTTATTGGGCTCCTCCTCCAAACCCACATTCTAAGTTGAGAAGATCCAAGCTTGCAAATTTCACAACTTTAACCAAGTCCTTCAAATTTTGCATTTGAATGAGGACATGCTTCACCTAAAACTCCTCCTTCTGAGAAATGAAATCACTAAAGCTAATCTCTACAACATGCATCGAAAAATGCAAAGGAAAGGTATCAAATTTAAGGTTCCTAGCATGAAGAACAAAGTTATGATCAAAATGGGAAATGAGGAGGGTAAGTGAACAAAGTTGTGGAGCCAAAAGGGGGGTATAAGTGGCCAATTTTTTTTCAAAATCAGCAATTTCTAAACTTTGACAAGAATTTGAAGATAGTTACACTCAAAATTTTAAGATATGACAAAAACAAAAGTAGTAGTCCTTTGAATCTAGTTTCTAAACTACTATTTTTTTTCAAAATAGTTTAGTTTTAGGCCCTCAAAAAAGGAGACCACAGAAAGTGGTACTATTTTTTCAGAAAAAATATAACATAGTGCAAAGTGTGCCCCCCCAAAATTTTAATTTAAAAAAAAAAAATCCTTTAATCACTTTGGTCAAAAGTTACCCAACATCTTGTAGTTTATCCCAAATTTTTTGGGTAATTTTATAAAGTGTTTTTTTTAATGAATTTTGTAAGGGGACACATCCCAAAACTATGAAATATTTATGTGCTCCCCCTACAAATGATCAAAAACTAATCCAAAATCAAAACTCTTTTTTTCAAAGTGTGAAGAATGGAGTCTAGTTTCTAAAGAACTAACTTGTTTCAAAATTTGATGAACGAGCTAAAATCTACACCCCAATTAGTACATATTGGTTTTTGAGAGAAAAATGGACATAGGTTCAAAATAAATTATAGTTGAAAGGCTTGAAATAGTATGAATTCAAAATAAATTATATGGTTATGTAGCTAATAAAGAGATCTACAATATCATGTAACTTGATTTTATGGATGCTCAACCACAAGGAAACTTGAAGGAGAGCATAGAATTAAAATCAAGCATTTTTTGTATGCTTGCCATAAAACATGTCTCAGACTAGTTTAGAGCCTCCAAACCTTTGGGTTGGATCCCTGAGGAAAATCCAAGCCTTAAGCTTGGTGGTATCCAATGCTTTATAATAGTGTGTGCGTGCAATAGTGTGTATGCGCTATAGTGCACTTGCACTTTGTAACCCTTGTATTTAAAAGAGAGGATGGATAGGGAGAGAGGGAAGTAGAGAGGTAGAGAGGGAGAGAAGGTAGAGAGTCAGAAAGATAGAGGATGGGGAGAGAGTAGGGGATAGGATGTGTATATGTGAAAATGTGACCTTAGACCTTTCACCTACACTTCAACATGGTCATTAAATGCAGATTAATCTTAGAATAAACATGGAGTTGTTTATCCAAGAGGCCCAACAATGCGACCTATTACCTTCTAACTATAAGGATTTTTCCTATTGTGCTCTCAAAATGAGATGCAGGCAACCAGACCTTTTTAGAATGAAGGATTTGATGCAAAATATGATTATGCAATTAGTCTATATGAAAATGCAAGCATTAATCTAAGAAATAAAAGACATTAAGCTAAATGTATGCATTCTTATTCTAAAATGACATCAAAGTATTTAAGAAAATATGAAAGCTAGGATGCGTGATTATTTCAACAACAATTCAATACAATCAAATTCCAACCTCTGTAATGAGGGACTGGGAGTCCCTTAAATAGAATCCAAGAATTGATCAACAGTCAGGATCAATTTGGATGAATGGTTAAGATTAAAGAAAAGATTTAGTTAAAATGGAAACTTCCCTATGCAAGTGAAGTTGAGTGTTTCAAATCTGAGTGTGATGAGTAGTTAACTGAGCTTTTTATGAGTGTGAGAACAAATTAACTAGGTAAATTCCAATTTGAGAGATAGTTCACTCAGAGTTTCCATTTTAGAATTGAAGAGAAGATTTTGAAGATATTATTTAATTTAATAAAGTGAGATACGACCTCATAAATGCCTTTTCCATTTAATTGAATAATCTCATTCAATTAATTAAAGTGAACATAATTATTAAATTAAATATTTTTAATTCCTTAGTACATTAGCCTTACGATAGAATTTAATTTAGTCAAAGTACAAGCACTTTAAATTAAATTAAATCTTAATCAATAGGTTTAATGTGACTAATTTGAATCAATACTTAGGAATTAAATAGGCAGCTTGATTAATTCAAATTTATGATTTTCTACATTTGACTATTAAGTTGAGTAGCAAAAATAAGAATAAGAATTGCCTAGTAAAATAAGACTTAAGAGTTGCTCAAAATAGACCAGAATTGGTAATCATGACAATGAGCCAATTTTGGGGTATTACAGGATGTAGAGTGGGAGAGGATGGAGAGAGAAGGGAATGGAGAAAGAGCATGGGATAGGGTGCACAGAGAGAGAGAGAGAGAGAGAGAGAGAGAGAGAGAGAGAGAGAGAGAGGTGGGGCGGTGGGGGGGGGTTAAGGTTGAGTGAGAGAGTAAGATAGAGTAGGGAATGGACAGGGAGAAAGGAAGGAGAGAGATAGGGGGGTGGAGAGTGAGGAAGGGAGGCAGGGAGAGAGAGGGAGAGTGAGAGAGAGGGAGGGAGAGAGAGGGAGAGAGAGAGGGGAGGGGGTGAGGGCGGGAGGAATAGAGAGAGGGAGGGAGAGGGAGAGAGAGCAAGTAGGGGATATGAGGGAGAGAGAGAGAGAGAGAGAGAGAGAGAGAGAGAGAGAGAGAGAGAGATGGAGAAATGGAGAAATGGAGAGAGAGAGAGAGAGGGGAGGGATGGAGAAGGAGGCACAGAGAGAGAGAGAGAGAGAGAGAGAGAGAGAGAGAGAGAGAGAGAGTAAGAAGGGGATAGGAGAGAGAGAGAGGGAGAGATTGATAGGGAGTAGGGGATGGGATTACATTGGATAGCATCCATAGAAAGAGAGAGAGGGACGCAAAGTAGGGGATGATGGAGAGAGAGAGAGGGACACAAAGTAGGGTATGGGAGAGAGAGAGAGAGAGAGAGAGAGAGAGAGAGAGAGAGATTAGGTGTTGTTTTCTTAATGTTATTTCTAATAGCGCATACACACTATAGCATGCATGCACTATAGAGAATCCAATAGCATGTATGTGCTATGACCTAGGCTCCACAAGCCTAAGACCAAGCCATAGCATGTGCATGCTATTTGATATTTTGAAAAAAGAAAAAAAGATGTCATCTTTTTGGCACCACAACTTGGTGCACTCACCTAGGACAAGTTTAAGAAGTCAGACAATAGGCCCCAAATAGCATTTCCATGAGATGAAAAAACTAAGCATGATATGAGAATGAATTAGAATGTATCTAATGAAGCCAAAGGATCCCAGTTGTCACTAGCAATCCTAAAGTATGCAAAAGAGCTCAAGGGAGAATTCTTATGATCCCCAATCAAATTGGGGTAGGACTAACCATCCTGATTATACAAAACTGATATATGGAATGGATTATGGTTTTAGCCATGATTATGAAGGATCTAGATTTGATCGATGTCTTTAATGACATCATACTATGTTGCTTTGAAGCTAGGATAGTAGACACCTACCTAGGGTGTTGCCTCATGCCCAAAACATTCACTACCTCTATTGCCTGCATCATTAATCTTTCCCAAGCAAATATCATTGTTAGAGGAGGAAGGGTAGGAGCATAAAGCACAAAAGCTTTGCAAGACATTTTTGAAACTCTGGCTATGTGTATGCATGTGTGTACGTATGTATGTATACATGTATTTATATGAGTATGTATGTATGCATGTTTGTATTTGTGTGTCTGTACACACACACACACACACACACACACACACACACACACACACACACACACAAATACATACATGGATATGGATGAGTCGTAATAGCTAATTACGTGCACCCTAAGCTCCTAAGTGGCACATCATATTTTGTCTTCTTTTTTTTGTATGCAACTTAAGAGGTTATAGCTATTATTTTTTGCTCTTAGTACTTATGAAAAACATCATAGGATTTGTTGTGCATACAAGTGTAAAAAAGTAGTCATTTTGAGTTGACAATTGATGCATATTCTCTATTTCTTTATTAACACTTCACCTTAACTGCTCCAAATTTATACAATTGATCTAATACTTAAATATAAATGACTTTTGCATATTTTTTGGTTTTGCAAGCGTGCTCAGAATTATTGGCACTGGATTCATGATTTTTTCAAGCCTTTTAGGCCCGAACCTTTTTCATGGCACATGATCCTGCTAGGTTATTCCCCCAGATTTCCTCGGAAGTTCTCCCAGATTTGGCATACTTTCAGGATGGAAATTTTGTTTTCTCTCTGGAAAGATAGGAATGCAGTTTTATTCACTCACAGTTTTTTGGATGTTAACATTGCAATGTACACTAAGGCATGCATTTGTAACAATGTCATTATGCAGATACAGGTGCAAGCTAATAAAGTTTCCCTAGAGGTTGCACACATAAAAGAATTGTTAAATCATTGGGGCAATGCTCCTTGCACCATTGCCAAAGTGCCTCCGGATGCCTCGGCCGATGCCTCCTCGTCTCACGGTCGCCATTCCCGATGCCAGTCCTCTGGTCGCCATTCACACACGCCGCGCTCCCAGGGTCCCCGCCACCGTTCTCCTAGCGGTGGTCATGGCAGTTGGAGGCGCCGCTCTGCTTCCCCACCACGTGGTGATTCTGGCTGGTCCTAGGCGGGCTTCTGGCCGGTCTCCGGCTCCTCCCCCTGGACGGGCGCACTTTGGCAAGTTTCCTCGGCTGGCCTTGGCAATTTCTCCTCTGCGGCCAGACAAGAAGGATGCGGAGACTGCGACTACCCCAGACCCTGCTGATGCTGATGACGGCTAGACCGTTCCCAGTCTGCCTCACAATCCCACTGATGCATAGAGATTTCCTGATAAAGATGATCCTCCTCCCTCTGTTGGTACTGCCTTGGTAGCCTAAGGTTGTTAAAAGTGTTTTTTTTTTTTATGAATAGTTTATAGTTTCTGGCTGAGGCCATGTTGTTTATTCCGGCTTCGGCCGTTTGAACTCATTCGTGGGGTGATCCTGTATCCCCCGGCCCCTTTATTGTGAATTGTAATCTTACTAAATTTTATTAATTGAAAAAGACTATTCATAAAAAAATATAAATGACTTAAGTAACTCCACATTATAGGTACGAATAAGATTATACAATTCCTCTAATTGATAACTTTTTTATACATAAATGACTGCTCCCGAATAAATAATATTTAAATGAACTTTTAAGTAATAGATTCCAATAAACGCTTATGAAAACATGAAAAGTAACTCAACACGGTCCCTAACAAAGTATTTCCAATTGACATGGATACACATTCTCTAGAAGATGCCCACGAGAAATAATTTAGACAAAATGTTAATATTTCTATTGGCTCATAATAATGTGAAAGCCTAAGCCTAAAATATACATTTGCACACTGACGTGTTAAAATATTTCCATAGGCTCAAAATAACGGGGAATCTCAATCGGTTGACGCTTAGAGAAATCCATTGAAAGCCGGCAGAATCAAGCCAAAAACATTATTGGCAATAGTTTTATATTATATTATATTATTATTATATATTACACGCAATCGTTGTGAACGCAATGGAGCACCCAAAATAGTTATGAAAGCTTAGTAGATATAGAGTCGGTAGTTTTACGCGCAGCGTTGCCACGTGGAAGCATTGTAACATCTTTGGACTTTTGTAAGTACTTTGGTTGTTTTCGCGTATAGTCGCTTTGTGAAAGATACGTGAACTCGATCATTTCTATAATGTGTGCCCCCATCTAACAAGGTCAACGACTTGGCACTTGTTGATGTGGAAATTAAACTTAATTTATGTAGTTTTAAGTTAATTTGGGTATTTTTGAAACATTAAATTTTGCTTATGATAGAGAAACAAAAAGGGATGGGAAACATAGACTTATAAAGAAATATTAAATAAAAAGAATAATAAAACAAATAAATCATGATCTACATATTAGTTCAAAAGTTATAGATAATATGTTTAAAATTCAAGATTAGAAAATTGAAAATTTTATGATGGATGTAAGATTTATAATAGTTTGATATATTTTAAGATAGAAAAATGGTTTAATTGTTTTGTCAAATTATAATATGTAGTTGGCAAGCTATGAAAGTCCCTTTTTGTAAGCTTAAGACAAGGCAGGTTGGGTTGCTAGACTAGGCTACGAGGATACTCTTAATATTTTTTATATATACAACTGGTAAGTTTTTATTTAATGATTATAAGAAGATTTGTGATTTTTTAAATCATGTCAATGGTTTTGAAAATGAACTCACTGATTAGGTTGAAGACGGAAATGAAAACAATGAGATCATTTAACTTATAATGTATAAACTACTTTGAGAGGTCTTGTAACACTATAAGTGATGTTTGATGAAGTTGATTGCTATAAGATGGGGAGAAAGTTGATTAGTGAAGATAATGTAGGTGTGAACTTATGCATTGAAGTAGTTCCCAAAATTATCTACAATAGTAAGAAGTTCAATTTGGCAAATAAATTATTGTTCATACATCATCAAGGAAGTCCAAGAAGTTTATTGCATGGTCATATGACGAGCTAAAATCTTATAAGGATGACTTATCCCAACACACCATTCTATTGGAGCCTAGTAAAACATTATTTAGGTAGAAACAAAGACCTATCAATCTTACATTGGCGCCTTGTGTGCATGAATTAATTTATGAAGCTAAAAGAGGAATGTACAATCATGTCAATACAACATTAGTAGTGGTATTTAATTGCATTATTAGTGGCATTCAACTGTGTCTTTGTGAGATAAAAGTAGAGACAAAGAGTTTACAAATTTTTTATAATTTTGAACATCAAGTGTCTCAAGGGCAACCCCTTCTTGCCTAGAACAATCATTTGTTATAGAGAATGATACCACTAGCTAATCTCCCGATAAATCGTCCATCATGTGTATGCTTAAGATGTTATAACATGTCATGGTCAACAAAGGAATTGGCCAAAGAATATACTTTTCTATTTTTGTTTCTTCTACTCACATCGTACATATGAGCAACAATCTCCCCCTCAACATTTTCAAATTGTCTCCCACCCAACATAAATTGAAAAATATTTAGTTAAAACTCCTGCTCAACTAGAAATTCAAAAATATTGATACAAAAAGCAATCCATTCAATTTACTTTTTTGGCCTCAGCTCCAATGGTTTGAGTAGTCTAGAAGCTTCATTACCAATCATTGAACAACATAAACAAGTACATGCATTTTGGAAGTGTTTTGCAACTACATTATTTGATAAAAACTCGTAACATTTTCATTTTAGAGTTGTGTGTAGACATTTGCACAAGTTTCATGGAACAAGGATGATGATGAGTTGGATTGTGATGCCATTTTGTGCATCTTGTTTGGAATGACTTATTACTCCCATTATACAATCATGTTGTCATTAGTGCCAAAAACTAGATGAGGAGAATGGATGGTATTGGTTGGTGAACTTTGTTACCAATCCATAATAAATTGCCCAAGCCAAGATAAGACAAAAGTGTAAGTATGAGAAAATTATAACTGAAGCATTGTATATATCAAGTAGTTCTATCCACATCGGGCAAGGCATGCTTAATCAAGTCAAAATGACATCAAACAACAATATATCTACCAAGTGTGAACAAAGTATTCACCGAGTCATCTACAATCAAGCAAGGTGAACCCTCAAAGCAAGAAAAATAAGGAAATGTCAACGCAAATCCTAAGCCAAAGAATCCTACATGCTACCATTGCAGAAAACTTCTACATACAACCAATGTTTGTAGGAGCAACATTGGCAATACTAATGTTACTCCTAAATTTGATGGTTATTGTTACAATTACAGTAAGCATGGTCATCAAGCATGTGAATGTAGATCCAAGTTCAGTCAATCTACCAAGCAATATGAATTTAATGGTTATTGTTGTACTTGTAATAAGTTTGGACACAAGTCACAAAAAATGTAGATCTCAAAAGAAGTCCAAATGGACAACGAGAAAGCAAGGTAATGCATTCAATTGGGACTATATAACATGGATTACATGTATTGCATGTTGAAAATATGGTCATATTGCAACGAACTGTATAAGATTACACTTCAGAGGAAGACTTGAAAATTGAAGGAATATTGGAATGGCATGCTATTATTGTCATAAGGTTGATCCCTTAAGAACAAACTATAGACATTGAGCGTTAGCACCTAAAGATGAAGATATTAAAGGTAAGAGAAAAGTTGATGTTGATGAAGTACAGAATCAACTAGATAAGACATGGAGGAAGAAGACTAAAGAAATTGATATATCAAAAACCATAGTCGATGACACCTCATCCAATGGATTAGATGAATCCACTATATCTATTTGAATCATGCAAAGAGGCATGGAACTAGATTTGAATTGATATACCCTAATCAATTCCTAGCATATGATGAATTGAAGTCCATATTTGCATAATGCAAGATGCATGAGGACAACTCATGAATTATTGGATGTTAGTGGAGTTGATGAGTCTCACTGAGAAGAATAGTAAGTAAGAAGAAGCATAAGGTACACCGAGCATGTGAATTTGTAGGTATGGTTATTGAGTTGATGATAGAAGTGTTTATTGATTGAGCATTATATAGTAACCGAGAAAAAGATTGGAGAGCCAGTGTGTGTGAACCAAGGATGTGGAGCATTTATTATGCCCTACCTAACATTAAAGTGAATTTTCCATTTATAATAGAGTTTGAAATGTTCATTTGTTCATCCTTTATTTTGGAGTTTGAAAAAGTGAATTAGAGAGAAATTAGAGTTCATATTGTGCGTGTTGATCTTAGTTCAGTTTTGACAATTGAGTGTCAACACACTTAAGATATTTACTAAGTTCATGTTGAGCTAGTAACATATGCTCAGTATAATATGTATAGATGCCAAGTTGCAATGAGTGTCAAGTCACTCATGTGTTGAGTGAACAATTAATGCCAAGCAAGTTCAAGTACTGAGCAAGATAAAATTGTAGTAAGTGTCGAGCATCAATAGTATCAAGTGCTGAGTAACACATAATGGACCTAATTGTTTGTGATGGCACAAAAAACTATGTAAACCATTTTTATGCTGACTTATGGATAGATCTTGAAGCTTTGAAGATAAGATTGAATCTATTTAGTTTTCTTATGCAATCAACATGTAACCAATCAGAAAATTGGAAAGGATTAAGTGGGAAAAGGAATGAATCTCAGTCATAGATTCATACCTAACCCTAAGTCACCAAATTATTTTTAAGCAAGACACAGCCCCATAATTCAATGTGTGTGTATGCGAGAAAATGATGCAAGTGAATAATTGAAGGAAGTGAAAGGGGTGAATTGATCAAAAAGCATTCAAGGTGACTTAGAAGTGTGAAAGAATTGTAGAATCAGTTTGCAAAACAGAGGAGAAGCTATACAACATTGTTATAATAGATCAAGAGGATCAAGATGGACAAAACTATGATCTAAAATCAGCAAGGCAAAGTTGTAAGTTATCAGATCAAACATTCTACTATTACTTTCTAACAACTATATCAGTAGAGCGAAATCCTTTGGACTAAGGTTCATTTAACAGTCATTGTAAAATCCTTTAACAGGGTGACATTCCAAGTGAGTGTTTTAAATTCCTTTAACCAGGCACACTTCTAACAAGGTGTTTCAAAATCCTTTAATAAGGTATGATCTAACAATCCTTTGTAAGCCTTTAACAAGGTAGGCCTTTCATAGGGAAGATCATGAAAATGGTCAAACTATGTAATCTTAACAGGTGACACTTTATTACTATAGTAGTGAAGAATTGTGGGTGTCATCCCCACCCTAGTTTTACCTTCTTATTGGAGGGTTTCTGGGTAATCACATCAGGTGTCAAGTATTTGCATGATTATATGTTAAATGCATTTGGTTTACATTTCATTTCAATTTTTGTATGCATCTAATGAATGGTAAAAATTGGTTTAAGTATTAAAGTTTGAACTCTTGAAGTATATATTTCTCATTTGTATTTCTAACAATTGGTATCAAAGTTGAGTTCTCATCAGGAGAAGCCTTAACACTTGGAGAAAAGATCTTGAAATGGAAGTTTACAAGTTGGGAAAGACCATTGAAAACCAGGAGATTGAGATACATCTCATACTACAACAACTGAATGAAGCCAGAGATGCTTTGAGGAGTTCACTGAAGAGAAGGAAAGAGATTGCTATGGCAAAAAATGACACATAATATAAAGAGATTGACACCACAAAATTATTTGCAAATGGTAACTCTAGTGAATTCGATGCAGCAATAATAGATATCATGAAAAAGAATAGAACAAAGGCTAAAGAAATTAGAAATCTCAAGTTGGAACAAGAATCACAAGCTATATTGCTATGTGAGGTAGCTAAACAAAATAAGAAAGCTATAGAAGACAAGGCCATGATAAATAAGGCAAAAGAATTTTGGCAAATAGATTGGAGGAAAATTCAGTAGAGCTATCCAGGATCTTAAACATGCAATTGGACACCCTAAGCCAAATGATGAATGCTCATCATGAGTTAAATCTCAAGGACATTGAGATAACTTCACTAAAGTTGCAAAATGAACAGCTATAGAATGACTTGAAAAGAGAAAATGAGTTTGCTGAAAGTTTCAACAAGCCAAATGAAGCCATCAAGTACTTTGAGCAACTACTAAAATACCCTAGATCCAGTAAAGATACATAAGGATTGGGCTACATAAGCACTGAAGAGGAAGAGTAATCCAAGACTGTTAAAGAAAGGAATAACAAAGGCAAGAACTCTAAACTTACTTGTCATCATTGTGATAAGAAAGGACATACAAAAAATGTTTGCAGGAGTAAGAATTCTAGTCAGAATGCTAAGCCAAGGAACATGACTCATTGTCACAAGTGTAACAAACAAGGTCATCAGGCACAAACACATAGTAGCGGAAGCAATAACATACATTCAACTAAAAGCATACATAATAGGTTACATTTCCTAAGGATCCCAAGACGTTGAATCACATTTAAATTTAATTAAAACTAAGTCCATCAAATACCACATCCATATGAAAGAATAATGAAAAGTCCAATGTCCTTTAAATAATATAATTTTTTTCGAATGCCTCTTGGCATATTAAATTTAGAATGCTCAATCATCCACTATACATGTCACAGGGTATGAAAGGCTAAAAGAATATACATATGTAAAAATAGAGATACATCATCCTCCTCGGATCCATGATACAAGGTAAAATAAAATAAATGAAACCATCCACCATACATGATATATCCATCCATCATAAAAAATAACCATCCATCATAATGATACATAGATAGAATGAAAGGAAATGCAGACAAGGAAGCTCCATCCATGGTAGCAACAGATGGATCTCAATAGTAAGAGTAAAAAGCACTACCACCCGATCGTGTGGAACCTAAATGGCCCACTCCCACTGTGCTAAGGAGATAGTCTCAAGTCCCAAACAAGATATCAAACCACATATCAAAAGTACTCTCTAAGTCCATAAAATCCTAAAAGTATTCTAACTCAAGGGTTCCAAGATAGATCAACATCTATACCCAGAGGCACACAAGACACGTAGGAAACCTACTATGTAAGCAAGCACGTGTCATCGCATGAATCACGCTAGAGTTACCTTGGCAGTGTCTTCGGACCTCGACCCCCTAGTGATCCCTATGTGGCCACTAGTATCCTCTTGTACTGACAAGGCATACTACGAATGCAAGGTCACAACCAAGCATTCTCTCTACTCCCATCCTAGTCCATACTAGCACTCAAGGCATGGGCAAGAAAATACAAAGACTCTTATTAGGTTCATTTTATTCCCATTTAGTGTAATGTTTTCACTTGTTAAACAACTTACAATGGGTTACCCTGGCAGCCACTTAGGGCCCTGACCTCCATTGCAAGCCACTTCTCGACATTATAAGTGGATAACCTACCCTAGGCTAATAAGAGTATAAATCAAAGAGTCATATAAAATCACCTCAGTCCTTTGCAAGTGACTAGAAAGCATCAAAAGATAATCATAATAATCACATCAGTTCTCTACGAGCAACTGGAAAGCATCCCAAAAATAATACTGATCAAAGAACTCATAATGGTTAAGTCCAAATATGTCAAAGCATGACATCACCAAAATAAAGCAAACACTTTAGTCCTATCAAAGCGATTGGATAACAATTCAATTATAACTAATCGAGGACTTAAAAATGGTTAAGTCAAATAGGTTATACATTTCACCTTAGTTTCACAAGAGAACATTAGAAAACAAAAACAGTCAAAACATCTCATAGAGCATACCAGACACATTACCATGGTTGAGTATAAAATATCAAGATCAACATTAGCATGACATCACAAGCACATAACCCCCAAGCCTCTGGTAACAACCTAAGGCTGGTCAAAGCTAGATCAAACCTCGAAAACCCCATAGCATATACATCACATAGAAAACGAGATAACCTCACCGTTGGGTTTGATTGATAATATATTGTTGAGTTAATGTAAGGTTTCCATTCCTAGTTGAACGTATGTTTTAAATAGATAAAATCCATAGTTACCCATACAAATTATCGCGTTCTTAAATTTAAATGATGGTACAATTACCCTATTTCAATTTTAAATCCATTGATCCAAATGATCTAAGGATAATTGTCTATTTAAAATATTAAAAATAATCCCCATTAACTTTAAATAAAATAATTAACAATTTCATTAAAATCAGATTTATGATTAATAATTAAATAAATCTAGTTCTTCCCAACATCTTATTAATTATTAAGTATTAATAATTAATAACAATCTATTTAATAATTAATTTATTAATTAATACTTATTTAATAAACATTATTAAATAGTAATTAAATTAATATTAACACTTAATAATGAAATCATTAAATACTAATAAAATTACTATTAAAAATTTATTAATGAATTTATTAAATAATAATAAATTTTATAATATAAAACTGATTAATAAAATATCATTAAATAATAATAACATTGTTAATACAGAAAATGATTAATATTTATCAAATTAAAATTAAAATAATAATTTAAATAAATTTTAAAAAGGCAATATTGCCTAAGGCGTTTAGGGCCCGCTAGCCTCTACCAGCTGTGTGGCCCCTTTAATGCTCCCCATTGCAGGTACACTATGATTAACGCAGTGTAGGCATGCATGAAGGTCGCTGACCGAATAAGGTAAGTGTGGGGTGGAGTGAAACCCCCTTCTCATTAATTGTATTTTATTATTTTTTTAAAAAAATTAATATATATTTTTTAATTAAAACTTCAAAGCAATCCCCAATGTGTAAAAATATACTTTATTTTAAATTAAATTAAATTTTATTTAATAAAATTTATCCATCCAAACCAATTTCCCCCTCCCACTAAAATACTTTAAATAAAAAAAAAAAAAATAAAAAAAAAAAATATATATATATATATATATATATATATATATAAAATAAACATTTACAAATATAGTCTGATAGAGAAAATATCATTAACCATGCGAATTTTCAACCTAGAATTTTTTTTTCTTTCAAAAGCTCTTCCCAATTTAATTTCTAAATTCTTTAATCTAGAACGAGGGTTTCTAATTGAGTTTTCTTCCTTGATCTCTTCGCACACAGAAATAATCAACATGCATACCAAAATTTCAGAATATAAAACTTTCGTCACAAGAATTCTTCAAATAACCATTTGACAAACACAGAGAAGACATGAAAGAAAGAGTGTAATACATTTAGTGAATAATCACAAGTGTCTACCTGGACACTGATGCTAATAGCTACACCTAAGAAAATTGTAGAGAAATTCCTCCTCTCAGAACCTTCTCCTTTTCGAAAATTCCTCCTTCTTCCAAAATTCACTCCCCTTTGAAAAATGAACCCTCAATTGGTGATAAGGAGTTCTCTCCTAAAATTAGGGCACTAATTGTGTGTTCACCCGAGAGAACTCTTCGCTCACTAGACTTCAACTCCCTATTAACTTTTCTTTATCTTTCTTTTATCTTTTCCATGCACGTTTATTGAATTATTAAATTAGTTTATTTAATTTTCACTTGACTTCTTTGAAACTAATTTATTAAATTTTAATCTCATGCACACTTAATGCAATTAAAATATCTTTATTAAATTCACTTGTTTTATCTTTTTAATTAATTTCTTATATTTTCCATCTCATGCATACATCATGCAATCTAACAACTTTTAATACTTAATATATTTTCACTTTTTAATTTATTTTCGAAACTTAATTGATAGAATATTTATTAACTTAAATAATAATATTATTTAGCATTTATTTTAAAAATGAACTCTAAATATATTATTATTAAATTAAATAAATATTATTATGTTCTAAAATTATTCTTATAACTTTTATCCTCAAATTTAATTCTTTTTATTTAATTAATTTTATAATTAATTAAATATAATTAAATATTAAAATATCATAATAATTTTCCATTAAATTAAATCATTAATTTAACCTTTTAATCTGACTTAATTAATAGAAAATTTCACCAAAGACTCATAAAAAATACAAAAACCCATCATAGAAAAACACATACAAAATCAAACTAAAGGGTTATAATCATGAATTAATGTCATTTGACACATTCGTAGGGTACTCAACTCAGGTACTTGTCCTAATTATCTAGGACAAATGGCTTAAAGGTTTGGGATTTGGACTTAAGAATTTATCTCCCCTCTCTTACCACTGAGATAATGTGATAGGGTACACTCATCCTAGCAATTCAAAGAAGTCAATACCTGGTACCTGCAACCTGCATAAAATTCACGCATGCACAAACACAATATATACTAAGCTAAGTAGGCAATGGTAGGAAGTGGTGTATTGTGTAGATCTCGACTAGCAAGTGACTATGAATCCCTTCCTTAACCACATTAGAAATGCCATACATAAAGAAAACAAACACACACACCATACACATGTAGTATGGGGTAAGTATCCATAAGAACACACATATGATAATCCATCTAACTAAACATCATCAATGACTAAAAACACTGTAAGAATCATCATGCATACATGAAGTTTAGAGTACCAAGTAATCTCATCATATGTCAATTGAATATGAAACAATATCTGATAATATCTAAACAATGCTACTAATCATCAAGCATAAAATTGGCCTAAAAGAGTTCGGTAATGAAAGAAAAAATGTAAACTAGGGGCAGACACTACATTGGACATAGAGCCTTTGAATGTAGATCCAAGTCCACATGGACAGCAAGGAAGCCAATAAAGGTACGAAGCTATGAAAACTTTTATAGCTGGGACTAGAATACAAGACATAGCTTTCATTATTGTCAAGAGTATGGATAGATCCCTAAGAATTGCATAAGAACACACTTTAGTGGTAACTACAACAGATGGTTGAGTCAAACTAATGCTTTAGCTGTTTAAAGACTGGTCATATCAACAAGCATTTCCCAACAAGGTCAAAGACACTCAACTCATAATTCAATAAAGGAAAAGGCAAGGTGGATGTTGAACACACTAGAAGAGAGATGAACAAAACATGGAAGAAGAAATATGGATGCAACACATCAAATGAAGGGATCACTTCACCTGATAGGTCAAGTGGTCACATCTCATCAAATTAAGCAAAAGGAGGTATGTGGGACTGATGTTTAAAATGTTTTATCATACATCAATTCCAAAAGAAGTTAGTACCAAAAAAGATATATTAGCATGAAGAAAGATGCAAGATAGTAAGGAAATTCCAAGGTCAAATCTTTAAGTTTTCACATTAGCGTTGAGTGTGAAAAGTTCTCTTTTGTTGTCGAGTAAAGTACTAGTATGTTTCGAGCTATCAACCAAAGTCAATTGAATCTGAGTCAGTAGTAGTTATCGAGTGAGGGAAATTTCTATAGGTTCCGAGTAAAGGTAATTCTAGTAGCTATTGAGTGATGATAAAATAAATGGATGCCGAGTAAAACAGGAATTATATTAATGCTGAGTTTACAGCTGTACATGTACCATGCAATAAATGCTATATTTTGAAAGGGTATAAGGTCAAATTCCACATATTTCTTCATCATTACAAATATAGAGCAAGAGCGAGTAGAGCGAAGAAGTGATTCACAAGTGAGATCAAAGCATTTGCACAAATCATAGTGAACATCAAGCATCAGTTCATCAATTTCAAAGGTATTCTTCATCTACCAAGCTACACAATTTCATATTTGTTAAAACCCTAGCTTGCATAATGGCCTCAAGTTCAAAAAATGTAAAGGAGAAGGAAATGGTCAACATTTAATTAGTTAGCAATGAGGTCAAACAACCATATTTCAAGGCTATACTAGAAGTTGCTTATAAAAATGACCCAACAAGCACGATATCTATTATTCCACCTAACGTTGTAATGGTCTAAGATGTGAGGAAGTGTTATAATTGCAAGGTAGGAGGAATTGGAGACATGGAAATCAAACAAGCATATGACAAATTATGTGAAAACAAGGTGTTGAAGGAGGAATTTAAAATTGTAGAGAGGAAGGGCTTAACCCGTGCCCTAGATTTTCCAACAATTTTCAAACTTGAATGGATCAAAATAGTTCTAAGCAGAATACATGATGGATTTCTATGGCTAGAAGGAGGACCTATCAAAATTTCAAAGAGAATTATACATAGGTTTACTATTTACCCAACCCTAGATTGGCCCAAAATATTGAGGAGCGATGTGACTATTGACACTGTTATAGATCCACTTCTTGACTTCTCCATTAGAGTCATATCACATAAATTCTATTAGTTAAGAATACTAAATAGTGTTTCTTGTATAGCAGTTGATGTAGGCTATAAGATTGTCAAGAAAGATCATACTTATGATCTTGCATAGCTCCAACTACAACAGATAATGGAGAACCTAGGAGCAATAAGAAAATCAAAGAGTGCTCAATGTAAGTTTGGATCAATATTGTTATTTATATTTTTCTATGTGCAAAATGAGTTCCCATCTTTTGGCAAATAGGATGGAAGACCAATAGGTCATTTTTTGTACAAATCAATGATTATATTGAGCAAATGGGAGAGAATTTTGAGTCAGTAAAGACTATCTATTTTGAAGACTTCAAGAGGTCCATGAAATAGAGGTTAAGAAATCATGTTTCCCTAGTGGAGCAACATTACAATGACATTTGTTTCCTTGTAGACATTGACTATCCAGGCTATTGTACCTAGAGTTAGATGGTTAAGGCCTCTAGGATATGAAATTAATATTGATGAAGCCTCAACTGCTATCACTGCACTACTTGCCGAAGAAGTTGATAAGACTGCCAAATTTTTTGCTAATTATGATGTTGTAAAGTCAAAGGTTGAGATCGAATTGAAGACAACCTCAACTTTGAAAAAGAAAGATAAAATGGTGAGAAAACTAAAAGCTAAGTTTGGGGAAGGTGCAAGAGATAATGATGAAGAAGATGAAGAGGAAGAAGAGGAAAAAGGTCAAGAACCTCTTGCTTTGACCCAAGGCATGGGTGAAGATAAAGAAAAAGAAGGTGTTGAGGGAGAAGAAGCCAAGGAAGCACTAGCAAAGCCAAGGCACAACTTGTTGCAAAACCAAAGGAAAACAGAATGCAAAGTCAAGTGCAACAAAGCCTATAGCTCCAGTAACAAGAGCCACTACAAGGGCAACTAATCAAAAAGGCCAAGGAGCAAGAAAAAAAGAAAACTAAGGCTACTAAATAGACTAGTCCAATGTCGAAGAAATCAAGAAGAAAATACATAGCACAACCAGAGATAGATGACGAGAAGACAAAGCTTGAGGACACAAGTCAGTTTAGAATGGTAAGTCATGCTCAAATCTAATCCTGAAAACATTTGTGATAATGTTAGGGATAATGTAGATTTGAAATGATTGAAAAACATTGAATTTGGAAAACTTGGTAGAGAAGATTAGAACATGATAGAAGAGTCACTATATGCCATGATGGAAAAATTCAAGAACACTCCTCTTAAATTTGATAATACATGTACACCATTATTGAGAATAAGTGGCATCATTGCCTAAATATTGAAAAAGAAATAAGAGAATCAACATTAGCACAAGTGATCCTAGAGTTAACAAAGGGGAAAATTACCAAAGCAAAAAAAAAGTATGGAAATCAATTTGCACCCAAATATAGAGCTTTTAGCATTTTGTAGAACAAGACTGAGGATGTTGTCATGAAATCTACCCAAATGTGGAAGTTGATATATGGATTGACAACTATCAAACAAGGAGAAGAAGATCCCTTTGAGGGAAGAAACAATGAGGAATAAGGTGAGGAAAAGGAAGAAGAAAAAGAAAAAGAAAAAGAAGACACCACTATGGAGGACACACAATAGTAGAAAGATGAGATGGCAACAATTGATGAGTAGAAAACATAACAGAGTGTGGAAGACTCACAATTGCCAGCAATGAGCCCTCCACATGATACAAACACACCTACAGAGACCATAACAATGCAAGATGTTCCTGAGAGCTCACCTTAGAACATTAATCCATTAACTGTAGAGGATCTAAAAAAGATACTTGACCAATCCACATTACAAGAAAGATTATGTGAAAATCTTATATTGGTCAGTGTGGATGAACTTCAAAAAGAAGTAGCTGATACAACAAGGGAAAAGGTGAACACACAAGAACTACCTTCTGCCATCTCTACAACTACCAGTGCTCAACCAATAATACAACTAGAGGATAAATCTACAAAGGTTGACACTACTGCAAAAGTTGACATAGCTGATACAACTCAGACTATAGAAGTAAATGAGCCTACAAAAGAACAAGTAGGACAGATAGATGTTTCTGTACCTAATGTACAAACACAAGGTGCATCACAATTAATTGTAATTGATCAAGGTAGATCTGATGAAGAAAAGGACACACCTAAGGAGGAGCAAGAAGCCATATAGACATTGGTAAACTTACCAACATCTGGCACTCCTACTAAAGTCCTTTAGAGGCCGAACATTGATGCAATGCCATTGTAGATTTCAGCACCAAGCTCCAGGTAAACAAAGGTTGCTAAGGTATTTCACTATGGTGATGCACTTTTAGATGAAGAAATAGTGATACCTAAATATGACTATGCAACCATGACATTAGAATAGATCAATATAATGCAAGAAGCATTGGAGAGAAAGAAGAATCAAGAAATACTCAAGAAAGAGTACAAATAGAGGCAAGCACTTCAAGAGATCAAAGACATCTTTTTAGATGCTTTTAGCTTGCAAACACCTGATGAATCTAAACCTATATTAGAAAAACTATCAAAAATTGTTGAAAAGGTGACTAATGAAGACCAGGATAATAATGTTAAACTTATGGAATGGTCTAAAAAGAAATTTCAAGGGAAAGTCAATGAGAAAATATCTAGTGAAATGGCAATATCCCAAGTTGAATTGGCTACCAAAATTGAGAAACTGAAGAAAGTACTTGAGAACATATCCTCATTGTTCAAAAAATTGTTTGATCCCACACTCTTCACACAAGAAACAAGCCATAGAATTATGAACCTAGAAAGAAACTTGAACATCTCGGTATGCAACTGCCCCAAAATCCAGCTCAAAGTGAGAAGCATTTTAATCTAGTGCTTCATACACAAAATCAACTAGTTGTGTTAACAACAGAAGAGGCTAACATAAGAGCCAAGTTGATTAATATACAAGCCTCCCTTACCCCTCATATGGAAATACTCCAAAAGGAATTATCATATGTAGAAATAGCATTAAAGAAAGATCCCAATCTTTCAACATTGGATGAACTAGTTTATCTTGTAGTAGAGACAACCATCCAGATCAAATCCTTAGATGTTGCATTAGACAACTGGGATGCTGCTTTGAAGATTAGAATGGAAGTCTACAAGAAATATTTGGACAAATACACAATTAGTGTATAGACCCTTTGACATTAGTGTCAAAAAAAGGGGGAGATAAATATGAAAGGGGGAGATAATAAAGAATAAAGAGGGAGATAACCCAAAAGGGGGAGAGAAAACAAAGGGCGAGAAAATACTAAAAGAACAGAAATAGAGTGTTAGTACTTTTGAAGACAGAGAGTATCAGCATAAAGCAAATCTACTCAAAAAAAGACAAATTTTGAGGTATATGTGTCTATTATCGAGTTTTGAAAATTTTGAAGTTTTCTATATATATGTCAAACTGTGTATACATTATACTCAAAGAAATTAGATTTTTTATGTATAGTTAAGTGTTTTTGACACTCATGTCAAAGGGGGAGATTGTTGATCTTAGTTTGGTTTTGACAATTGAGTGTCAACACACTAAAGATATTTACTAAGTTCATGCTGAGCTAGTAACACATGCCAAGTATAATATGTATAGATGTCGAGTTGCAATGAGTGCCGCGTCACTCATGTGCCAAGTGAACAGTTAATATTGAGCAAATTCAAGTGTCAAGCAAGACATAATTATAGTACGTGTTGAGCATCAATATTATCAAGTACCGAGTAACATAGAATGAACCTAGTTGTTTGTGATGGCACAAAAAACTATGTAAACCATTTTAATGCTGACTTATGGATAGATCTTGAAGCTTTGAAGATAAGATCAAATCTATTTGGTTTTCCTATGCAATCAACATGCAACCAATCAAAAAATTGGAAGACTCTCAGTCATAGAATCATACCTAACCCTAAGTCACCAAAGTCTTTTTAAAGAAGATGAATCCCCATAATTCAATGTGTGTGTATGTGAGGAAGTGATGCAAGCGAAAAAATGAAGGAAGTGAAAGGGGTGAATTGATCAAAAAGCATTCAAGGTGACTTAGAAGTGTGAAAGAACTGCAGAATTAGTTTTTAGAATAGAGGAAAAGCTATACAACATTGTTATAATAGATCAAGAGGATCAAGATGGATAGAAGTGTGATCTGAAATCAACAAGGCAAAGTTGTAAGTTATCAAATTAAACATTCTACTGTTACTTTCTAACAACTATATTAGTAGAGTGAAATCCTTTGGACTAAGGTTCATTTAACAATCATTGTAAAATCCTTTAACAAGGTGACATTCCAAGTGACTGTTCTAAAGTCCTTTAACTAGGCACACTTCTAACAAGGTGTTTCAAAATCTTTTAATAGGGTAGGATCTAACAATCCTTTGTAAGCCTTTAATAGGGTAGGCCTTTCACAGGGTAGATCATGAAAGTGGTCAAACTATGTAACCTTAACATGTGACACTTTATTGCTGTAGTAGTGAAGAATTGTGGGTGTCATCCCCACCCTAGTTTTACCTTCTCATTGGAGTGTTTCTAGGTAATCATATTAGGTGTCAAGTGTGTGTATGCTTATATGTTTGATGCATTTTCTTTACATTTCATTTTAGTTTTTGCATGCATCTAATGAATGGTAAAAATTGGTTTAAGTATTAAAGTTTGAACTTTTGATTCACCCCCCCTCTCAAAAGTATATATTTCCTTTTGGTATTTCTAACAATTTGTAATTGGAATTGGATCTTTAACAAGTGAGTTTGAATGATCTTTTAGTATTGAGAATGTAAGTGAGCTAATCAAACTAGTTTTTCAAAGCTTTCAACAAAACCCTAATTTCTCAAAATGACGTCAAGCTCAACAACTATAAAGAATAGCAAGGTTAGCAAAGTAAAGTTGATTCACAATGAATATTGTGAAGAGCCTAGATACAAATTGGATGCAAAAGTGGCTACACAAATTAATGAGATGAGAGCATTATCTTTGAGTCCACATAGTGTTTTATTGGTTTGAGATATCCGTGTATTTTATCATTGTAAGATTGGAGTAGGTGATTATGAATTGCAAGAGACATACAAGCAACTATACATTGATGGGTGATTGAAGGATGAAAACAAAGAATTGGAAACTAAGGGATTGACACATGTTTTGTATTTTCCTAAGGTATTCAAAATAAGATGGATGCACATTCTATTGAGTAGAGTGTACAACATGACATTATGGTTGGACAAGCCTGTGAAAAATCATGAATGATGTAGTGCATATGGTCACTAGATACCCTATAACTAAGAAGACCAAGGAAATTAGGGTTGTACCAAAGAAAGATATTCAAGATAAAAATGGAGTGGTATGGGATGATAGAGGATTGAAGGTTGCTACCATCATTGATCCTGAGACAATATTTGGAAATAAATGTTGTTGCATATAAGATATTTAAATCTAGCAGGGCATATAGTGTACCATGTAGCGCATTTGACCGAGCTTACAAAATTATGAAGAAATGCACAAAGCTAGACCTCACCAAGTTGTTACTAAAGTGAATGAATGAAAATATGAAGACTTTGATTAGCTAAAACAAACACTCGCAAATATGGTTCATTATTGGCATGCATATTATTTTACTTGAAAAATTATTTCCCTACCATTGAAAATGTCAATTAGGATGTTAAAAGGCTAGTCATTTGCTAGATTAATTAATATATTGAAAGGTTAGGTGACAAATTTGATAGTGTTATGATTGCATACTTCAAAGAATTTAAGGTTATAATGCATAAAAAATATAGAACTCCACCTCCACTTGTTGAAAAATACAAGGATGATTTTTTTTCTTAGGTTATACTAACAATACTTTGATTTGGCTAGAGCCCATGGGATATGAGATTAATATTCATCAAGCTACTGAGGCTATAAAGACATTATTGAAGGATCCAATAAACAGGAAGGCTAAGCCCTTTAGTGCTTATGAGGAGACAAAAGAAAAGAATAAAAATAGACATCATTACTCCTATGATTGAGAAAAAAAATCAAAAAATGATTACCACTATGGAGGGAACATTCAAAGAAGAGAAGAAGAAACTTGTCCTAATGCTCACCGATATGAAATGTGAAGATGTTGAAGGAGAAGAGGACAAAGGAAAATAAATTTTTGTAGTAGCAACATAGGAGAATAAAGGAAAAATAAAACTTCTCACAATACCATCAAGACCTCAGGCTACAAGGTCAAGGACCAAGGCTTCTATTGTTGCCACCCCTATATGAAAAAGAGAGTTGTAAAGATAAAAATGGGCACACAATCACAAGTTAAAACATATCAAAAGAGGGAGCATGTAATTACATCCTCTAGCCAACAATCAAGGAAAGGGAGAAGAAAATGTGTAGTAAAAGGAGATAATGATAGGACTAAATTTGATGATGTCAACCAATTGAGAGTTTCTTTTAAAAAAAGGCCTAACATTGTTGATGAAATTGCCACTTCCCTAAGGGATCATGTAAGTTTGTCTACTTTCAAATATATTAAGTATCATTTAGTATGAGTTATGATGACAAGCAAAATATAGAGGATGCTTTGATACATATGATGGAAAAATTTAAATATGAACCCATAGAGAGAGGGAATATGATCCCAAAATAGTTGTATAAAAAAATTGATAAAAGGTGGCAATATGCATTGATTGAGAGAAAGATACCTTGCAATTGTAATGCTTGAATTACATGTTAATGAAATTGGCGATGCAATGAAAATGCATAAGCAAAGTTTTGTACAGAAATAAAGAGCACTACAAGTATTAATAGGAAGGTTACAATAAGGAAATATAGATGGCCAAAGAACATGGAAATAAATTATTAATATCAAGGATGTTGAGGAGGTCACATAAGAAGAGGTCGCAGAGCCAAAATGGTATAATGACTTAGATAATAAAGAAGATGACTATGAACATATGACCATTCAAGATATTGTTTATGGTGTTCATGACATGGTTAAGGATATTTTTGACAAGGAGGATAGTGTAACTATAGAAGATCTCACTACAGATGACCCAACTGATGGAATTAAGAAATATGGAGATGTTATGGCTAACACTAAGCATAACACATAAGGGAAAGCACTCACTGAGTCAAAAATTGCACAAATACTAGGCTATGCACCATTTATTCAATAAATAAAGGAATACAAGTACGAAACTCAAGTGGACACATGAAATGTAAATAAAACTACTATAGATGCTTTAGATTCTTTAATTAAAATTACACAAATCGATGCAAGCACAACTCAAATTGAGCAACAGAGCCAAACCACTCAAGGAGGAGATACGAATATTGAGAAAAAGATTGGAATTGATAATAATAGAAATACATAGACTAAAGGAGACACAAATGATAATAACAAAGATGATTTTTCTATTCACACAAGGCCACAAGTCTAGGGACCTCCTAGTGAGGGAATTAAAGGGCAAGGACACATTGCTCAACCCGAGAAAAGTTCACTTAGTGAACAAACAAAAGATGCATTGAAATAATTTGAGGTTAAGTCTCCTATGTCACACATACAATTAGTTCCATAGATAACTATTGATCAAGGAGATAAGAAAGAACTCAAGAAAATAGATCAGGTGCAAAAGGCTCCATTACTACCCAAGCCTCTCCTGAGTACCAACACAAATAGTTATACGGGTAACAAGTTGAAGAAAAACTCAACACCAACAAGGTCCAATACTATAATACTTGATGAAGATATTTCCATACCAGATTGGGACCCAAAGACCCTAAATCTAGATGCTCTAGTTGAATATGATGAAATATGTAACAAAAAGGTAGAACAAGATCGATTAAGGAAGGAACATAAGCAAAAAAAGGATATATTCGATATCAAAGATATTTTGTTAGATGTTTTTTTTCTAATGTCATATTTGATGAGTAGACTCCTACCTTGGAGAAATTAATACAAGTTGTTGACAAAGTAAATAAGCCTGATGTAGATGCCTAGGATAATCATCTAGGATAATCTAATAGAATAATCAAAGAAGAAGTTTAAGAACAAAGTTTTGGAAAAAGTTGCACAAACAATAGCAATCCAACAAGTGGAACTTTCCACCCTAGTTATTGAGTTGGAGGCCATTGTACAAAATTTTCTTACATTGTTCAAGAAACTCTGCAACATTCCCCAACTCACCCAAGATATCAAAGAAAAACTACACAAAGTAGGTGAGGATATGAAATCAAGTGTAGATGCACTGAATGCTAACCTTGGTTCTTAAATGGTCTACTATTCAAAGGTGAAATTATTCATAGAAGTTCAACATAGACTACTACATGAAGAATAAGAAGAAAAAAGGGCAGAGATAAATGAAATGCAAGACCATCTTGAGGTCATGTAATGTCATATCAAGAAGGCCAAAGACCTCATTGATACATTAGGGTTATCAATTGGAGAACATATGATTGATCTTGTAATAAAGTCAAAAGTAGAGAAGAAGACCCTCAAAATCTTGAAGAAAAATTAGGATACCACTATGATGGTCATGATGAAGAATTGCCAAGTATTTCTTGACCAACTAGGAGTACATCTTAGGTAAATATTTCATTTTTTGAAGATTTTAACTTTAGTGTCACAAAAGGGGGAAGATGTAATGTGTTGATATATGTATATAAAAGGGGGATAATGTATATAGGGATGGTGATGTATGTATAAATGAGTATGAGAATGTGTGTATATAATGAAAGGGGGAGTAGGATTTATAATTGAAATTGTCAACAAGACTTTACAAAATACACGTTATACCAAGGATGAGTATGTGAAGAGAAGGAAGTATGTATGTAGGGGGAGTTTCACAATTTTCCCTGAGTCAATTTTTGAGCTATCATGCATAAAGTTGTTTCCACTAATGCCAAAGGGGGAGAATGTTATTCCCATTATAGATTCATGTTGTCATTAGTGCCAAAATGATAGTTGAGGAGAACATAAGGTATTGGTCAATGAAAATTGTTACCAAGCCATAATATATTACCTTGGCCAAGATAAGATAGAAGTGTAAGTATGAGATAGTTATACCCAAAGAATAGTATAAAATGAGAAGTTATATACACATTGAGAAAATACTTCATTGAGTGAGCCAAGAGTAACTAAGTAAGAAGGACATCGAGAAAAAACACATCCATGAGCATGAACATAGTATTCATTGAGTTGCACAAGGAGTACATAAATGTTTGGAATGACATAAGATCTTGTGTAACAATTCAATTGAGTAGGAAACTATATTTGCATAGATCACGGAAAGGATTCAATAAGATTCATGGGGAAAAGTAATTTGACTATTTATGATTCCAAGGAAGAATGAAGGCAAGTGAAATAAAATAAAGGAAAAGAAGGAATATGAAGACACAAGGATGATTCTAGATCATTGATTTCAATATATGACATATTCAAGATAATTTCTAAACCCTAATTAGGTTAAAGATTAAAGAGGGAAAAAAATATACATAAGGAGCTATAAGGAATAGTTAAAATGGTTGTTTTTTTTGTTGAAGATGCCATTGAAGTAATATTAAGAAGGGGATATACTTGAGGACTGAATGGCTAAATCTACAGTAGAGAAGAGTACCAAACAAAACAAGGGACATAATTAAACATATCAATCATGTAGAAGGTGATCAAGCATTTGTTGGAATACTTTAGAATAACTAAGGGTGGGGGCTTTGGTGTGAACTAGTTATCCAAGGTCTAGATGTATAAGTAAAACTTTTCATAGCTTAGTGAACTCATAAAAAATTTATACTCATGCATGCATTCATAAGATTATGAAATCACTTCCATAAATGTAAAGCATTAAACATAACAGATTCATCAACACACTTGACACAATGATTTACGTGGAAACCCAATTTTGAAAAAACCACCAGTAACCTGCTACTCTTTTCACTCTTATGAAGTGATGCCATGTGAAAGGCCAACCCTATTAAAGGTTACAATACACACTGTTAAATGTGACCCTATTAAAGGTTTTCGATCACCCTATTAGGAGTGAGCCTTTTTAGAAGACTTTTGACCATTCATTTGAAATTTCACCCAATTAAAGGATTTACAAATGACTATTAGGTCAACCTTAATCCAAAGGATTTACCCTAGAATGATACAATTGTTAGAGTAACAATAAGGCTTTGATTTGATACAACTTACAACTTCATTTGTAGATTATAGATCTCTATTCAGTCCTTAATTCTTCTTGGCCTTCATATTTTGTAGCTCTGATAACTTGTTCACCCTTCAAGAATTCATCTTCTTAAGCCTTCTTGCTTAACATGCCATTGCAGACTCTTCTCTTAGGTCACCTGATGAAGAAAAATCCTTGATTCCTTGTCTTCCTTAGGTTCTTGCACATGATAAAATTTCTTTATGACTAGCCATTCCTATAAATAGGAAATTAAGATATTTTGCCGCTCATTCTCCATCATCCAATTTAGGGTTTGGATGGATTAGGTAGGATACAATGTATCTACCTCATACCTCATATCTCTTCTACCTCATACCTCATATCTCTTCTAGAAACTTCTCCTAAAATCCTTTTTGAATTTGTCTAAAAATGGTTTACCTTGAATTTTATGCCACCAACTCATCAACATTATCTTCCACCTTGTTCACATAATCCAAGAAAAAAAACTTTCTAGCTTAGACCCATCAAATTTACGATATTTTAAATAATGTAGTAGCTCGACATTATCAAGCTTTTGAGGCTTAGCACAAACTGCATTGCTCGACATCCACTATAAAATTAGTTAGCATGAACTAAAGTTTATTGGTGCTCAACATCAACTAAACTTTACTCAGCATCCAATGTTCTAATTGGCATACACTAGAATGAACTTTTACATAGCTCCAACTAATTTTTTGCTTGGTTAGCACTGGCTTTGCTTGGCACCTACTATCCACTTGGTCAATCTTGGTAGACAAAGTTTGTGTAACTTGTTCTTCTAAAATTTCTTAGTGTAACCAACCTTCATAACCTTAAGTAGATTATCAATGCACCATGTCATCATTGTCTTAACTGATTCTTGTACTTCATTACATAACATAACTCAACCTTTCCTCTAGGTGCTATTGTTACATCTTTTGATCAAATCCTCTTCATCAGTTAAATAAGTGATAGTACTTAAATCTTACAAGTAGTTATCTTACCAAAAAATAGCAGGTTTGACATCAGTGACAAATCAATGATTGAAACACATAGTCTTCTTTAACAATCTCCCTCTTTCAATCTAGTTTCAACAATCTCCCTCAACAATTATCTTTTCAATCTAATATCAACAATCTCCCTCTTTGGCATTGATGGCAAACCAAACTGATCAACCAAATCAATCCAAATGGTAAACACCTTTGTTCAACCAAACTTACTAGGTTAAAACAATAAGGCAAATACCAAAAAGAAAATAATTTCTTGTATTGAAATCTCTCCCTCTATCAACAACTTCCATCTTTTGATTAGGTTACAAAATTCTGTCTTATAACTCCTTCTGAGTTTCTTCTTGTATCTTCCTCTTATTAGGTAGATTAGGATTTCTCCCTCTTTCTCTATCTCCCTCACTCTGATCAGAAATATCGACAATTATCTCCCTTGATTGGTAATCATACTATTGATCAACAATATTATATCCCTATTTGACAACAATGCTAAAGACTTGTAATCTTTAAACATGCAGATATAAGATTTTTAGTTACTTCAGTTTTCTCCCTCTGTCACCTTGCTTGTGACTGATTTGGAGTTCTAGCTCTTTGATTACTTTAGGCAGCTCGCAAAGTAAGATCCTCTGCATCAATGTGTAACATATGAACATTAGCTTGTTTGATGTAGGGCACTCCTCTTATTACTTAGATAGCCTTATATAGGGGCATCATCCTTAGTTTACCTCTGAGATACTCATGAGCATCCTTAGGTAATGCTTTTGTGAAGATATCAGCAATTTGTTCCTTTATGTTGACATATTCCATCTTTACCTCTTTATCTTGAACTAACTGTTTCAAGTAATGATACTTGATTGCAATGTGCTTAGTCTTTGTGTTCATCACAAGATTCTTTGATATATTGATAGCAATTGTATTATCACAATAAAGTATCATTGGTTCTATGATCTCTTCCTTCATACCTTTGATTAGTTGTTTGATTCATATAATGTTTGTATAATTTATAGCAACAACAACATATTTAGCTTCAGCAGTAGATTGTGAAGTGCAATTTTGTTTCTTGCTAGTCCATGTAACCAGCCTCTTGCCTAAGAAAAATCCTCCTCCATTGGTGCTCTTTTTGTCATCAATGTTTCTAGCCCAATCAACATCAGTATAGGCTCTCAATTTAAATTTTTTATTCTTCTTATAGTATAGACCAAACTCTTTTGTTCCTTTCAAATATCACATTATTCTCTTCACAGCCATTAAACGATTCTCCCTAGGATTAATAGAGAACCTTGCAACTATCCCTATAGATAATGCAATGTCAGGTCTACTATGTACAACATATTTCAATTTGCCAATCATGGACCTATGCAATGTTTGATTCACCTTAGCTGAATCATCATTCTTTGACAACTTGTGTCCTATCACCATAGGTGTACTTACTGGTTTGGAATCATCCAATCCAAAAAAATTCAATATTTCCTTGACATACTTCGACTGAGTGATGTATATGTTAGAAACAATAGTCCACCAAGATAACTGAGAGGGGGGGTGAATCAATTATCCAATAACTAAACCACTTATCTTCATTAAACAAACTTAACCATTCAATCAAAGTAAACAACAACCATAAAAATATGCACATAGACAATTACATCAAATATGTTGACTAGGGAAACCCTTGATCAGAGGGAAAACCCCAGTGGGAATGATGCCCACAAGATGATGTACTAATATAAATATTCCTTGTTACAGGATAGACCCTGTTAGGAGTCTGTTACAACATTTAGTATAATGAGTCCCTACTAGGAGACTTTGAATCCCCGTTAGGAGTTGTGTTATAATGTACACAAGAAGAGTCCACTGCCCAAACATGCAATTTCAACTACAAGAAGAGCTCACTACTCAAACAAGTAATTTACTAGTATTTTTTTCTTTCCTCTATACTTTCCTCTATCCTATCAACCATACCAATCATTTCTAGACATTGTAAACTAGGTCATGAACCTCAAATCTAAATAGAAAACCTCAAATCACTTAGAAAAACCTTAGCAATGAAGTTTTCTTTAGTTCTGCACTGCTCTACCCAACTTCGCATCCTCTGCTGCTTTTCAAACATTTACAATTTGCATATCCTCATATCCACACATATCATGATAAAGGAAAATGTCCTTTCTTTATATGGAGTCCATAGAACAATTCATGAGTCAGTTGTTAGTCCTTCTCAACTAATTATTATAGGACCTCATTAAGAACATGTTACACTTAGCAATAACACAAATCTTCCACCTTGCAACTTGAATAACTTTCCATACATGCAATATTATGATGAGAAAGCTCAGCTACAACATCCTCAACATGTTATCTTCATGTCCTTAGCCTGATCATCAAGATATCAACTTTGCTAAGAGGTATAACAAGTTTACTAGAACATGTCTCTGTAAACTCTATCTTAGAACATACATCACCAAAACTTACATAACTTCTTCTAGATTTTTCCTTTCTACTTTTGACATTAATTGCATATACCGGATACTCAAAAGCATCTCTCATAACCTCGAGTGGTTATCATGCTCAACTAGCTATCCATACCAACTTAATCTTTCTGTTGTTCTTCTATTAGATACCATAGAAGACATCAAACATGCTATGTTGACATCAATGACAAACTCATTCATGAATGTAACATATCATCATCAAACCAATCTCTCCAATATTGCCAATCTTCCAAAAATCACCCCTTTGGCATTGATGGCAACGTAGATAAAAAACATCTAGTTCCAAGAATACCAACAAAAGATAAACATTCTTCAAATCCTCTTCATCAATCATACTCCCCATTGATATACCTCAATGTACTTTATACCAAACTGTTATTACAAATTCATGCTAAAGTCTCCTATATACCCAGCATAATGTTTTTCATGCCAAATTCTCTCCCATACTATTATTTTTTCCATGCCAAATTATCCCCCATCAACATCAATGTCAAAGGTTTCTGCAACCAACATCTCTGCATCAAACTCTGTAATAATTGGTACTTTCTCAGCTCAAGTGTTAAAAGAAACTATTCAAAACAACATCAACAACATTAATAAGAGTATTGAGTGACTCTATCCATCATAGATACTCCCCCATTTAGGAAGCATCAACATCCAGTCTAGAAAAATAATGGTGCTCTGTTACCCTAGATTGATGCACTCTTGCATCTTCTTACTCAGATGTAGTAGGAGGCATAACCCCAAGCATACCTTGCAAATACTCAAAAGTCTCTTTGGGAAGAGGCTTAGTGAATATATCTGCAACCTACTCTTTAGTGCTCACATACTCCAATTTGATTTCATTTTCTACAACTTTTTCTCTTAACATATGATACTTAATAGAAATGTTCTTAACCTTTGAATGCAATACTAGATTCTTAGACATATTTACTATGTTTGTATTGTCACAATGTATAACAATAGGTTAACTAATTTATATCTTCATATCCTTCAGTATCTACTTCATCCATATTACTTGATTATAATTATTTACTACTGCAGATACTCTACTTCTACTATACTTTGAGATGTACAATCATGCTTCTTCCAAGAAACTAGTCTTCCTTTAAGAAAGAAAGCTCCTCCACTAGTTCTCTTTCTATCATCAATATTGCCTGCCTAATCTGTATTAGTATAAGTACTTAGAGTAAAATCATTAGATCTATCATACCATAATCCAAATTTTGAAGTTTCTTTAAGATATCTGAATATCCTTTTCACTTCTACATAATGTGCTTCTTTGGGATCAGCTTAGAAAATTGCAATAATTCCAACTACATTTGCTATAGCCGGCCTTGTGTGAGTCAGATATTGCAAACCTCTAATCATAGATCTATACTTCTTCTACTCAATAGTAGGTGTCTCATCCTTTGTAGATAACTTGTGTCCAGTTACCATAGGTGTTCCAATAGGTTTATGTGTTTCTAAACCAAACCTTTTTAGTAAATCCTTCAAGTACTTAGTCTAAGAAATAAAGATTCCTTCTTTATTCTGTACTATCTACAATCCTAGGAAATATTTCATCTCTCCTTTCATTCTCATTTCAAATTCTTTTTTCATTTCTTCAGAAAACTTCTTACTTTCTTCATCATTTCCTCCAAATATGATAACATCAACAAATATTACCAAAGTCATCAAACCATTATTAGTTTCTTTCCAATATAGATTGCTATCTACCATACCTTTGCTATATCTAAGCTTTGTTAGATGCTTATCCAACCTTGCATACCAGGTTCTGGGTGCTTGCTTCAATCCATACAATGCTTTCCTTAGTTTGAATACTATGTCCTTGTCATCTATGAAAGGACATCCTTCAGGCTACTTAATGTATACTTCTTCTTCAAGTTCTCCATTCATAAATGCTAACTTGACATCCATTTGATATACTTTGATTTTTTTCTATGGTGCATAGGCTAAGAATAATCTTACGGATTCTATTCTAGCCACTGGAGCATAAGTCTCCTCATAATCTATTCCTTCTTGTTGTGAATGTTGAGATAATGGGTGTTGCACACATTGCATAATATTGTTATATTTTATTATTTTATTTTATCATGTAATGTTCCACCTAAATGGATGTGCAACATGTAAAGGTTCCTATGGAATATTCTTGATGAGTTATATTGTAACATTGTGATAATATTTCATGTAATTATTTAATATTTCAGAAAATAATTAAATGCCCAATATTAAATGTGGGGTCAATGGGTTAAGTAGCACATGGTTTATGTAATACCACTTGGTGGTTTTGTGGGACTTGCTACTATATAAGCAGCCACAAGGGTAGTTGTTGTAGACAAGAGAGTAAGAGTGAGAAAGGCAAGAGTTGAGTGGGACAAGGCTTGACAGGTTAGCCAAGGGAGCATTTGTGAAGGTTGGAAGCATGGCATGGGATGTGTGGATTCATGCTTGTTCACATAGTTTGCTCGGTTGTGGCTATGGACATGAAGGCTTCCATGGTTGTATGGAAATGGTATTTTTGCTGAATAATACATGGTCATGGATGCTTTTGGAGGCTGGGTTTTTCACTCAATGAGGGTTTCCCAGGGTATATCTTGTGTCACAATTTTGTGGGTATGTTGTCTATTCTCTTGCATGTGGATTTCAATTGCATATTTATTTAGATCTATTATGGGTTATGTGGAAATGGTTATATTCTTTGTTGCCAAGTTTCCTTACAGTGAAGAACCTTTAGATACTACTCTTGCTTTATTTCTTACAACTTCTCCTTGCTCATTCATCTTGTTCCTAAGTACCCATTTGGTTCCTATCACATTCTTATTTGCTAGTTTGGCAACCAATTCCCATGTCTCATTCTTTACCATCTAATCCAATTCTTCTTTCATGGCTTGTTTCAAGTAATCATCTTTACATGCTTCATCTGCATTCTTTGGTTCAACTTGAGATATCAATCATAGTTCTTCATTAACTTTGCTTCTTTTCATCACACCTTTGTCTTTACTTTCAATGATTTGTTCAAATGGATGATTCTTTATAATGTTCTTTCTTGAAGTAGGAGTTTTTATCTCAACTCTTGGCTGTATTGAAGCTTCCAAGCTTTGTTCCTACCTTTTCTCTGCTTCATTCTGCAAATCATTGTTAGTCTCAAGAAATACCTCATCATTCCTTGGCTTAGTAACAACATCATCATCTAAATTGTAATCAATTATTCTCTCTTGTACCCAAAATTTTTCATCAATTCTTACATTAACACTTTCCATAATAGTCTTACTTCTCTGATTATAACATCTACAAGCCTTGATTTTCAATGAATAACCAAGAAACATACCTTCATCACTTATAGCATCAAACTTACCAATGTCATCATCTTTATTAATGTAACACTTACTTCCAAATATTCTGAAATACTTAACTGTAGGTGAGTGACCAAACCACAGTTCATAAGGTGTCTTGTTTGTATCCTTCCTAACTTGAACTTTGTTCATAGTGTATACTATTGTATTCACTACTTCTCTCCAAATTGTCTTGGATACATCATTTTCTACTAAGATAGCTCTAGTTGCTTCTATTATAGACTTGTTTCTTCTCTCTACAGTGCCATTTTGTTTATGGGTTCTTGGAGCTAATAACTATCTTTTAATTCCATTTTCCTCCCAAAATGTGTTAAACTCATTTGAAGTAAATTCTCCTCCTCTATCTAATCTTAAACATTTAATCTTTACACCAGATTCATTCTCAACTCTATTCTTGAATATCTTAAACTTGTCAAATGCCTCATATTTCTCTTTAAGAAATGTAACCCATGTCATTCTAGAAAAATCATCAACAAGAATCATAAAATATCTTTCACCATAGAATCCTCTTGTCTTTTTAGGACCATTGAGATCAATGTGTACAATCTCCAACTTCGTTGTAGTGGTAAAATTCTTATTGGGAAAAGAAGATCTGTTATGTTTTGCCAAAACACACTCCTTGCAAATTATATTTTTAATTAGATAAACAAGTTTTGTAGGGATCCTTGCAAATTATGTTAGTAGGCTTTACAATCATTGGAAAATCTCTAACAAAAAACATTTTACTAGTCCTCACATTACTATCAAAGTTTATATGACAAAATCTCTCATGCCATAACCAACTATCATCTACCTTTGCAACCAAACATGTCATTCCAGTAGGATTCAACTAAAATACATTACATCTAGATCTAGTGCCTATTCCAATTACCATTTCATCTTTATTTCTAACCATGCATGTCTTTTCTATGAACTACAACTGATAACCTTTGTCTACTAATTGTCCAACATTCAAAAGATTGTTTTTTAAACCATCAACAAAGTATACATCCTCAACATTAGTTTTACCATCAAGAGTTATAGTTCTAATATCTTTTACTTGGCATGTTGCATTGTTTCCCACTCTAATAATTCCTCCATCCTCCATCCTAACTTTTGAAATCAAGAAACTTGTTCATATCACCAGTCATATGATGTGAACAACCGTTGTCAATTATCCAATTAGATTTATTCTCAAGCTATGATACCAAAGCCAACTTCTTTGGAATTTCCTCTTTAATTTCCACAAATCCAATTTCATCATCACTAGTACTTAATGATTGATCATCAAAATCATTATCTTCATTTGCATACAAACAATCTCTATCTTTTCTAGGCTTATGACTTCCCTTATACTTTTTCTCCCTTTTAGGACACTTAGATGCATAATGACCATATTTATTACAAGTCCAACAGTTAAAGATTTTCTTACCTCCCTTTTCTTTTCTTACCATAAGGGTTACTTGTTAGATCATGATAAAAATAATTGTATCAAAGGGCTTAGGGTTAGGGATTGTTTCATAGTTGTGTTTCAAAAATTGGTTCTTGTGGCGGTATTGAGCTATAAAGGATTACAGATTGTAATCAGGTTGTAATTACTAGATCATAATAATATTAGACTTGTTGTTTGGTGGACATAGCCCAGGGATTGGGTGAACCACATTAAATCTTGGTGTCTTGTGTTCTTTTTTGTGTGATCTATTATTTTATGATATTGGTTATATTCGCATGTAGTTGTTATTTCTGTCTGTGGTTTAATCCTAACACTACTTCTTCATCAATCTTTCTTTCTTCTTCAGATCTACTACTACTAGCAAAATCTCCTCTAGAACTTGTGCTCCTTGATAGGTTAGGTCGAATGTTCAAGGCACTGAATGCTATCTCTAGTATGGTTAATTCTCCAGACTATCTAAGTTCATTCTCAACTACTTCAAGTCTTCCAAGCAATGTCTCCTTTGTGAAATCTTTGGTACATGATATCGACAACTGTATCATCTGAATTGTTGGCTTGAATGGTGGTGTTAGAGTTTTCAATATCTTCCATATAACCTCATCATCTTCTTTGTTTCCTCCTTGAGCTTTAATTCCTGTAGTAATTTTTGATATCCTACCTATATATGTTCTTATAGATTCATCTTCCATCATCTTAGCATCTTGAAATGCACAAATCCAACTTTGTAGCCTTAACTTCTTAGAATGTGCATCACCTTCAAAACTATTTTCCCAAGCTTTCCAAATCAAATGTGAAGTAGGAAGTGATTTTACTTGATTATACTCAATTTTAGGAAGTGTAGTCAATAGTGCTTCTCTAGTTCTCATGTCACACTTGAAAAAGTCTCTTTCTATCTTAGTGCAAGTTTCCAAATATTTTTCTTCAATGATTGTCTTTGCTGATTTTGTCAAGATCCAATATCCTAGACCATACACCACAAATGTGTCTTCATCTTTTCCTTCTAGCTATCATAGTTTGTTCCATCAAACTTTAGACTGTCTTTCTTGAACATGTTCACCATGGATCTCCCAAAGCTATTAACCTTTTTCTTTAAGGACCTGATGCTCAGATACCAATTGTTAGAAACAGTAGTCTACCAAGATAATTGGGGGGGGGGGGGAGGGTGAATTAGTTATCCAATAATTAAACCACTTATCTTTATTAAACAAACTTAACCATTCAATCAAAGTAAACAACAACCATACAAATATGCACATAAACAATTACACCAAATATGTTGACTAGGTGTTAGGATTAAACCTCAGACAGAAATAACAATTATATGCAAATATAAACCATATCAAAAAATAATAGATCATACAAGAAAGAACACAAGACACTAAGATTTAACATGGTTCTCCCAAACCTTTGACTACATCCATCAAATAGCAAGTCCAATATTTTTATGATTCAATGATTACAACCTGATTACAATTTGTAATCACTTACAACTCAATACCATTGCAAGAACCAATTTTTCCATCACCTTATGAAACATTACCTAACCCTAAGCCCTTTTATACAAGTATTAAACCAATTTAGGGTTATAATTAATAATTACATGTCGGCCCAAAAATACCAATAATATAGAGCCCAAATTTTTTTTTGGGAGGCGATGCCCTGAGCCCTAAAGAATTTATGAAGTATGTACAATACTTCTCTGATTAGTCACCACAAACTAACACTAGGAAAACCCTTGATTAGAGGGAAAAACCCAGTGGAAAAGATGACCACAAGATAGTGTACTAATATAAATATTCTTTGTTAGAGGATAGACCCTACTAGGAGTTTGTTACAACATTTAGTACAATGAGTCCCTATTAGGAGACTTTGAATCCCTATTAGGAGATTCCAACCCTATTAGGAGTTGTGGTATAATGCATGCAAGAAAAGCCCACTACCCAAACATGCAATTTCAACTACAAGAAGAGCTCATTGCTCAAACAAGTAATTTACTAATATTTTCTTCTTTCCTCTATACTCTTCTCTATCTTGTCAATTGGACAAATCTCTATTATAATTTGTAAACTAGATCAAAAACCTTGGATCCAAATACCAAACCTCAAATCACTCAGAAAAACCTCGACAATGAAGTTTCCTTCACTTCCACACTGCTCTGCTCAACTTCGCATCCTCTGCTACTTTTCAAACATTTACAAGTTACATATCCTCATATCCACACATATCATGATAAAGGAAAATGCCCTTCCTTTATACTAAGTCCATAAAAAAATTCCCAAGTTAGTCATTAGTCCTTCTCAACTAATTATTATAGGATCTCATTAAGAACACATTACACTTAGCTATAACACAAATTTTCCACCTTTCAACTTGAATAACTTTTTGTACACACAATATTATGATGAGCGAGCTTAGCTAAAAAATCCTCAACAAGTTATCTTTATGTCCTTAACCTTGAACATCAAGATATCAACTCTGCTAAGAGATGTAACAAGTTTACTAGAACATGCCTTCGTAAACTCTATCTCAGAACAACCATCACCAAAACTTATATAACTTCTTCTAGACTTGTTATTTCTAATTTCAATGTTAACTATATATACTAGATACTCAAAAGTATCTCTCATAACCTTGGGTGGTTATCATGCTCAACTAGCCATCCATACCAACTTAATCTTTCTGCTATTCTTCTGTTAGATACCATAGAAGGCATCAAACATGCTATGTTGACATCAATGACAAACTCAGTCATGAATGTAACATATCATCATCAAACCAATCTCTCTAATCTTGCTAATCTTCCAGTAATATATACCATATTTCTTTTGATATACTTTCAAACCCATAAAGAACTTGATCTCTCCAAACATAGACATCTCAAATTCTTGCTTCATTTGATTTGAAAAATCCTTACATAAAGAATCTTGACCTCCAAATATGATATCATCAACAAATATTTTAGATAAAAAAATACTTTTTCCTTTCTCTGTCTTCATGTATAGATTGTTGTTATCATCAGTCCTTTTAATTCCAATCTTCACAAGATAATTATGAAGTCTCTAATACCATGCTCTTGGTGCTTGTTTCAAACCATATAGAGCTTTGTGTAGTCTACATACCATGTTCTTATTGTTAATATCAACAAAACCTTTTGGATATTCTATGTAAACTTCTTCCTCTAATATGTCATTCAAAAATGTAGATTTAACATCCATTTGATAAACTCTGAAACTTTTGTATGCATAATAAGTAAGTAAAGTTCTTACTCCTTTCAATCTAGCAACAAGGGCAAATGTCTCTCCATAGTTAATTCCTTCTTCTTGTGCATATCCCTTGCAAACTAGTCTTGCTTTTTTCATTGTGACTTCACCATTTTCATCTAGCTTGTTTCTAAACACCCACTTGGTACCAATCACTTTTTTTTTTCTAGTCTAAGAACTAGAGCCCATGTTTTATTTTTCTCAATTTGTTCAGTCTCTTCTTCCATGGCTTTATTCCAATCAACGTATTCTAATGCATCTATCACTAATTTGTGTTCCTTCATGCTCAAAAAACATGTATCATTTCTCAATTTATTTCTTTTCATTGGTATAACATCATTATCTACAATGATTTGGGCAGTAGGATGATATCTTTTTACATACTTAGACAATCTTGGTTCAGCTCTTGTTTCTTCATTTTGTCTTTCAACTTCAAAGTCACTATGTACATCTCTATCAGGTAGCTTAGCATCTCTTTCATGTACACTAATCTCAAAATCAGAATGTGCAACCACTTCATTCTGTAGCTAGGCATTTGTATGTAGTTCAGTTACTGAATGCAACTCATCATTCATAGGGTGTGACTTGACTGTCACTAAAACTTGTTGTTGATTTATACCTTGACTTGAAACATCTTCATCAATAGGCATATCTTCATAAAAGTATACAAATGATTAGTATTCTTCTAGTTCTTTTATAGGTTTAGCCTCATATACCTCTATATATTCATCAAAGTTCACATTTGCACTTTCCACAATTTTTTTAGTGTTAGTTTTTAAACACTTATAAGCTTTACTTCCCTTGGAGTATCTTAAGAATATAACTTCTTCACCTTTTTCATTAAGTTTACCATTCCTAACCTCTTTAATAATGTAAATTTACTTCCAAATACGTTAAAATATTTTACATTGGGTGAGTATCCATAGCATAGTTCAAAAGCTATTGACTGAGTACCTTTCTTGATTTGCACATGGTTCAAGGTATAGACAGTTGTACTTATAACTTCTCTCTAGTATTTCAAAGCAACATTCTTCTCCATCATGAGTGTTCTCACATAGTCTATTATAGATCTATTCCTCCTTTCAACTATTCCATTTTGTGGAGGTGTTCTAGGGGCAGATGTCTATCTTTTGATTCCTCTATCATTATAGAATATTTCAAACTCATTTGATGTGAATTCTCCTCCTTTTTTAGATCTCAAACACTTCAAGCTTTTACCTATTTCTTTCTCAACTCTTGCTAATTACCACTTAAACATTTGGAAAGCATCAGATTTCTATTTCAAAAACATAACTATCATCATCCTAGAATAGTCATCAACAAAAAGCATAATGTACTTATCTCTCTTGTAGCTTTGCACATCAATTGGTCCACACAAGTCATTATGAACAATCTCTAGCATTCCTTTAGAGGTATAAGTTTTACTCTTAAAACTTGACTTAGTCATTTTGCCTAACTAACATTGTTTGCACATTACATTATTAGGCTTCTTCAATTTTGGCAAACCTCCAACTTTCTTGATGTTACTAATACTAACCAATTTATCAAAGTAAGCATGACATAACCTCTTGTGCCATAGCCATACATCATCAAATTTTACAAAAAGACAAGTAGCATCCTTTGTATCAAGATAGGATAGATTACTTCTAGTTTGATCACCCTTTCCAATTAGTTTCCCATTTGTATCATATATCTTAGCAATCTTGTTTTCAAACTCAACCTTACATCCCAAATTATTTAGTTGTCACTCAACAAATTATAGTTAAGTCCTTCAACATAGTAAGCATTGTCACATAAAATCTTATCTGTGAGTTTGATAGAACCTTTTCCTTTTATTAAACATGGTTCATCATTACCAAATCTTACACTATTTCCATCATAACAATTCAGGTTAATGAACTTACTTTTGTTTTTAGTCATGTGATGTGAACACCCACTGTTAATGATCCATCTATCATTCTTGTTCACACAAGTCACAAGTGTAGTTGCCTCATCTTCATTAGATTTTTCCTTTATTGCAACATACACCACTTCATCATCATGTTCATTAGAATCATCCTTTGTTTCCTCTTTAGCAATGTAGCAAGACTTCTTGTCTTTGTCTTGGTAATCCTTGCTATCTTCATCTCTCCTACTCTTGCATTTGTCATTACTTCTATAGTTCTTCTTGTCTGGACATCTCGTAGCAATATGACCAACCTCATTGCAATTGAAACAAATGATGGGTAATTTACCTTTGAACTTGCCTTTACCTCTGTGGAATCTTCTTGCCAGTAGTGCTTCAAGTTGTTCAACATCCTCCTCATCTGCATCACTATCACTAGACACATACTTCTTCTTTTTCTTTTTCTTCTTTTCATTAGGTTCCTTTAATGATACCATAGCTTTGAAAGAAGATTCAATCTTTTTAGGTTTGTAATTATCAAAGTTAGATGGCTCAAAAGTAGTGAGTCTACCTACCAGACCTTCAAGTGATAATTTATTCCTTGGAATACATCTCAGCTCTTGAATTGTAGAAAATCTAATAGCATATATAGGCAATAATTTCCTCAAATTTTTGCTTAGTACAGTATCATTTTCTATATTACTAGTAGCTCCTCTTATTGCATTAACAACTTATTTTATCCTTTTAACATATTGAGCAATATTCTCACCTTCTTCCATTCTCATATAATCAAACTTACCTCTAAGAATTTTAACTTTGACTCTTAGAACATTTGTGTCTCCTCCATAGATAGTGGTCAGTGCATCCCACATTTTCTTTGCACTATCAAGACCTTTGATATCATCAAATTCAGAATAACTTAGGGTAGAGGCAATCTCTAGCATTGCCTAGTTGTGTTCTTTCTTCTTCTTCATATCCTCGGTAGTTGGGGCTCTAGTAGGATAAACATGCTCAATAAAAATGGTAGATTGTGCATGATCTCCAAGTCCTCCAAGGTGTAGCTTCACCAAAATTTTCCATGTAGGAAAGTTATCTCTATTGAGCTTGGGTACTACTCTTTTTGACATCTTGATCTTTGTGCTTCTAGTACCTTCAAAGTGGTCCTCTTAAGCAGATGGCTCTGATGCCAATTGTTGGAATACTTTAGAATAATTAAGAGGGGGGGGGGGGGGGGGGGATGAATTAGTTATCCAAGGTCCAGATGTATAAATAAAAAATTTCATAGCTTAGTGAACTCATAAAACATCTATACTCATGCATGCATTCATAAGATTATGCAATCACTTAAAATTTTTAGGTTACTATCAAATCAACTTGCAAAAATGTTAAGCATAAAACATAAAAGATTCATCAACACACTTGACACAATGATTTATGTGGAAACTCAATTTAGGAAAAACCACCAGTAACATGCTACTCTTTTCACTCTTCTGAAGTGATGCCATGTGAAAGGCCAACCCTATTAAAGGTTATAATAAACATTGTTAAATGTGACCCTATTAAAGGATTTCAATCACCCTATTATGAGTGAGCCTTGTTAGAGGACTTTTGACCATTCACTTGGAATGTCACCCAGTTAAAGGATTTACAAATGACTATTAGGTCAACCTTGATCCAAAGGATTTATACTAGACTGATACAATTATTAGAGAGTAACAGTAAGGCTTTGATTTGATACAACTTACAACTTCATTTAAAGATTACATATATCTGTTTAGTCCTCAATTTTGCTTGGCCTTCATACTTTGCAACTCTGATAGCTTGTTCATCCTTTAAGCAGGCATCTCCTTAAGCCTTCTTCCTTAACATGCCATTGTAGACTCTTCTCTTAGGTCACATAATGAAGCAAAATCCTTGACTCCTTGTCTCCCTTATGTTCTCGCACATGAAAAACTTTCTTCATGATCAACCATTCCTATAAATAAGAAATTGAGATCTTTTTTTGCTCATTCTCCATCGTCCAATTTAGGGTTTGGATGGATTAGGTAGGATATAATGTATCAACCCCATATCTCATATCTCTTCTAGAAACTTCTCCTAGAATCCTTTTTGAATTCATCTAAAAATAGTTTACCTTGAATTTTGTGCCACTAGCTCATCAACCTTATCTTCTACTTGGTTCATATAATCCAAGAAAATAAACTTGTCATCTCAGACCCATTGAATTGATGATCTTTCGAATAATGTAGCAGCTCAACATTATCAAGCTTTTAATGCTCGAAACATACTATGTTACTCGATATCTACTATGAAATTACTCAGCATGATCTAAAGTTTATTGGTGCTTGACATCAACTAAACTTTACTCAACATCCATTATTTTCCTTGGCATACACTAGAATGAACTTTTACTCAGCTCCAACTAATTTTATACTCAGCTTGAACTGGCTTTGCTCAGCAACTACTATCCACTTGGTCAAGTTTGGTAGACAAACTTTGTGTAACTTGTTCTTCTAAACTTTCTTAGTGTAACCAACCTTTGTAACCTTAAGTAAATTATCAATACATCATGTCATCACTGTATTAACTGACTCTTGCACTTTATTACATAATCATAACTCAACCTTTCCTCTAGGTGCTATTGTTACATCTTTTGATCAAATCCTCTTCATCAATCAAATAGGTGATTGTAGTTAAATCTTATAAGAATTTGTCTTACCAATAAATAACATGTTCGACATTAGTGATAAATCAATGATTGAAACACGTAGTCTTCTTCAACAATCTCCCTCAACAATGATCTTTTCGATTTGATCTCAACAACATTAAGAAGAAGAGAGATCTAATCACCAAAAGTAAGATGTATTCATTTAGACCATATTCTTTACTATTCTCTAATCATTATAGTAGAAAAATCCTTTCACAAGGTAGACTTAACAATCTTATTGTAAATCTCTTAACCAAGCACATACATTGTATTGTGTTGTAAAATCCTTTAAAGTGGTAGATCCTTCCAAAATATTTTCTATTACTCCTAACAGAGTAAGTCACCAAAAGTGACAAAATATTATAGCCCTAACAAGGCAACCTCTTATTGCAGTAGTGATGGTTTTGATGGTACATCCTCACCATAGTTTTTCCTCTTACCAAGGGTTTTTGTGTGACTAGATTCTTGTGTCATGTGTTATTTTATTATGGTTTATGATTTCATGTTTATGGAAAGATAGAGTAGTTAAGTTTACTTTTATTTCAGTATTGATGTTGATAATATATATTCTTATAGAGTAGTGAAAAAGATCAAGGGCATACAATTTTTAATTAAGTTTAAAAGTTCAAAGGATACCAATTCACCCCCTCCCCCCCTCGAGCATCCCATCTTTCCTAAATAATCCAACATGACTACAATCATCAATTTATGTAACTTTTTAATATGCAAAATATATGGTTGTTCCACATCCTTCTATTCACAAAGTTTGCAAGGCTCTTTCTATTAATACATTGCAATACATGTCTATAATAATAAGCCATTATGTGAAATAACTTTAACGAAATGTGTCATCAATATTTAGTGCAAGGTTGCCCCCACATTAAAATATAGTGAAATAATTATTGAAAATGGAAAAAATGGATTATGAAAAAATAATCTAAGAATTTATAAATTAACATTGCACTTTGGAATATTTTACACTATTGTAAGCATTACTCATTGCCCAAAATGTGTGCAATCATGCATTTTAGTTAATGGGAAATAAATATTCTCTAGTGCCATGATTTTCTTCCATGCTTATGTTGGTGTTTATGGAGACACCCAAAACTGTATCAATAAAAGGCTTATCAAACCCTAAGTAGCTATATGGGCTCATTTTATTGCTACTTGTCTAGTATGTATCTAAACTATGGAAGCATAGATAATGCAATGAATCATTAGTCACCTAATCAATTACAATGTCATCCCAAGGAATGTGATAAATTTGCATTGCTCCTTGTAGCAAATTACAAGGTGTATTTTCTTCAGGTGGGGTTGTTAAATACAAATGGATTTAGCAATATTACTTGCAAGAAAGGTTGAAAATGAAGATTTCAAGGTTTGTATTTGAAAGATTGTAGGCAATAGCTACACTATGGAAAATCTATTTTCACTAGTGTGAAAATATTTTATAAATAAGTGAATAAAAAATGATATCCAATGAAATGTTCTCTTATCTAAGGCTAGACAAATTTCTTGGTAGATAGGATATTATTGAGTTTACCAAAATATATTTGCTAAACTTTTTCAATAGTCTAAAAAATATTTAAGAAGGGCTAGATGGGTGAATGAGGAAAATTATCTATTCGAAGGATAAAATGTGAGAAAGAATATTTATTTCCATTTGAATGTGGAAATGATTTAAATTTCTTCCACTAGAGAGGATATTATTTTATTTGTTAAAATATGTTGCTAAAATTTTGAATAGTCTTAAAAATATTTTAAGAAGGGTTGGATGGAAAAATGTGGAAAATATTTATTTGAAGGATAAAATGTGAGAAAGAATAACGATTTCCATTTGAATGTGAAAAGGCTTTAAATTTCTTGGTAGATATGATATTATTTTATTTTCTAAAATACTACAAAATTTCAATAGTCTTTAAAATATTTTAATAAGAAGGGTTGGATGGGTGAATGTGGAAAAATATTTACTCGAATAACAAAATGTGAGAAAGAATAATTATTTCCATTTGGATGTCAAAAGACTTTATAAAGGAGTGAAATAAAATTTGTGGCTTTGCATTTTCTTTTCATAGAGGTGAGATGTTTTCAGAAGATAATTAAGGTAGGAATTATGAATTCTATTTACTTTCACATATTGGAATTGATGAAATACAGGTTATAGGTAGAGATGAAATTTTCCCGACACAGTAAATATTGTCTTGTGAAAACATAGTTTTAGCCAAGTGGACATTTTTTTTTAGTAAAGGAGGAAGCTCATAAAATACATGATGTTATTCTAATCATACATTTTGATTTTCATACAAGACAAGGAGAGATAAGGACAAATTTATATTGTGGGTGAAATTTAATGTAAAGTAATATTTGTGCAATATTAGGTGGACTAAATTTTAACATGAGGAAGCTATCTCAAAGATGTAGTTCATTTTGAAATAAGGAGTATTTGTATCATGAATATGAAGTGTGTGCTTGCTAAATAATCTTTTACAATAGAGACATTTTGACATTTTAACTAAAGGTGAATATTAGTTATTATAATATGTGAATCCTAATAGTAAATCTAAAATCAAATTCTTCATCAAATTATTTTTTAAAATTATATGTATTACAATTAATTTTAATTAAAAAATGATATGTATTATAATATTACCTAATTCTATTCTATTTATAAAAATAGAATATTAAATTACATGGACATAACCCAACCTAGTTAAAAATAATTATTCAAATTATTTACACTTAATATTTTCTAATCATTGAAAAATTAAATTCAAAATACTTATTACTAATAATATTGTATAAAAATATATTATAATAATTATATAATTACTATAATTATAAAAAAATATTACAACATCAGTAATTCAATTAAAAATATTCAATACTTATAATACATTCATCAAATTGCAAATAGATTAATATACACAATAAAATTAAAAATTAAAAAATAGATATACATATTTTTAAAATTTGGTAATAGACATTGGATCATTTGAATTAATATAACATATTATAATATTAAAAAAGAAGTTAATATTTAGTTTTAGAAGTAATTTTTATCAAATTGATAGTGAATATATTTAACTGATCAGAATATTTATAAGTTGAATGTGTTATTATTATATTTATGAACGTGTAAAATATTAATAGTTGATGGAATAAAAAATGTATGATTGATTGTACTAATTGAACTATAACTCCTCAATTGACTACTCTATCCTCTATGCTAAGTTCTACTTGTTGACACATGAAGTGTTGTGTGCTTTCGACATGTTCTCATGTGCTTGAAACATTGTGTATTTTTGGCATATAAGGATTTGGCTTATCATTTGAAGATTTTATTGTTTCTTCAACATGATCACAAACCAAAATTGTTACATGTTTTCAACATTTTGCATGATTGCAAGTTAATATAAATAGATAAATACGTAGGTGCAATCTTATGAAAGCCAAAACTATTGTGTCTTTTCAATTTTTTGCATGATTGAAAGTGGATCTAAAGAGATGAAAATCTTGGTGCAATCTTGAGAAAGATGAAATTATTGTGTGCTTTTGAATTTTTGCATGATCACATGTCAATCTAAAGGAAGGGAATTTTTGGTGCCATGGTGCAAAGGCTAAAAGTGTTGTGTGTTTTTGTGCCTACATTTTTTTTTTTTTATGTTGGTGTGTTTTTGACTTTTTAAATGCTCACAAGTAAATTTGTGGGAAGAAAATATATGGTGCAAAAATACACAAGCACAAATGTTGTGTGTTTTCAGCTTTTCTCATGTTTACAAGTAAATTTGAGGGAAGAAAATATTTTGTGCAAGCATGCATAGGCTAAAACTGTTGTGTGTTTTTTATTGTTTGCATGTTCATAAGTAAATTTGTGGAAAGGAAATATTTGGGGGGAATATGTGCAGATGAAAAATGTTGTGTGTTTTCGTCATTGGGTAAAATGGCTAATCAAAGAAAGATCTTTGGTCCATCCTGGCAGACAATGTTGCTCGATAGCTCTATCAAATAACATTTTTGTTATTTCTCTGATATTCATAGGCAGACAAAAATATTTATGGATTTTTGTCATTGGGTAAAATGGCTTGTCACAAGATCTTTGGTCCATCTTGATGAACAATGTTACTCGATAGCTCTATTGAGTAACATATCTATTGCTTCTTTGACATCACAAAAAATTTAAAAATAGAATGAAAGAAATATAATTTAAAAAAATTAATATCTTTGAAAATTCAAAAAAAATCTATATCTTTGAAAATTCAAAAAAAATCTGGATGCTTAAAGATTAAAAATAAAATAAAAAAATCTAACTACATCAATAAAATCAGATAGTTGGGATGAGTCTGCTCATCCAAGACAAATACATATGTCTATATCAATACTTGATAGTCCTATTATTCCTTCCATTTACTCAATTTGGAATGGCTAACATGAATGGTATGTATACATAGTATGATTTTTTTGGTACAAAGGTGCAATTTGTCTAGAGCTCAGCTACATATGAGAATGATAGGATTAGGTTTGATAGAAATGATGTATGACTTCTTAGGATATTATTAGGTCATAGAAAAGGAATTTTTAAAAATATTGACAACTCTATAGACACATTTTTTAATATGAAGATATCATTTGGAATGAAATTATAGGATCTATTTTCCAAAGAGGAATGTATGTCACCTTTACTAACTTAACAAATGTGATCCTGGCAATTTATTATGAATATTTCACTTCTTAATAAAAGGATAATAATTATAAAAATAAACACTTGAAATCAATATTTTGAGCACGATTCTTGGATTATGGGAAATCCCAAAAAAAATACATGTAATTTTATTTAGAAGAGATAAAACTCTTTAGACATTTATTGTACAAGGAAAGGATGATGATTTTTCTAAAAACATTAAAGAAATAGGTCCATTTTTAAGCCCAAAATGATCTAGGCATTTCTTTTGATAAATCAATTTTGTTTGACAATTTATTTCTAACTTTGTAGAGAAGAAAATTTAGTTTTTACAAAAGTAATCAAGAGAATATAACCAACCACCTAGGAAAAGGAGTGAAATGACTCAATCATGAAAATTGAATGAACTCAAATAATTACTATATTGACAATTCCCTAATTATTCAAAACCTTCCTTCTAGAATCATTTATATTTAAGTAGTAAGAAAATATTAATAGATATTGATCTATCCTTTTTCTTTCTTTATACAATTGTGCTAAAAAAGACTACATTGAAATACACTACCATTAAAATGGTGATAATTTTCTTATAACGGGTGTTAAACACTATAGACATTATCTTATAAGAGCTAGAATTATTACTTACATGTGTCAATTATTGGGAGGAACATCTTTGTTCAATAAGAAGATACATTAAAAAGGTGAAAGTAGTAATAAACACAAATAATGGCTCAATTATCAATGTATCTTTTATGATTTTTTTGGTTCTATTATGGGATTAGATACTACTAAAGGCTACAAGACCTTGTTTATGATGATTCTATGTTGTTTTCTTGAACATGTTAAAAGTGAGCATGAACTTGAAGTTAATCCGATATGGCTTTTTACTAATAGAAAAAGATTCTAATTGATATTGATATGTGACTTATCCATACTTTAATCATGTAGCTAAATAAATGTTACTATGATCTATGACAATAATATTCCTTTCTTTAATACACACTAACTAATTGAAGACAAAGTCATGCTAAGATGAACTTTGAAAGAGTTAAGCAAAAAATTATTTACAACTCACATTGAGTAATAATGACCCTTAGTGTTCATGCTTGTATTAGAGTTTATAAAATGAGAGTAATTATGCAATATTTTCTATATAGTAGAAATAATTTGACTATTTCCTATTCAAAGCATGAATTCCTTCCTTTTCTTATGTTGTAATAAGTTATGTCCTCTTAATGTCTTGGTAGTGAACTTGTTAATTAGAACTAATGTACTATCCTAAAATGGGTGCACCCATTATTTAAGAAATTTTAGCACCCATCCTTTAGTGACCTTATGGACCATGGATGGATTCATGCTTGAAGACTTCTTTCTCCTATTTTGCCCAATATTTTCTAGTTTCATCAATGCAGTCTATGATACCTCAGGGATGGCTCTCTATGGGATAACCCTAGGATAGGTTGACCTCTTCTATAATATGTCAACCTAGGTCAGCCAATTCTATAATAGGTTGACCTATTACCCTAGGAATTTGAATCTTGGGCCCAATTTTATCTCAGTATTTAAAATTTAATAATTGGGTGATCTTGTTGGCTTGGTTTATTTCTGAGCCTAAAAATTATTATAAAAGGAAGCCTAGGAACCTTATTTTGACATCAAGAATCAATATAGAAATCAGAAGACATCTAGAAGTATTCAAGAAAGAATATCTCCATCAAGCATTCAAGACATTCAAAGATTCAAAAACCCTTTGCGATATTTCCTCTTCAAGATATAGAGTTTTGTTTTCCATCAAGGAAGGGGATCTACATTGAGGTATTCATTGTCTTATTTATTGATGTACATTTACATCCATTGCTCCATGATGTGGTTTTGGTAGATCCATTTTATTTGTGGAGATTTCCTACATCCTTCATTGAAAATTTGACATCTACAACAAACAAGCATTAAAAAATCATTATTGACAAGAATTTCTACAAGCAAGGTGAATACTTACATTTGTCTTGCTTTTCTTTACATATTTACATTTTAATTGAAAGGTTGATTCCTTAGTATATGGATTGACCAAGGCAAGCTCTCATCCACCCAAAACAAGAAAACATGATTGTCTGCGTATAGGAGCTAAATAGCCAAATCACAACCACAAATCTGAAAAACATTTGTCAAACCATTGTGAAAGAAGTTGAGTCAAAGTTGTTATAGCCTTTCAAGAACATGATGAATTCATCATAATATATACAAGAACATGGTGACCTACTCAACATCTCCCTGATACTTTAGAATTTTTTTTTTTTTTGGGGTTTTTTGTTTTGATCATAGATCCACGGTCAGAAGTTTTGCCATAGTCCCATATGTGTGATTTTTGGAGAAAAAAAACATATTCTTCTACACATTTCAAGGTGAGTACATTATCATTTTTCATCTTTTAGTCTATACCTATATTCATATCTTAATTGGGTTGATTTCTTATTTTTAGTACCTAGACTATCTTATACTTCTCTTCTAATCAATTGAACCAATTGCACATTTACATTTACATGTCTTTAATCAGATTTATTTTGAATAAAAGAGAATATTCTTGCATGATTCCTTGATGTAATTTGGTTTCAATATTAGCATCCCTTTTCCTCCATGGGTTTTGCTAATCTAGCTTAAATCATATTGAGATTTATGTTTGGAAGCCCTTCTTTGTCTTGTATTGAATGACTTAATGTGAAAGCAGTTAGTTAATGAATTTATCTCATCTAATTGAATTTGTTAAACTTATTGCATCCATTTTCCCCCAAAAATTTTTATGAACCCGACAAGTTTGCTCTTTTTTATTTGGGAGTTAGATCACTTGATCTCCCTTTTTGCATCAGATGTTTACCTTCTTTTAGTGAACCCTGTTAGAGTAAATAATTAATTTACAAATTATTTACTCTATTTACTTAAGCTTACTTAGGTTAGTGCATTTTATTTATTAGTTGTAGTCTAGGAGTTAGTTATAAATTGTTGACAATACAGGAGTTTGTTCTCTCCTAAGTCATACTTATCCTCTCACCTTATTCGAGGACTTTCCACCTCATGTGGATGTATGCTTAGTTGTCACACTTATCTTCTAGCATCTTCTAGCTTGTTCTAGGAGATTCTTTGAGGCCTTTATAAGTGGTCTCTCCCTCATTATATTTGATATCATAATAACTCATTCATCATATTGTAAATACGTATTTTCTTATGTTTGCATACTTGTTGTCTCTCATGTCTATTTAGGGTTTTTCCCTTGCTCCATGCTCTTCTCTCCTTGGCTTCCCTTTGACAAGTTTTCACATGTAAGTGATCTTGGGCATCTTCGGAGTTGGATTTCATCAACTCCAACATGGTATCAAAGCCTCCCTGCTGCTGCTTGGTTGAAGGATTTTTGAAGCTATGATTTGGAGTCACAAACCCTAGTTTGTTTATGCATTTTTTCTTCAAATCTGGGGAACAACAATTTTTTAGAGCATTTTGGGCCCAAAAGGACACTGCCATTAGATCCAAAAGGCCATTTTCAATTAGAATTCATATAAAGCTTTTCAATTTTGGAGACAAAGTTTTGGGAGGCAAAATTTTTTTGCCCTACAAGCTGCCGTACAGATGATTTTGGTCAAAAAGAATAATACAGGTGCATTGCCGCCACACCACCATGGGGCCACTACTGCGCTACCCATGCATAGTCCACAATGACTAAAATAGGTAGTGCCACCCTAGGATCTACTGTGGCTTGGCCACCGCCCGTCCTTAGCTTCTGCACCAGCGGCATTCCTCAGATCTCCGCTCCATTGAGGTTTTTAACCGATGCGCCATCCAGATTCCTCCACCTCACCTGGTCTGCTCTACTCCGCTGAGTCAGTGCCACCCTCTTGCATGGTAGTCTATCATTCAACAGTATTTGAGCACAATTAGTAGGGTACATATTTTTTGTAGCCACGTGGCCCCTGCCATGTCACTCGTCTACCACATGGCAGCCACATGGACCTGCCATGTGGCTGCCATGTGGACCTACCATGTGGCACCTTTTTTTTGCACTAACGGCCTTCAAGTCATCAAATTTAGGGTCATGAAATGCTGATGTCAACATGATGTCAGCACTACATCATCCACTTCTTGCACCTCTCCTCCTAGGTCCTTTTTGACCTACCTTTGGTTTTTTGGCCATAACTTGAGCATACGGAGGTATTTTTCCAATCTGAAAGATGCACTGAAAAACTAGTTTTGAGGTGGAGACATTGGTGTAGGTATTTTCAAGTTTTGATGCATTTTTACTGCCCCTTTTTTTAGTTGAAGTTTGAAGTTGTGTTTTTGACTCTGGCATGCATATCTTTTGTGTCCCATGTCAATTTTTTGAAAATGTTATATTTTTGGAAAGCTAGTTTTGTCATCTTTTCAAAAATGTGGTCTTTTTCTTTAGATTTTGGCCCATGCTCTTTCTATCATATTTTTGGCATTTTTACTCTATGGTGGATATCTTGGGTGTTTTAGGTCCGAGGATCATTTTCCTGGCATAGTTTCCTTTGTTTTGGGCTATACTATATTTTGTTGCAACTTTTTTCCTATTTTGATCATTGTAGCTATCATTTTGTAGCACTTTTGTGTATCGCACTGAGATAAAGTTTCACTCTTGCATTTCATGAATTATGAATGTTGTTTTTGAGTCAGTTGTACATGCACTATTTTTATAAAGCACCATGGGGGGGATAGTTGTTTCTTGTTTTAGGCATTCTCCCTTTGTAAAGTGAGTGTCCCTTCCATGAAATTAGCCCCATGTAGCATCAGCGTGACCGTGTCTTTATGGGTGTTTGTACCTCTTTCCCTCTCTCGTCGTTCTTGGTTCATCTACAGGAGATTTTTGGCCCACCTTCTTAGTTGCCTGTCATCTCACCCCGTCTGCATTAAGGGGGGGTTATGATTTTTTTCTAATGCATCCTTAGTTTGATGGTTCAATAGTGTGAGCTATGTATTCAATGGTTGATCCTATATACAAGGTGATTGTAGTGGCTGGCTACCTATGCATTTTGGTGAGATGGATTATCTACCATATAGACATGCTTGGTTTGTGCCTTCTTCTTCCATGGAGGTTCTTCAGATCAATAGTTTTCTTCTTGATGGATGAGTTTTTGTGGATTCTTCATGCTTCAATGCTGCTTTACATGATCACTCCTTGTTCCTATTTTAGGGGACATTTCCCTAGTTGGAGGCTTCTTCAGTTCTTTACTAGGCTACCTCTTTTTGGGGGAGGGTTTTTCCTACGTGGTTTTCTCTCTTTCCCTATTTTTAGAAGTTGCATTTCTTTGTAATGTACATGGGTACCTAACATGGCCTCATTGCTGGGACCCATTATGCATTCTCCATTTCTGCATTTCTTAATTTTGTGAGCTTAAGGCATTTCCCTAAGTTGCACTTAAGGGGGGGTGTTAGAGTAAATAAATAATTTACTAATTATTTATTCTATTTACTTAAGCTTACTTAGGTTAATGCATTTTATTTATTAGTTGTAGTCTAGGATTTAATTATAATTTGTTGACAATATGGGAGTTTGTTCTCTCCTAAGTCATACTTATCCTCTCACCTTGTTCAAGGACTTTCCACCTCATGTGGATGTATGCTTAGTTTTCACACTTATCTCCTAGCATCTTTTGGCTTGTTCTAGGAGATTCCTTGAGGCCTTTATAAGTGGTCTCTCCCTCATTGTATTTGATATCATAACAACTCATTCAACATATTGTAAATACATATTTTCTTGTGTTTACATACTTGTTGTCTCTCATGTCCATTTAGGGTTTTCCCCTTGCTCCACGCTCTTCTCTCCTTGGCTTCCCTTTGATAGGTTTTCACATGCAGGTGATCTTGGGCATCTTCAGAGTTGGATTTCATCAACTCCAACAAACCTAACAAGTCTCCTCTTTTTTTTTTTTGTTTTTGTTTTTTTTTTTTTTTTTTTTTTTGTGGCAGGTGGGGGGTGGGGAGGGCTAGATCCCTTGATCTCTATTGTTGAGTATTTACCTCCTTTTGGTGAACTTGATGTCATATACCTCTTTTTTAGAGTTAGATCTTTCTCTCTTGGGATCTCTCTTATTTTGCATTGATTTCACCTGAAAAAATTGGTTAACCCAACTTGTGCCCCTTTCTTATTGGAGTTCAATTGTTTTCTTTAAATTAGTTGTTTACCTTCTTTTGGTGAACCCAACACTTTCCCTCCTTTGTTTTATTTTGAAGTTAGATTGCTCTCTTTGTGCATCTAGATAATCTTCCTTTTTGTATTGTATGCTTAGATATAGTTTATATGCATTTATCTTGCATTGAAAAAGTTCTTTAAACCATTTTACACTTCCACTCTATCTCCTTTGTGATAAAGAAAAATCCTCCTTTAAAATATGCTTCCCCTAAAAGGAATCAATTTATTGTATGTGATATTTCTTTGTCCTCTCTTACATCACCTTATGAGGATATATTAGAGCAAGAATATGTTCTAAACCTTTCTCTTAGTGCTCTTCCTCTTTTTGAAGGAGAGTTCAGGATTGATGTTAACTCTTATCCTATTATAAGCCTTACCTATGGGGATATTCTTTCTAATGATTATTTCCTATCTTCTTTCAATTGCTCTCCTTTTTCTTCCACCTTCCTTAATAGAGATACTCTTACCTTTTGATGATTCTACAATTTGAGATGAACTCTTGGATGATGACATAGATTACTCTCTTCCTTGTCAAAGAACCTTAGTTCAAAAGGGTAATATCATGGTTGACTCATCTTCTATGCCATTTCAACATGACATAATTGATATTTCTCATTCTCCTAAAATATACCTTCCTCCTAGGGATATTTTAGAGAAAGAGGAAAACATTATAAATTATTTTATAAATTTCACCTTGCCTTTATTTTATACTCATGGTATATATGAATCATTGATGGAAATCCAAAATCCTTATTTTAAGGATTCCTTTAAAAAAGAGTATAATGTCTCCTTAAATTCAAGTGACGAGTCTATGGAAAATAAAAATCTTGATCAAGTTAATTTTTCTCAGCCCATTATCATCCTAAAAGGTACCATCCATTAAATACACCTCTCATCAACCTTAAAGGTTGTCTTTCTATACCTCTTAAAGTTGAATCTTGCAATTCTTTGGATTATCATGCAATTTCTCACACCTACCATACTAGGAATGATCTTTAACTTGTTGCTTCTCTCCCACCTTCTCAACCCTATCTTCCTCCTCCACCCCATATTTCTCATAATCTTAGAATGTAATATGATTTGGTTAAGCAATTATGTAATACCTCCACTACTATTTCACTTTTGGAACTTCTTCAAACATCTCCTACATATCATGAAGCCTTTCAAAATTATTTAGCCACTTTTACAACTCCACCTCCTAATCAAGATAATATAAATGCCTTTTTACAATGCATGAATTCTATCTTGATCCCATCTTAGATTATGTTTTCTCGTGAAGATTTTCCTCCTAAAGAGATTCAATATTTTAATGATTCTTTTATGACAATTTTCCTTATCAATAGTAACCTCATTTATAGAACCTTATTTGATAATGGGCTTGAGCTTAATATTTGTAGTATATGTAATGCCCCATTGGGGAACCTAAGAGAAATAAACCTAACATGTAGCAATGTTTACTGAACTAGTTTTTAAAAAAAAGTTTAAACAACATCAAGATAACATTAATGCAGAAGTGATATGAACATACACATAAGAAATTGCAAATATAGTTTCAATTCCTCAAGGGTTCCTTCACATTGAGTCATGTTTAAGAAGTCAAATTAATTAGTTAAAGTTTCAAGTACAATGTCTCAGAATCATAAGGAAATTGCAGATACATAATCACATAAAAAAATGCATAACTATTACAATGAAAGTACATCCAATTAAACAACATCCATTGCACATGTCATAGGGTATGTGAGAATAGATACAACACATCAGAATACATGATAACATATATACATCAACTAAAAAGAAGTCTCTAAGATAATAAATAAGAATGATAAAGGTACATCTCCTACAATGAACATCCAATAGCTAGCAATGTGAGGGGGACTCAAATGGTAAGAAGAGACTACCTCTCGACTGCATGGTTACCTAGCTAAGCTTCCACTCCCACCATGCAGGGAAGATAATGAACGATCCTCATACAAATAATCAATCAAGAACCATTCCTAAGAAAGGAATCCTAAAATCCAAAACTACCTCAAAGATAACACATATAATACAAGAAGATAAGATACTCCAAAAGAAAGAAAACTCAATCCAATACCCAACACCACAAAAAAAAAATCATACATATACCAAGAATAGATCAATTCACCAAAATCATAAGATAAAGTCAATGAAAGATATCCACCTCAAGTCAAGAACCACATGACAAAAGTACAATACCCATAAACCATCAATCACCATCAATGAAAGTAAATAACCACATTAAATACATCCAACAATAAGTACATCACCAAAGATACAAACAAAATCTATAGAGGAGACTAAGGCTACATTCTAGACAGTGTCATCACATGGTCAAACTACTTGAGTTATCTTGGACTAGTCTCTCAATAGACCCTGGACCCTCAAGCGTTGACTTACCCTGGACTGATTATTCTAAACCCCAAACCCTCAACATGACACATGCAGGACTAGAATACCCTCTCAAGAAGATGAGGAAACCACTCATATTGTCAATCCCATTCCCATCCTTAGTCTATAAAAGTACTCAAGGCATGGGCGAGGCGATATCTCTAACTTAACTTTTTAGTGTGTTTCCCAAAATATTAATTACTAGATTATCACTTATTGCATAACTTATAATAGGTTACCTTGGCATTGACCACTTTAGGTCCCAAATCCTACTATTAGCCACTCCCAAGGACATGTACCTAGACAACCTCTCCTAAGCACATAAAACACAATTGTGTCCCATACCAGAACACCCATAAAGATCAAACTCGGTTCCTTAACAGGCAACTCAAAAATAAGTTGGTTCTCCCAACCCAAGTAAACATAGATGCACCACATAGAAAATCTCATAAATGCAACCTTCAAATTAAAACACAACTTCGTCATGATATTCAAAATAGAGAAATATCATGAAAGAAAAATACGATGACAACCTCTAGTGTATGTCCTAGTTGGTCAACTAAACAGATACACAAAACCAAACGAAAATGAAAACAACAATACCTGGAAACAAAACCCACAAACTCTTAAGAAAATACATACAAAATATAAAGTTTTTGTCTTATGGTTTCAATTTAACTCATTCTCTAATGCTTGTTTTGACCATAAGCAAATGTTTGATAATAAAACAACAATATATATTTATTTCATTAGACAATATTTCATATCCATAACCACATAATTTACAAAAAATAAACATGGATCATGTAAATATATATCAATTTAGTTACATAATAATTAATCACTATCAATTTCTAACTAATATTTAATATATGATAATTATTCCTAGAGAAATCCCCTCATATTTATATTAATTACTTTGCCTAAACTTCACTACATTTAAATAAATCAAATAAATAAAACAAAAATAGAACTTATTTCATATAAATCAATTTATTAAAAAATGATACTTATTAAATATCAAATTTTAAAAAAGATAAAGCCAAGTAGCTTTATTACATAATAATTTAATATACTAAACTTTTCTTTTTCTAAACCTACCTCATTTACTTAGACCAACCATCAAATAATAATAGGAGAGGGGTTATGTGGCCCCCTCCCCATACTTTTATATATGCATAGGTGGACTTTTAAAAAAGAAGGCTTCCTTCTTCTTCTTTTTTAAACAAAGATGTATGATATTGCACAGAGGTGTGAGATGCCATTCAAGCATGTATGATTTAATGTATGATCTTTTTTTTTAATATATGATTAATGTATGATTTTCTCTTTTTTTCCAATAAATATTTTTGTATTATATTTATTTTTTTTTATTTTTTATTTTCATTAATTAAATTATATATAATTTATTTTTGGTTCTTTCTACAGGTACATAACTAGTAATTTTCTAGCAAGTGTAGATTTCTTTATTATTATTTTTCTATATAAAGTTGTACAATAAATATGTACATTAATATATATACATATATAAATGATGCATCTAAGATGTAAATTAAATCTATGTAATTTTTCAATCAAATCCTAAACGATCTACTATGTTTGCTTCTACAATTTTCTCCTAAGAACAATTAAGAATCAAATATCGTTTATATAGATCTGGGAAAATAACTAGAGTGACAAACATGATTCAAGCTGATCCGGTGGATAATTTCAATGAAAATTGAAGTGTCTCCAAATCTCTAGATTTTTGTACCATCAAAAAGATCTCAGCGTCCTAATTCCAACATAACTTGAACGGAGCAAAAAGGAGTCTTTTTGTGCAAGTTATGCTCGGTCAAAGTTTTGGTCAATAGGTAGACTAGAGGGCTAGATAAGGGGTGAAATCAAACCATCTCAAAAGTGGTCAACAATGGATTTCAAAATGAAGAGCCTGATGAGAGCTTTCCAAGGGCGTTCGTTTCGTCAAAAATAGACTTCATATGTGAAAGTTATGGCCGTTTGAATTTTGGAGGCAAAATGTAATAGTGATGATGTCATCATGATATTAGCAGCTCAAGTGATGACACATGTCAAAAATATGAGCAAATAAAATAGTGCCACATGGCACCTCAAGCTCGAATTTGGTGGTTTAAAAATTTGTTGAGGAGGTTTAAACCCTCAACCTCTTATTCCCTACTTTCCCTCCTTACCACTAGACCATGTGGAGCATTTAGCAACTTTGTAACAGATTTTCTATTTAAAATATGAATGCCACCAAAGCCATTTGAAAAGATGCATAGGTGGGAGTTGAACCCTTGACCTAGCTGCCCCTAAAATAGCTAGGGGCCAATACACTACTGATGTGGCTTATTAAATTCATGGTAGATGTGTTATTTAACCTGTATCAAACAACGGAGCCCCCTTAAAATAGATTTATTTGTTATTTTTAACAACATTAACCCCTAAAATTATATAAATACCAAAATGTAAAAATGGCAAAGGAGATTTTCGAGGGGGGGTGTTTTGTTTTATTCCTTATTATTAAATTAATTGGTTTTTAGTCAATTTAAGTAAATTATTTTGTATAAAAAGGGGGGTAGGATGTCATTTGGAGGTAATGGAAAATTAAGGGAGACTTGAGAGAAATTTCTCTTGGTGAAGTTTTCTAAAAGAATAGGGAGATTTTTCTAGGAGATTTTTTGGAGCCATTTTCATACTTCAGAGTATTGTTATGCTATCGAAGTGCTAGAAGAAATGGTCTTCTTTGGTGCATATTTGTAATTGATTTCTAGAGATTAATCAGATCGATCATACTCTATTGGAGCCGACCTAGAGACGTAGTCACTTTTGTGGCGAACTCCAAAATCAAACTTTGTTTGCACTTTCTATCTTCTTCTCTCTTTCAATTCTATTTATTTCACCTCAAGTTATTGAGTTTTTGATGCTTAATATCATTTATGTTAAATGTATTAAGACTTCCGCTGAGTTGTGTTTTTAGTTAAGCATTCAATACTGCAATTGATCTAGATCCATCAATCAGATCAAGTGGTATTAGAGCTCAGTTGACTATTATTGCAGTTGTTTTTTTTGAATGCTAACAAGATCTAGGATTCACAAGGGTGAAGGAAAGCTTGAAGAATTTAATCCTAAGATCGGGAAGCATAGAACATTTCCAAAGATGTCTATTTCTGGAATGGAGGTTCCTAATGAGATCAGTGAGCAGGAATTTCGAAGAGCATTCCTTGAGATGAAGGCTAAGGTGGACATTCTTCTCCAAGAGAGACACGAACAACAATTGAGAAAGGAAAATAAGGCTAAGAAGAAGGAGGAAGAAAAATCCTCATTAAAGGATGACAAAGCCAAAGGAGTAGGAGGTGGTAGTGACCCTCCTGATCCTCCGTCCCCGTCTTCATCATCTTCTTCATCTTCTCCTTCTTCTCCATCTTCTCCTCATTCTACTTCTTCTAATCCTTTCAAGAGTGGGTATAAGCCTAAGATCAAACTGGATGTAAAATTTGACTTGCCTAAGTATTGTGGTGAACTTGATGCTGAAAAATTGGATGATTGGATTCAACAAGTAGAAGTCTACTGTAGAGTCCAGAACCTATTTGATGATGTTGATAGGATTCAATTAGCTACTCTTTGATTAGGAGGTACAACTTTAACCTGGTGGGAGAGTAAGACTAAGGTAGAAGTTTCACAACATGGTAGAGTCAGTTTAACTTGGGTAGAGTTTGTGAATGCTCTTAAGAAGCAGTTTTATCCCCTAGGACATATGCAACAGTTAATGATGGACTGGCAAATTTTTAGGCAAGGGAAAGATCAAACTATCCAAGAGTACACCCATGAATTTAGGAAAAGGGCTATTGCTTTGAATGTTCCTTTGTACACCCAGGATACTTTGTTGAAATTCATAGGAGGTCTTCATTCCTACCTTAGACATTCTATTTTGGTATTGAACCCTCGTAATTTGGATGAAGTGTCTGTTCAACCTACACACTTAGAGTCAAGGGGTAAAGGATCTTTTATTGATAAGTTTGATAATGATGTAAAGAAATCTTCTAAGAATGTAGAGATAGAGAAAGGAAAGAAGGCAGCTACAGTTAAGAAGGATGAGAAACTTTCTTGCACTCATTGTGATAGGAAGGGTCATGATGAAGAACATTGTTGGAAGTTGCATCCTGAATTGAAGCCTAAGTGGGCTCAAAAATTTGATCAGAAATAGAAAGGTAAGGAGAAAGCATCAAATGTTGTTATGGATCTTGGTTCAGATTCAGATGATGAGACTAAGATAATAGCTATGGGTTAGGTAAAGATCCTATTTCTAGTGTTTCTATTACTAGTTGTGCTTCTACTTCTACAGTTAATGATTTCTCTAAAGATAAGAAAAGGAATGAGTTGTTTCATTTAAGGGTTGTTGCTGAGAACACTAAAATTGATGCACTCATAGATAGTGGTTCTCAAGTGAACTTAATTTCTAAAAGTATTGTGAGGAACTTGGGATTGAAAACCACATTACATAAGAAACCTTATCCACTAGGCTGGATTTGTGAAAATGATAAGCTGCAAGTAACAAGACAATGCACCTTAAGATTCACAATCACTAGTAAGTTTGTGGATAAAGTACTGTTTGATGTGGTTCCACTGGATATCTATGGGATAGTTCTTGGTAGCCCTTATCTTTATGATAGAAAAGCAATTTTATATAGGGAGAAGAATCATTATCACTTGTTTAAAGATGGCATTCAGTATATTGTACATTCTCATAGGATTAAGACTGGTCATTCTTTTGCAAACACAGGATAGTTAAAGAGGGTAATTAATGCAAGTAAAGAGTTAACTCTTATGTCTGTCAGTACAGGTGGTTCTAAACTTGAACTTGGAGTAGCTAACCAGGGTCAGATGTTGTAGGATGCACTTGCAGTACATCATGAGGGAATGATGATTGAAAGCATGGATGGTTCCTTGGGTAAAAATGTTCCTGTTATGAAGGATCGATATGTTGTTGATTTATTCTCTTTCATTTCTGCATTATTGTTCAGCTTGATGCTAGTCAATGTTTGTTGGTTAGTGGCTATGACAATTGATGTAGATGCTTATGGAAGTGATAGAATAATGTTTATGATCAACAATGTTGTTGCACTCTTCATTGTGCTTGTGAGCCAGGTATTCAGATGTACAATGATACAGGACAAGTGGGGAGGCCAAGTCCTCACTTAATGTCAGAGTAAATGTCACTTTTGGAGGTCCAAAAGGTCTTTAGTGGGGAGGCCTGATCCGGTGGATAATTTCAGTGAAAATTGAAGTGTCTTCAAATCTCTAGATTTTTGCACCATCAAAAAGATCTCAACATCCTGATTCCAACACAACTTGAACTGAGCAAAAAGGAGTCTGTTTGTACAAGTTATGCTCGGTCAAAGTTTTGGTCAATAGGTAGACTAGAGGGCTAGATAAGGGGTGAAATCAAACCATCTCAAAAGTGGTCAACAATGGATTTCAAAATGAAGATCCTAATGAGAGCTTTCCAATGGCATTTGTTTTGTCAAAAACGGACTTCATATGTGAAAGTTATGGCCGTTTAAATTTTGGAGGCAAAATGTAATAGTGATGATGTCATCATGATATTAGTAGCTCAAGTGATGACACATGTCAAAAATATGAGCAAATAAAATAGTGCCACATGGCACCTCAAGCTCGAATTTGGTGGTTTAAAAATTTGAGGAGGTTTGAACCCTCAACCTCTTATTCCCTACTTTCCCTCCTTACCACTAGATCACATGGAGCATTTAGCAACTTTGTAATAGATTTTCTATTTAAACTATGAATGCCACCAAAGCCGTTTGAAAAGATGCATAGGTGGGAGTTGAACCCTTGACTTGGCCACCCCTAAAATAGCTACATGCCAATACACCACTGATGTGGCTTATTAAATGCATGGCAGATGTGTTATTTAACCTGTATCAAATAGCGGAGCCCCCATAAAATAGATTTATTTGTTATTTTAAACAAAATTAACCCCTAAAATTATATAAATGCCAAAATGTAAAAATGGAAAAGGAGATTTTCGAGGGGGGGTGTTTTGTTCTATTCCTTATTATTAAATTAATTGGTTTTGAGCCAATTTAAGTAAATTATTTTGTATAAAAAGGGGGGTAGGATGTCATTTGGAGGCAATGGGAAATTAAGGGAGACTTGAGAGAAATTTCTCTTGGTGAAGTTTTCTAAAAGAATAGGGAGATTTTTGGAGCCATTTTCGTACTTCAAAGTATTGTTATGCTATCGAAGTGCTAGAAGAAATGGTCTTCTTTGGTGCATATTTGTAATTGATTTCTGGAGATTAATTAGATTGGTTGTACTCTATTGGAGCCGACCCAGAGACGTAGTCATGTTTGTGGCGAACTCCGAAATCAAACTTTGTTTGCACTTTCTATCTTCTTCTCTCTTTCAATTCTATTTATTTCACCTCAAGTTATTGAGTTTGTGATGCTTAATTTCATTTATGTTAAATGTATTAAGACTTCCGATGAGTTGTGTTTTTAGTTAAGCATTCAATACTGCAATTAGTCTAGATCCGTCAATCAGATCACAAGCACCTAATCAAACACGAAGCAAACATATCTTTTCCAATTGAAAATACATTTATGGGATTTCAAGCCCTACCTCATGCTAATGCTAAAATTTGACAGCCAAATAAAATTCCTACTATAAGCAAAATCCTTCAAGCCACAATAATTTCCTTCTTTTCCAATCCCCAAAGTTGCTCTCCAAAACCTGTGTGTGCAATAATGACTCGAAAACCCTCTACTATAGAACTCTAATTACCTTTTAGGGTTTATGTCTCCACCAATTCTAACTTACAATTATTTTATTTTATTATTTCTTTCATGCACAATTAATTCATTTTTAATTAAAATTTTATTTTATTATTCCTTTCATGCACACTTAAATAATTTTTCTTCTTTTATTAAAATATTGTTTTGTTATAATTTATTTATTCCTCAACTTTATTATTTAAAGTGCTTTCATAAAATGATATTTATTTATTATTTAATTAATAAAGATAACTTAAGTGCATTATTTAAATGTCACTAATTTTAAATCCTTATTAATTAAATAATAATGCTACACCAAATTTAAAGTTTAATATATATAATATTTAATTTTCAAATGTAGTTTTCTAAAATCAAGACTTTTAAATTAAATCTTTTAATTTAACTAAAAATCCATTTAATTCCAATAATTCAAAAATGCAAGACTGTCCTATTTTACCATTTTTTTACTTTTAAATTAAATAACATCTAATAGATCAATATCAATGATTGATCCAAGAATCATAAATAACTAGTCTATCAAGCAATTCATTAAGTTGAACCTCAAGAAATACATAAGGAAAATTAACCAAAGTAAGAATCAAACTACATATGCACAAAAGAATCATGGGTTTAAAAAGGGTAGACAATTTGTTATGAGTCCTCCTTGTAGGACAAGCATTTAGGCTATGTCTAGGATTGGACTTGATCATTATCTTTCCACTCTTAGCATTTGATTATTTGTAATAGGGCACACTTATCCTAGCAATTTAGGGAAGTCGATGCCCAGTACTTGCATCCTGCATAAAAAATGAGAATATACATGTATATAAATATAACTAAACTAAATAGGCAATGACAAGGAGTGGTATATCATGTAGATCCCGACTAGCAAGTGACTATGACTCCCTCCCTTAATCACGCCAAACATGTCAGACAAAAGATAAAATAGACACACGCACCATACACATGCAAGTATGGCGTAAGTACCATAATAAATCACGATCCAACTTATCAAAGATTTAGATATAATAATGCATCTCTATGAATACAGACATAGTCATCATTAAAGACATCAAATCATCAAAGCATCATTAACAACACGTGAATTGAAATCAACTAAGCAATTATTATTGATTTATCTGTAATCCATGTTATGAAATGATGTCATATAGCTGAAATCAAATATCTCAAAAACTAACAAAAGCATGGTAATAGGCCTAAAAGAGTTTGGCAATTAGAACATAAAAGAAAACTACAGGTGGGTATTATAGTATATACATGCTCAAAGAAATTAAATATGATCTTTCAAACATCAAACCTACAAATTTCCTATCCATGGATTTGATAATGTTTCTAAGAAAAATTTAGGCATCATCACTTTACCTATCAAAGTAGGTTGAATTATTTTGAATACTCCCATTTATGTTCTTTTTGGAACTCTTAATTATAACCTTCTTTTGGGTAGACCTTGGTTACATGATATGCATGCTATTCCTTCAAATTTTCATAAAAAAAAGTCAAGTTTATCTACAATAATGTGATGTATACTCTTCATGTGAATATGAACCCAAATAGTTGTCTAACTGTTGAGAGAAAAAATATAAAGAATATATAATGATGATCCTCCTTCTATAGGTTTTATTTCAGAAGAAGATTGGGGATCTTTATATTTCACACCAACCTTTATTGGAGAGTATAGACAAGTAATGATATTTCATTTACGGAATATAAAACAACTCCTCTTTTAATTGGATTTTTTGCTACTTCCACTCATGATTAATCTACTAAACCTACTAATATGGATTCTTATTATGCTCTTAAATATCATGGATTCACTAAGTATAGATGTGGTAAACAACAATAAAGACATCAAATTCCCTTAGGCATTGAGGGGCATGAGAATTCTTGTAAGCCAAAGGCTACTCACACCGTGCCAATCATAATTTAGGATGTGTGCAACAAATTTTTGAATATAATTCTTTGTCCCCATCCTCTCCTTCATAATTTAACATATCTTATCCTATTAATCAAAAAATTATTTTATCTAAAATCCTTCATGCTAAAGTGATTACTAGAGCTAGACATAGAAAGAAACATAATAAAAAACTTATGAATCTTCCATTTTGCATGTATCACTATTATCATGATCACTTTACGAATGATTTTCAAGATTTAAATTATAATATTTAACAACTCATTAATAATGAGGTTATTCAAATATCTCCTTATAATGAACTCTATTTAAATCCTTATTTATTTAAATATCATAAGTCCCTATTATGTTTCTCTACACCATTTTAACATTGTTAGCCTACCTCTTGGGGTCTCATTGTCATAAATGGTCCACTTTTTGAGTAGCATAATAGGTCCTTTTTTACCATTTTACCTACACTTGGCGGGGGGGAAGGTAACCGTATCCATATTTTTAATTCTCCCAAGGATCCACTATTCTTTTGGTTGTGTGTCATTTGTTTAACACATGATACCCAATCTTACATCATTTTCAATTAGGTTTCCATGTTAGATAGATCACTTACCTTGGATCCACATAATAATGTGTTATCCTTTGCAAGGATTTTTTTTCTCACTTCCTATATGGTATCTCATTGCATTCTACTTTTTCATGGTCTCATAGGAATTGTGACCTCTTTAGCTTGGACTGGGTGTTCCTTGTGGGTACTATCTTGATGTTGAAATTACTTCATCCTTTTTCATCACTTAATTAAGATACCAAACTAAGTGTTTATTTTTCCATTTCAATGGGAGAGGGGGGGAATACATGATCCCCTTATTTTAATATTATTTTTTTGTACAACACATAGATTACACTATTATAACATAGATCACTAGGATGAGTCAGTCTTCCTTTTTTCTTGTAGATGTCTTCGATTGATTGACTATCATGCCACACACACTTGATAGACAATTTGAAATATCCTAGCATGTAAAAAAACCATTTTCATGGTATAGGAGTACTATACAATGGGGGTAAAGCCATTCAAGGTGCAAATTTTTTAGGATTGAATATTGGGCGCACAAACTTGCTAGACCATTTGATCCTACTCCTTTTATTTATCACTTGTTAGACCATTTGATCCTACTCATTTTGTTTCATAACATTGACTGTTAAGCACACAAACCTAGTAGACTATTCAATCCTATAACTTTGGTGTGGTTCACAATAGGAAACACAAACCTTAATGGGCAAGTTGATCACCCCCTCTTTTTCTTTCTCTTTCTGACTAGTGGAATCTATCTTATTATGATTATGGTTATGATGGAAACTCAAGTCTTTTGGGGACTTGATAGTTTCTTCATCTCCTTAGTCATGATGAGATCAACTCTTTCTTTTGATTTAATTTACCATGAGTATGAGGTAGCTCACGTGTCTACTAAAGTGTGGGCTAAATGTATTGTCTTAAAATGACCACACCCATTATTTAAGGCATTTTAGCACCCATCTTCTAGTGACCTAGTAGACTATGGATGGATTTGTGCTTAATCACATTTTTCTCCTATCCTATCCCATATTTTCTAGTTTCACCAATGCAATCTTTAAGACCTCAAGGATGGCTCTCTATAGGCCAACCCTAGAATAGGTCAACTTAGGTTTAACTCTTTTAGAATAGGTTGACCTAGGTTGACCTTCTCCCTAGGGATTTTGAATCTCACACCAAGTTTTGTCTCAGGGTTTTGAATTTAATAATTGGTGATCCTATCATCTTGCTTTATTTTTTAGCCCAAAAATTACTATAAAAGGAAGCCAAGGCACCTAATTTTGACATCAAGTATCCATCAAGAAATCAAAAGACATCAAGAATCATTCAAAAATTTAGGAAAGAATATTTACATCAAACATTTAAGGAATTTAAAGATTCAAGGAACCTTTGTGAGATTTCATCTTCAAGATCTATAGTCTTGTTGGCCATCATGAGTGGAGATCTAAATTAAGACATTGATCATCTTCTTAATTGATGAATATTTACATCTATCGGTCCTTGATGTGGTTTTGGTAGATCTATTGCATTTGTGGATTTTTCTTACATTCTTCAACATCTACAACACATAAGCATTAAAAAATCCTTAGTGACAAGGATTTCAAATCTAAAGGTTGATTCCTCAATCTAGGGCTTGACCAAGGAAATCCTTTATCCACCCAAAAAAAAAAACAAGATTTTATGTGTGTAGGAATATGATAGCCAAACTAAAGTGGCAAATCTACAAAAAGTTCATCAAACCATCATCGAAGAAGTTGGGTCAAAGTTGTTATAGTCTTATAGGAACATGATGAATGCATATGGAAACATAATGAATAGGTTGACGTATTCTTGAGACCCTAGAAAAATAATATATTGTGAGGTTTTTGTTGTGATCATAGATCCATAGTCAGAAGTTCTTTCACAGTCCTAGATCCATGATTTTCAAAGTGAAAAAGCACATTCCTTTATGCATTTCAAGGTGATTACTTTATCATTCATTTCATATTTTAGTCTAGACCTATTTTCATAGCTTAATTAGGATTATTGATTACATATAGTTTACCTTACACTTCTCATTTAATAAATTACATCAATTGTACATTTTCCTTCACACATCTTTTATCAAATTTATTTTTCATGAAAGATGAATTTCTTGCATACTTCCATGCTATAATTTGGGTTTATCATTAGCATCCATTTATCTCCTTGGGTTTTTCTAACTTATCTTAAATTATGTTGTCGGTTATGTTTGGAAGCCCCTCTTTCCCTTGTATTGAATAGATTAATGTGAAAGTGGTTAGTTAATGAATTCATCTCATCTAATTTACTTTATTAAATTCATTGCATCCATTTCCCCCCTAAACAATTAGTAAGAATTCCTCTTTTAATAAATAAATTTTAGATATCCCTTCCCAAGAGGTTGGAACTTTATATGTTAGGGGATTAGATACTACTATAGGGCATAAGACCTTTTTTTATGATGAGTATATGTTGTTTTCTTGAACTTGTCAAAAGTGGGCATAAACTTGAGATTATTCCTACACTTACTTTTTACTAATGGTGAAATATGCTATTTGATATTGTTATGTAATTTGTGCATATTTTAATCTAAAATAAATATGCCTTTTTTAAGTACATGCTAATGCCATGATGCATGAATAAATGAAGATGAAAAAATGGTGAAGCTCTTACAATATGAGAATTCATGCTAACTAATTGGTTAAAGAAAAAGTCATGCCAAGATGAAAGTTGAAAGAGTTAACAACAAATTATTTACAACTCATGTGGAGTAATAATGATAATTTAGTGTTCATGCTTGTATTATAGTAGATATGAGGAGAAAGTCATGCTAGATTTTCTTTGTGGAAGAAATATTTTTACTATTTCCTAATCAAACCATGAGTTCCTTCCCTTTCTTTTGTTTTTTATTAGTAAAATAGGTTTTGAAGGGACCTTGAAACCCAAAACAAAGGAGGTTTTAGATAAAGGGACCTAAAACCCTCATTAAATATATTCAATCAACTCTACCAAATGAAACAAGACAAAAACAAGAGGAGACAAGAAAAAAAAGAAAGGGGATACAAAAATAACACATCCCCAACAAACCACAAGTTTTGGAAGGATCCTAAAACCCCATAGATCAGACAAAAAGAAACTAGTAGTAAAGAAGGTACAATGTATGAAGCTCATATTACCCACAACCTAGAATAGATACATAAGAAAATTAAGCTTTTCCTTTGCCTCTCTTCTTCTAGGAGCACAATGTCATATCAAATTGTAGAGGGGTCTCTTTATGATGTTTTCCAATTATAGGAGTTCACCCCTCCTCCACCATAGAGGCCTTCTACCAATCTTGAAAAAAAAATCTTGAGACCCCAAAATAATAGAGGAAGAACCAACTATAGAAGGATCAAGAGAGACACTATATCCAAGAGCAACACCATTAACAACAACATCTACAAATTCAGGAATAGAACCAACAATACCGAAACTAATTACTAAAGTAGAAGAACTAGGTACAGAAGAACCAACAATAGGAAGAGAACCTGTAATAGAACTAACAACAATAGAACCAACAACATCTTGATCAAAAATAGGGTAAAATCCAATGGTGGAGATAGCAATAGGCTGAAGAACACCAGAAAAACTAGCATCTAGGGTGACAAAAGTAGATCTCCTACTATTAGAAACAAGGTTAGGATCAAAACTATTAGCCTTAGAAGAGACTTCTTTATTCTTATAAAAAGTGTAGTGTTTAGTAGAAGTACCCTTCCACCAAGTTGTATACTTCTTATTCTTAACCCTCTATAATCCACATTGAGAAGCTAAGTGGCCCATTTTAAAACACTTCTTTTTCTTATGTTGTAATAAGTTATGTCCTCCTAATTTCATGGTAGTGGAATTTTTGTTAGTTATAATTAGTTATAATTCCTCTTTCAATAAATAATGTTTGGATACCCCTTCTAAGGAGGTTGGAGCTTTATATATTGTAGTTTTAGTTTTATTTTATCAATAACACTTCCAACTCTATTATTATGTGACAATACTTTTGAATGAATAAAATGATATTCTAGTTTGTAGCATCTAGTTGAGATTTGGAAATACTTGATTAAGGGGACCTAATTGGTGAGGATTCAAATATTTGTGTTCAACGGTTACTTTTCATTCAATATTTAGTTGTTGTCCTAATAGCTGATTATTCCTATAGCTAGATAATACATATAAGTTTCCTATTTTCTTTCTTTGGATTATATTTTTTCTACTCATTTTTCAGTTTAGATGATATCTACTATTAATAATTTGAGTTGTTTCTTTTCCACAAGCTTCACTTTAAGTATCATTTCCTTTTTAGTCATAGATCACATGGCTATAAAATTGGGTCTCTAGTACATATACTTTTCTTACCCATTCCATGTATACATCCCTAGGTTGATAGAAAATGGGCCTTTGAAGTGGTGAGGTAACTACTTCACATGGATATCCAATCTTAAGTTATGGTTCTTGATGTAGGAGAATATCAGGTGTAAGTGAAATCTTGCATCACCCATAATATTTCTATTTCTATCTTTTCAATAAGGGATATTTCAATGTGAAGTTTCTATATGTGGAAACTTACTATTTTTAGTAAGTGGATCATACAAGCTCATATTATTTTGTGGTGACTGATCAGGGAAGTAATTTACATAATTTACATTCTCCATAATTTATTGATATTTTTAGGCTAACATGTTGTAACTAATTTTAGCACTCAAGCACAAAAAATACTTGAATAAAATGGCTTAGGGTTAGGGATTTTCCATAAGGTGTGATGCGATAATTTCTTCTTGCAGTGGTATTGAGCTATAAGGGATTACAAATTGTAATCAAGTTGTAGTCACTGAATACTAATAATATTAGACTCACTATTTGGTGATTGTAACCCAAGGATTGGGTGAAACATGTTCAATCTTGGTGTCTTGTGTTCTCTACTATATGATTTATAATTTTATGATATTGGTTATATTTACATGTAATTGGTATTTCTATCTATGGTTAATCCTAACAAGTGGTATCAGAGTTAGGTTATCTTTTTTTTTTTAGTTATTCTTTGTAGGAAAGTCTCATGGTTGAGTGGTAGTCTCACAGTTGAGCGGGAGTGATGGTAGACAAGGGTAAGTTGAAGGTTGAGAAGTTTAATTGGTAAAACTTTTAGTTATGGAAAATTCAAATGGAGGACTATCTTTATCAAAAGGATTTATGGAAGCTATTGAAAGGAAAAACCAAGAAGTAAGGAACTATGACAGATGAGGACTAAGAGATTTTAGATAGAAAGGCACTTGAAAGCATTTGATTATGCCTAGAACCATCGGTGACATTTAACATTAGAAAAGGGAAGACGATGGAAGAGTTGATGCAAAACCTAGAGAAATTATATGAAAATCCCTTTGCTTTAAATATGATATTTCTCATGAAGAATTTATCTAATAAAAAGATGGTAGACAATGGATCTATTGTAGATCATTTAAATGATTTTAATATGATTACTAGTTAGTTATCTTCTGTAAATGTCAATTTTGATGAAGAAATTAGGGCTTTCTTGATTTTGTGTTCATTTTCATAAAGATGGAATGGCTTGGTAATGGTTGTGAGTAATTATGTTTCTAGATCAAATACCCTAAAATTTGATGATGTGATTGGTGTTATTCCAAGTGAGGAAACTCATAGGAAAATCTTAGGTGGATCTACATTAGGAAGTGCTTTGAATGCACAAAGAAGAGGCAAAATGAATGAGAGAGAAACTAACTCTGAAAATTGTGGTAAATCAAGAGGAAAGTCAATGGGAAAGAGGTCTCAATCTAAAGGATCGAGAGTTTGATAGTACTATGGGAAACCAGGGAATAAGGAAAAATATTGTTGGACTTGAATGAACAATGAAGGAGATAAACTAGAAGGGAACAAGGAGGCAAATGTGGTAAGCAACAAATCCAAAGAGGATGCTTTGCTTCTTTCTTTAGAAAGTGTTGATGATTCTTGGGTTTTAGATTCAGGGGCTTCATTTCATGCTACACCTCATAGAGGTTATTTTATTAATTATGCCCAAGGGGATTTTGGGCTTGCTTATTTGGGGGATAATGAACCCTGTCAAATTGTTAGAAAAAAAAAAGTTAATATCAAGCTGCAGATTGAGAATCATTGATACTACATGAGGTAAGACATGTTCCAAGGTTGAGTAGGAATCTAATTTCAAAAAGGCAACTTGGTGATGAGGGTTGTATAGTTAATTTTAATTATAAAAATTGGAAGGCTTCAAAAGGCTCCCTTGTAGTAGAAAAAGGAGTGAAAGTAGGCATCATATATATTTGTATAGGTCATACTATTCCTTTTACTTTAATTATTTCAGAGAAAAATGAATGTTTAGGAATAGTTGTCGCAGTTGAGCAGGGAGAAAAAATAGTTGTCTTAGATTCTGATACAATATTATGGCACCGTAGACTTGGGCACATGAATGAGAAAGGTATGAAATTACTTCATCCAAAGAAAGTTTTACCAAGTTTGAAATGTGTCAATATGGATTTTTGTGAAAGTTATGTGTATGAAAACAAAAGAGAGTGAGTTTTGTGAAGAGTGGGAAGGAAAAGAAAAATGAGAAATTAAAGCTTGTGCAAATAGGTGTATGGGGACTAACTCAACTATCTTCCCTTGGTTGCTCTCATTATTATGTTACATTTATTCATGATGGAACTAGAAAAAGTATGGGTTTATTTCCTTAGATAGAAATATAATGTATTTCAAACTTTTAAGAAATGGTAATGCTTGGTTGAAAATGAGACTGGTAAGAGATTAAAATGTCTTAGATCTGATAATGGTGGTGAGTATTGCAGTCATGATTTTGAAGATTATTTCTTCACTAATGGTATTTGTAGATAGAAAAGTGTTCCAAGGAATCCACAAGAAAATGGAGTGGTTGAATGCATGAACATGACAATAATGGAGCATGAGGTTGCAAGTTAGATTTCTCTTAAACATGTGGGTAGAGGCTATAAATACTAATGTATATTTGATTAATAGAGGTCCCTCTACTCCTTTGAGTTGTGGTATTCTAGAGTAAGCATGGACTAGTAAGAAGGTAAGTTGTTTTTTTCTCAAAACCTTTGGTTATGAAGCACTTGCACATATAGATTCTAAAAATAGAACCAAGTTGGAAGCTAAGCCAGAAATGTATATTTGTTGGATAGGACATTGATGAATTTGGTTATAGCTTTGGGATTTTGAAAATCATAAAATTGTAAGAAGCAAGGATGTCATCTTCAATGAGAAAGTGTTGTACAAAGATCTGTTGCAGCAATATGAGAAGAAAGAAGATGATTATGTAGTGTTGGATGATAGTCCAAAAGGATGATGTTCCAACAACTCCTCATGATCTGCAACAACTACAACAACAAATACCACACACCCTAGTGAATGTTAGAGGGTCAACAAGGCTAAGTAGACCTCTAGAAATATTTTCTCCCTTTTTGTACTCTATTTTATTAATTGATGTTGGCAAAACTAAATGTTATGATGAAGTTGTGCAAGTGGATACTAAGATTTAGTAGGAGTGTTTGATGATAGAAGAAATGGACTCCTTGCTAAAAAAGAAGACTTGGGATTTATGTAAGGTGTCCACAAATAAAAGGTATTTATAGAATAAATGGGTTTATAGGTTGAAATCAGAGGATGGAGGTAATTAGTTGTAAAAGTATTTGTATAGGAAAAAGGGCATTGATTTTGATAAGATATTTTCTCCTATTGTTAAAATAAATTCTTTTCACACTATTTTAAGTATTATGGCTACTAAAGATTTGAATTTTGAGAAGCTTAATGTTATAACAACCTTTCTTATTGGTGATTTGGATAAAGAGATATATATGGCACAACCATAGGGATTTGAGGTTGTGTAGATTGCATAAAAGTTTATATGGCTTGATGCAAGCACTTCGAAAATGATATCTAAAATTTGACAGTTTTATGCATGAGCATGGATATAGTAGGTGTCATTCAGATCATTATGTTTATTTTAAGAGGTTAGATGATGCTAGTTATATATATTATTTTATGTTTATATGTTGATGATATGCTTGTAGCTAGGTCTACCATCAATCACATTAACGGGCTGAAAGGCTAGTTAGCACATTCATTTGCTATGAAGGATTTTGGAGCAACAAAAAATCCTTTGTATGAAAATTTATAGAGATAGGAAGAACAAGAAATTGAAATTATCTCAAGCTGATTATATTGAGAAGGTGTTGCAACATTTCTTGATGGAGAATGCTAAAGTTGTCAATACACCATTACTTGGTCATTTGAAGTTGACTAAGGAGATGAATTCAAAGATACAAGAAGAGGAGGATAAGATGTTCAAGGTACCTTATGCTTCAGCTATAGGAAGCTTGATGTATGTTATGATATGTATGAGGCTAGATATTGCACATGTAGTGGGAGCTGTTAGTAAGTATACGAGTCATCTAGGGCTTGAGTATTGTAATGCGGTTAAATATATTCTTAGATATTTGAGATGAACATCCAACAAGAGTTTACATTTTGGGGGCTCTACTACTAATTTATAGGGCTACGTTGACTTAGATTTGGTAGGGGATATTGATACTAGGTGGAGTACTATAGGTTATGTATTTATTATTGGTGGGGCAACAATGAGCTAGGTTTCTCAATTACAAAAGGTGAATGTTTTATCCACTACAGAGGAAGAGTATGTTGTGGCTATAGAGGCAACCAAGGTGATGATATGCCTTCAATTTTTCTTGGAAGAATTGGGACACCCATAGATTGATAATTATTTATTTCTAGATAGCCAGAGTGTCATTCATCTTGCAAAGAATTTTTCTTTGCATTCAAAGAAAAAACACATAAAATTGTGGTACCATTATATTTAGTTAGTTTTAGATGATGGATAGTTAAAGATGGACAAGATACATATAGATGACAATCCACTAGATATGTTTACAAAGGTAGTCACAAGGAGAGGTTGAACACCTCTTCAACTTTAGCTAGTCTTCTAAACTGAATAGAATAAAAGAACACTAGAGTCCAAGGTGGTTTGATCTAGTGGAAGCCTCATGGAGTAGCAACATTGATATAGGATCAATCTCCAAGTGGGAGATTATTGTTTAGTGTAGAGCCTAATTAGTCTCCAACTAGGAGATTATTGTTTATTGTGGAGTCTAATCAATCCCTAGCTAGGAGATTGTTAGTTTGTGGTGACTAATAAGAGAAGTATTGTATATACTCCATAATTCCTTGGTGGGCTTGGAGTCAGGCCAGGCCTCAAGTGGGTATTTGGGTGTGGCATCCCCCAACATTATCATGGCCAAAAGGCCATGGCTATTAGGGGTTTAGGGGCATAGTCCTTGAGAATTTTTTGGGGCTATTTTATTAGCATTTTTGGGTCAACATGTTGTAACTAATTTTAACCCTAAATTGACAAAATTACTTGTATAAAATGGCTTAGGTTTAGGGATTTTCCATAAGGTGTGATGTGATAATTTCTTCTTGTGATAGTGTTGAGCTGTAAGGGATACCAGATTGTAATCAAGTTGTAATAACTGGATAGTAATAATATTAGACTTTCTATTTGGTGGATTTAGTCTACGGATTGGGTGAACCACGTTAAATCATGGTGTCTTGTGTTCTCTTCTATGCAATTTATTATTTTTTGATATTGGTTATATTTGCATGTAATTGTTATTTCTATCTTTCGTTAATCCTAACCACTTAGAATGTTTTGATTTCACAAGTGGATGTTGATCTTAGTTATTTCAACCTTCCAATGGAGCTGCATTATCATACAATATGTATTATAGAAGTAAATGATGTTTTTGGGTTGAAAATCTTTGAGCTTGATTTTGAAGGCCCTTATTGATGGCATTTACACAGTGAAGGCATTGCAGATTAGGAGTCATTATTTTTGAAAAGTACTTATAGTTGCAAATTAGAGCTATAGTTTGAAAGTTATGGCCTCCATAAGTTGGGCTACCTAAAAATATAATTTGAGTTGACCTTATGCAATAAATATAAAAAATAATAATTATATAGGGGTCAATTGACCTCAAGGGTTAGGGAAAAATGTCTAGAACATTCCCAGGTGGTAAAAAACTTCCTATCCAAGAAAGACATGTAGTGTTGTCTAGGGTAGTTTTGAGTGGTAGTTTGTAACTTTATCTTGAAGAATATTGTAAAGAAAGTTCACATGCAATTTGGATATTATATTTCTAAAAATATTTAATTCCATACTTGTGGAGATAATAAAAAGTCCATTTTTATTCTTGCAAAATTTTGTTTGTTCATCTATTTCAGTTGTGTTTGTGGTATTAAGGGGAGCACTCTTCATCAGGTAGTATCCAAGTAGGAGTTCTTGAGTGTGTAGAAAGATCTAGGGATAATTTTACGAAACCCCCATTTGGAAAAATTCATAAATCGTGTTGAATCCAACATTATTTTAGGGGCAAAAAATTAATTTGAATTGGCATTTTTTTTTCAAAATAGGAAAACATTTAATTTTATTGGTAATTTGTCTTTCATCATATGAAATTTTTGTAAAACTTTGGCAAATCTTTAATTATTTTAGAGAATCATGACCAAAAGTACAAATACTTAGAAACCATAATTTATAGCATCTAAAATACAATAATTTTTTTTAATAATCATTAGATCATCCTAAATCAATGGTATAAATCGTATTTCAAGCTAAAATGTTGAAGAACAACAAGTTTCAGAGGAAGTTTCTAGAATAATGACATTTTTCTAAAATAAAATCTATTTCAGGCCAAAGATTAGAAGGATAAAAAGTTCCTTGGAAAGTCACCAGAATAAAGACAATTGTTAAGTCTATCTACTTTACATATAACCCAACTTAAATTTTAACCATAGTTTGGTTAATGTGTAATATCCCCTTTAAATATATAATCTAATATTCATATTCATATTCATAATTAACTAAAAAAAGATGTATATTGATTACTAGATAAATAAATATTAAAAATATCAAGGTAATGGAATGATAAGTTATAATAAGAAGTTAATATACCTAACAAATGATATCATTTCTTGTATAAATAGAAAGCACAATTAATACTACTAAGCATAAATAATATGACCATTACAAATTGTTAAATATTAACATCAATCTCATGAGGGTAGACTAATTAAATATAAAATCTTCAAAATGACTAGCATAATAAATGTTAATAAAAGAGTCAACGCCCAAAAAATGAATGTTGTTGAGGAAAAATGTCGTGTGGTGGTCTAGTTTGTGCTAGGGCCTATGTGCCCTAGCCTGACCTACATCTAGGTTAGTATCGATCACCTTTGGTGTACTATTTGGCTACTCATAGGGAGACATTGTTTGGATAGTAGAGGCATATGCTAGTTAGAAAATAGTCTTGGTCATTTTTTAGCTCGGGGGTGGGCTTTTTCAGTCTAAGATCTAGCTTTGGTGTGTCCTTGGTGGGAGGCTTGAGGAGCTTTGTGATTGTGGAGCCTCTGCCCCGTCTCTCACTTATTTTGTTGAGACTTGGTTCGGTTACATGGGGGATTAAGGTATAGCCTCCTCTCTAATTTCCTTCAAAGATATGGAGATGGGTGAGTCATCTTCTTTGTTGTGTGTCAGTGATAAGGGTATGACTGGTAAACCCCAATTTGGGGAAGGTGATTCGTCTCCAAAAAGGATGCTTCAATTAAGAAAAGTTAATGGATATTTGTAGAGGTCTAAAGATTAGCTAGTTCTAGTTATTTAACCCATGCAAGTTTTAGAGGATATCAAATACTGGTGCAATCATGATCTTATTTCCAAATTTTTGGGCCTTGTCTTTCTTTTCCTATGCTGGATTCTTGGGCACACTGAGTGTGGAACCCAAAAGGGGTATGGAAATTTTATTAGTGACTAATAACTATTTTATGGTTATCTTTTCAAGCATGACAGATAGGAATAAGACTTTTGAAGGTGACCCTTATTTCTTTAACCAAGTGGGGCTCTTCATCAAACCTTGGCACATGGGCTTCAACTTTGCTAAGGAGATCCCCTCAGGAGTTCTTGTATAGGTTCACTTGCTGAGGCTTCCTTTGGAATTATGGAGGGAAGATATTCTTTACTCAATCTCTTTGCTTCTTCGAAAACCTGTGGGTTTAGCTACACAAACTCAAGATCGTAAGGTAATTTTGTTTGCCTGTATTTGTGTAGAAGTTGATTTAAATAATTCATTGCCAGATTTTATGGAGATTTGCATGGGACCATCTTCCTAGATCTAACTGCTGCATTACAAGACCCTTCCATTTAGATGCAAAATTTGCCATGAATATGGTCATTTACATCACAGATGTCCTAGAAATAAGTCTCCCCCCTTGGTTGCTCTTGGAACTCCTAGGGTGGACAAGGGGAATGCTCCTTTATCTAATGGACCTATTGATAGTGAGGGATTTACTCAATTTAAGTCTCATAACAAAGGCAAAGTTAAGAAGAGATCCTAGATGGATAGACATACTGATGACACCTTTAACAAGTTTGATGCTCTTGGTGACTTGGTCCAAGAGGAAGGTACTCCAATTGAGCTCTCTTTTGGGGCTAAAGGTCAGCATGAGGTACAAATTGAAGATGCACAAAAGGAGGATTAGATTCTATCTTTAGGGGACCAATAGGTTGGACAGTTGGCTATTGATTTTCCTCCTCAAGTTCTGGATTCTAGAGACCTTCGAGGGTCACAGGGTATGAAGGGCTTAGTTATGGTGGTTCCTTTCAAATCCTCTAAAGGGTAATAAATATATGCTTGTATTGGGCATTCAACAAATATCCTTCAAAAAAAGGACTTTAGATAAAATGTCAAAGAGTGGTAGGGAGTCTGATCAAGAAAAGGTTAAGATCATGGGTGATACTTTGGTTGAGTCTAGGTCTGTGAAACCCATTGATTCCCACTTGGTTGCATGGAAAATTGAGGTATAGCCTCCTCTCAAATTTCCTTCAAAGATATGGAGATGGGTGATCCATCTTCTCTATTGCATGTTAGTGATAAGGATATGACTAGTAAACCTTGATTTGGGGAAGTGATTCCTCTCCAAAAGGGATGCTTTAATTAGGAAAAGTTAATGGATATTTGTAGAAGTCTAAAGACTGCCCAATTCTAGTTATTCAACCTATGCAAGTTTCGAAGGATATCAAATATTGGTGCAATTATGCTCTTATTTGCAATTTTTTGGGCCTTCATCTTTCTTTGCCTATGCTGGATTCCTAGGCACACCAAGTGTGGAACCCAAAAGGGGTATGGAGATTCTATTAGTGACCAATAACTATTTTCTAGTTGTCTTTTCAAGCATGATGGATAGGAATAAGGCATTTGAAGGTGATCCTTATTTCTTTAACCAAGTGAGGCTCTTCATCAAACCTTGGCACATGGGCTTCAAATCTACTAAGGAGATCCCCTCGTGAGTTCCTGTATGGGTTCACTTGCTGAGGCTTCCTTTGGAATTATGGAGGGAAGATATTCTTTAATCAATCTCTTTGCTTCTTGGAAAACCTATGGGTTTGGCTACACAAAATCAAGATCATAAGGCAATTTTGTTTTCCTGTATTTGTGTAGAAGTTGATTTAAATAATTTATTGCTAGATTCTATGGAGATTTGCATGGGATCATCTTCCTAGATCCAATAGCTAGATTACAATACCCTTCCATTTAGATGTAGAATTTGCCATGAATATGGTCATTTACATCATAGATGTCCCAGAAATAAGTCTTCCCCCTTGGCTGCCCCTGAACTTCCTAGGGTGGACAAGGGGAAGGCTCCTTTATCTAATGGACCTATTGATAGTGAGGAATTTACTCAATTTAATTTTTGTAACAAAGGCAAAGGTAAGAAGAGATTCTAGATGGACAGATAGATTGATGGCACCTTTAATAGTTTTGATGCTCTTGGTGACTTAATCCAAGAGGGAGGTACTCTAGTTGAGCTCTCTTCTAGGGCTAAAAGTTAGCATGAGGTACAAGTTGAAGATGCGCAAAAGGAGGAATAGATTCTATCTTTAGGGGACCAATAGGTTGGACAGTTGATTATTGATTTGCCTCCTCAAGTTCTAGATTCTGGAGACCTTTGGGGGTCACAGGGTACAAAGGGATCAATTATGGTGTTTCTTGATCCCCTTACTCTTAAGAGGACTTTAGATCCTATAAAGGGTAATAAATCTACTCCTGTATTGGGCATTTAGCAAATATCCTTCAAAAAGGGGACTTTAGATAAAATGTCAAAGAGTGGTAGGAAGTCTAATCAAGAGAAGGTAAAGGTCATGGGTGATACTTTGGTTGAGTCTAGGTCTATGATACCCATTGATTACCATTTCTCCCACCCCCATAAATGATTGTTTTGTCATAGAATGTAAGGCAGTTGAACAACATCCCCAAGAAAAAGGCTATTTGCAGTTTAGTTGAATCTCAGTCTCCTAATGTGGTCTTTATTTAGGAAACTAAGCTCACAAGAGATGGTTTGGCTAATTGTGCTTCATGTATCTGGCCTTAGGGCTCTTCATAGGGGGTGGGTGGTTTAAACAGTTTGGGGGGTGGCTTGCTTCTAGAATCCAAGGAAAGTTTCCCTCTTATGGTGGATTTTTGGTCAGTCCTCCATTTCATTGGTTACCTCTAGTTTTGAGATTGGAGAAAGGTGTCTTTTGTCCAATATTTATGCTCCTACTGATTTTTAAGGCAAGTCCCATTTATGGACCCATATTAGATTCATCCAAACCTTGGACCCATTTCTCCCATGGATTATGGCTGGAGATTCTAATGTTATTACTAGCTTGGTTGAAAAATGAGGGGGGTTAGCCAGGTTGGACCCATCTTCTAATCTACTTAGGGGTATGATTGGTTCCTTGAATCTCATTGATGTGAAGCCAACCAATGGTGTCTTTACATGGAATAATCAAAGATGTGGTGTTGAGGCTATCTTTGAAATGCTTTATAGATTTTTGGTGTCCTGCTATTGGATGAACAATAGGTGGATCACCAATTTTTAAATTCTTGACTTGAGAGGCTTTGACCACTGGCCTATTAAGCTCTCCATCACCTCTTATAGAGTCACCAAAAATCCCTCTTTCAAATTTTAGTTGATGTGGTTAAGAGACCTATCTCTACCAAACCTTATGTTGGATTGGTGGTATGAGGGGATGCTTGCCCATGGGGTGGCCATGTTTACTTTTAGTAAGAGGCTTCAACATGTGAAGTACAGGCTTAAGAGATGGAATAAATAGTATTTTGGGAACCTACATGTTCAAAAGATAGTTGCTTAGTCCAAGTTGGATGATATTACTCGATAGATTTGGGACCAAGGGTTGACTTATGATCTAAGTAAAGCTTAAGACTTGGCCCTTAAGGGACTTGAAGAGTGGGAGCTTTGGGAGGAGATCTTCTAGAAATAGAAATATTGTATTGATTAGCTTCAACAGGGGGATATGAACACTACTTTCTTTCATAACTTGGTTAAGGCCAAGAGGTAGGGGAATTCTATCTCCTCTCTTGTCTCAACTGATGGAGCTAGAATCTCTTCCTGTGAAGAAATTTCTAAGGAAGCTATCAATTATTTTTCTAATCTCTTTACTAGCAAAGATCTTACTGCTAGGACTGAGGAGTGGGCCATCTTGGATTGTATCCCCCACCTCATCTTTGCTGAGATGAATGGGGCCCTCTTAAGTCTTATCTTGTTACCTAAATTGGAGAAAGTTGTGTTTAATATGAAGAAAGGTAAGGTCCCTAGCCTAGATGGATTTCTAATTGAGTTTTTCAAGAATTCTATTAGGTAATAAAGTTTGATCTCCTAAATGTGGTTCAAGAATCACATAGAAACAAACAGATGCTAAAGTCTTTGAATTCTACCTTCTTGGCTCTCATACCTAAGAAGGAAGGGGCTAATCAGTTGGATCAATTTAGGCCTATAACATTATGTAATGTTGTCTATAAGATCATCACCAAATTGATTGCTGAGAGACTCAAACCACTCCTTTATTCTTTGATCTCTGTTGAACAGGGTGGCTTTGTTGAAGGAAGACAAATTTTGGATGGGGTTGTGATAGTAATGGAGGTTGTTCACTCTATGGCTACATCTAAGGAGAAAGCCATGTTCATTAAACTTGACATGGCTAAAGCCTATGATCAAGTGAGTTGGGGTTCTTACATAAAATTCTTTTGACTTTTGGGTTTGATGAGGAGTGAGTGAATTGGGTTCTTAGTTGTGTGACCTCATCCTCCTTCTCAATTCTCATTAATGGAGAACCTTCAACATTGTTTGGTGCTTCTCGGGGACTTTAGCAAGGGGACCCTTAATCTTCCTATTTATTCATTATCATGGTAGAGGGTCTTAGAAATTTTATAAAATCTTAGGTGAGGCAGGGCCTTATCCAAGGTTGGAGATGGAAAAATAATCATCCTTCCTACTCTCATCTTCAGTTTGTGGATGACAAGTTGATGGGCATGGCTAGAATTAGTAAATCAGTGAATTTTAGGAAAGCTTTGGATATCTATTTGAAAGCCTTAGGTTAGAGAATTAATGATGATAAGTCTTATATTTATTTCTTTAATACTCCTCAGCTTATTCAAAGTAGGATTGCTAGAATTCTTAGATTTCAAATTAGTTCCCTTCCTTTAATGTACCTTGGGGTTCCTTTGTCCTTGGGATCTTAGTGTAGAGGCTACTTATAGGGGATTTTGGATAAATTCCAAAGCAAGGTTAGTCACTAGACTTATAGATGGTTATCTTATGGTGGGAGAGTGGCTCTCCTAAAGATTGTGGTGTAGTCTCTCCCCATTTATAGGTGTTGTGTTCAGGTTCCCCCTTCCAACTTTGTGAGGGATTTTGATGCTTTATTTCAAAAATTCCTTTGGTCTAGCAACCTTCTATCCTCAAAGTGGAGCCTAGTCAAGTGGGAGTCTATGTGTAGGCCAAAGCATGCTAGAGGCCTAGATCTTAGATCAATGGCTCTTGTTGTCATGACTTTGGCTGCCAAGCTTTACTAGTGGTGGTGCAACAAACAAGATCAAGATTGGGCCAAGATTCTTTCCCACAAGTATTTTCTTGATGCTGATTGCCTTCATGTGCAATGACCTACTTTTTTGGGTAAAGGCTCTTGTATTTGGGACACTCTTAAGAAGGGAGCCCAACTTATTAAGGAGGGTCTCTTTTGGATTTGTAACAAAGGCTCAGATGCTCTATTTTGGAAGGACTCTTGGGATGGATACCCTCCCATTCTCTCTAGTTTTACCTAGCTTTAGCTTCTTTGCCATACTTTTACTAATGTTGGATGGTTTAAGGTGGAGCATTTTAAGACTGTCAAGCATTTAGGTCAAGTGGAGGTGACTTGCTAGAAGGAACCTTAGGAGTGGCCTGTGGGTGGCTCTGATGAGGATTGTGTTCTTCTTTCTAAAGCTTTGGAGAGTAGGTTTTGTAGCTCCCTTAATGTGAGGGGCATTTTGGCTTGGAACCCTAGCCCAAAAGGTAAATTTACTGTGGCTCAAGGCTATGCCATACTTGACATGAACTTATATGGTCTAGCTGAAGTACATTGGTGGAAGGAGGTTTGGAATAGCTTTTCCTAGCCCAAATGTAATTTTTTCTTATGGTTGTTGGCTCAGAAGAAATGTTTCACTTGGGAGAATCTTTACAAATGAGGGTTTTAAGGACCTTCTATTTGCTTCCTTTGTTTGCATAATGAGGAGTGTGCCTCTCACTTGTTTTTTCTTTGCCTTTTTTCGAGATAGATATGACATAGATGGTGGGAGGCTTGGTGTTAGGGCTATATTCATGCTTCCTCTCTAATTGATTTTTTTGAAAGCTTGGGAAGACCTCCAATGATGACTTCTTTCTTGTAGACAGTCTGGATAGTTGGGCCGATTTTTATTCTCTAAAACCTTTGGTTGGAGAGGAATCACATAATTTTTTGTGACTCCAAATTAGGAAGTTTTCGATTGTGGAAGATGATTCTTAGTAGGCTTCAATAAACTATTTTTTCAAAGTGTGATATTTCTGAAAGTATTGATCCTAGTGATCAAGCTATTGTGAGGAATTTGAACCTAGGTGATAATAGATGGAGATGCACTCTTGGAAAAAGACCTTGCCATGTTAAGCAACGAGTTTGTCAAGATTAATATAGATGGTTCTTCTTAGGGGAACCCTAGTCATGCTGGTATTGGGGCTATAGGTAGAGGTAATGGTGGTGGTGTAGTTTTTCTCTTCTCTATTTACAATGGTCAACACTCTAATAATCTGATGGAGGCCCTTGCTATTAAGATTGTTGTTGAGACATGATGCTCTTTAGGCTAGAAGAGGACCATCTATGAGTTTGATTCTCAGATTGTTGTGAATATGTTGAATAACTAGAGTTTTGAGGATGTTGGTTGGCAATTAGCCTCTTTGGTTAGACAAACTCTTAGTCTTTGTAGTTCCTTAGACTCTGTCTCCTTTTGTCATATCCCTTAAGAATGGAATAGAGTGGTTGATTGTTTGGTGAAGTGGGCTTCAAAGAATGTGGTTGGTTGGGATATTAGTAGTAGGGATGAGTTACTTTCTGAGTATTGTGGGATCATTGAGCAATTTTTATTGGAAGATAGGAATATGTAGTGGTGTTGTGGGCCTTTGGCCTTTGCTCTGTAAACATGTGTAGCTTGAAATTCTAATGATAAAAGAATAAATAGATAGCTATTCTCATACAAAATTGTTTAAATATTTTATTAAAATAAACATAATTTTGGGTGAGTTTACCACAAAATCTTAATAGTAGTAAATTTATTGTTCAAGAATAAAAATGAATTTGAAGATAGTAGAAAGAATAACTTTAATCTTATAATTTTTATATTTATTTTACATTTATCAAGTATATATAAAAATCAAATAATTATAAGTACGAGATAAAAATATAAACTAATGTTTAATTTGAAAATCATGGAAAAATAAAAGCAAGTTTGAGAAACCTTTGAAAAAAGGGGTCCTATAACACCAAATCATATAAGGCAATCAATTCTTGAATTTTTTTTTTTTATAATATAAAAATTTCATTAAAAATTATAAAACTTTGTAAATATTTACTGTTGGAATTTTAGAATAACTGAGAGGGGGGAGGGGTGTGAATTAGTTATTCAAGGTCCAGATGTCCAAATAAAACTTTTACAATTCAGTGAACCCATTAAACTTTCTTAACCATGCATGCATTCATTGTTTGTAAACCAAAACTGATATGTTACTTGTTAAACTAACATGCAAAAATGTAAAACATAATACAAAACACATCCATCAGTACACATGACACAATGATTTAATGTGGAAACCCAATTTGGGAAAAACCACCAGTAACATACTACTTCTTTCTCACTCTTTTGAAGTGATGCCCTGTTAAAGGCCAACCTTGTTAAAGGTTACAACACACACTGTTAAATGTGACCCGGTTAAGGGATTTCAATCACCCTGTTAAAAGTGAGCCTTGTTAGAGGACTTCAGGCCATTCACTTGGAATGCCACCCTATTAAAAGATTTTCCAATGACTATTAAGTCAACCTTACTCCAAAGAATTTACCCTAATCTCATACAATTGCTAGAGAGTAACAATAGAGTTTGATCTGATACAAATTACAACCTTACTTGCATATTACATACCATTATTCAATCATTAACTCTACTTGGCTTCCAATCTTTATAGTTCTGATAGCTTGTTCACTCTTCAAGCATTCATCTTCATTAAGCCTTCTTGCTTAGCTTGCCATTACATACTTCTTCACTTAGGTCACTTGATGAAGCAAACCCTTCTTCCTTCACCGTGTTAGATTTTTGCATCCAAAAAATTTCTGGCCTCTCAACCTCTACTTCATGACTAGGCATCCCTAGATATCAAGAATTAGAACTCTTTTTCTCGCTCAATATCCATCTCAAAAATTAGGGTTTTTGATGGATTAGGTGAGATACAATGTGTCTACCCCATATCTTGTCTTCTCTAGAAACTTCTCTTAGAATCCATTTGAATTCACCTCCAAAATGGTTTACATAAGATTTTGTGCCTCCATCTCATCAATCTTGTCTTCCTCCTTATTCACAAGTTCCAAGAAAATAAGCTTGTTAGCTTTTATTTGGAAAATATTCAATCTTTTTCATAATGCTACAGCTCGACACTATCAATTTATTGATGCTCAGCACATACTGTGTTACTCGGCATCTACTATAAAATCACTCAGCATCAACTTGATTTTACTAGTGCTCGACATACACTAAAAATCACTCGACATCTACTAACTTGCTTGGCATCCACTAGAAAATGCTTTCACTCGGCTCCAACTGACTTTTTGCTTGGCTTGCACTAACTTTACTTGGCACATTCTATCAACTTGGTCAAGCTTAGCAAATGAACTTTGTTCAACCTTTTTCATTTGAACTTTCTAAGTGTAGCCAAACATTTTGTAACCCCAAGTAGATCATTAATACATTATGTTATCATTGTCTTAACTGATTCTTGCACTTCAATACATAATCATAACTCAACCTTTCCTCTAGATGCTTTTGTTACATCTTGTTGATCAAATCCTCTTCATCAATCAACTAAGTGATAGTGTTTGAAACATATAAGCAATTGTCTTACCAATATATAGTAGGTTTGACATCAATGAGAAAACAATGATTGAAAATACTTCTTACAACAATGTTCTGACTCAAATGATCTTTTCAATCATATATCAACATTTACATGGCCAAAAAATAGTTATCTTGGATTGGTGGAAATTTGTAGAAATTAATTCAACTATCACACAAGTGAATGCAATAGTATATTGCCTAACTACAATTACAATAAGGAAAATAGTCCCATTAATAAAGAAGGATATAGGAAGTGGAGGATTAAAAAGCAACAAAAAAATGAATTTAGAAAAATATAAAAAGTCATTTTTCTATTTGAATAATAAAGTAGAGAAGAGGAAAACTAAAAAGTAGCCTAATTAATAAGGATATGCCTAGATTTTAGGAGAATAAAGTGGAAACCAAATAAGAGGGGCTAAAGACACAAAATTATTAGTCCCTCACAGAGACTATAGTTTTTGTCCTTATACTACTATTATTTTTTTCAAAAATATGAAAAAATTACCAAATGTTAAATCTTTGTCAATATTATTATTAAAATACATATTTTTCACACTTAAATGCTATTTTTTAATTGGTTATTACTATTTTTGTTAGTGATTTAAACATTTTTAAAAATCCATTGAAATTCTTTTATTGCTATGTGAAAGGAAAGTGGCTTAAGTAAAGGACCTGCATTTAATATGGCCCTAGTGGTTGCATTATATTCATTAAACTTTCGCCATATATGCATTTTATTGTGCATTTCATTTCATGCCTAACTCATGATTAAAACTTATTGTTTTTACGAGTTTAAATTTATCATTTTCAAATTTAATCATAAAATGCATAGTTAGATGCAAGTTTTTTAACTACATAATTTCTATTGAATATTTTTTGATTTGATTGGGTGAATTTTTTTGAGTCTTATATGTGCAAGATTGAAGTTAAATATTTTTATTTGTGAGTAATTTAGTTTAGATGTTTATACTTTCAATATTCTATTTTTAAGAATTAATTTTTTTCATTCAACTATATTTAAAAAAATATTATCTATACTTATATTATATAATATTTTAAGAAACACTATTATATATTATTATTATTAAAATATTTTTATTTTCATATTATAATTTATTTATAATAGTATACATGATATATGAATATAATTTAATTATATAAGATTTGTGTCCATTAAAATCTTTTATATACTATGATAAATTTATAATTTTAACATTAGATTTATACTAAGAACTATTAAAACTAAGGCAAGTACTAAGCCATTATATGACACTTGTTTTATATTTCATACTTGCTTTCTGGAATGCTCACAAAGCTTTGGTGTATTTTTGGGTTGGGTTGGAGATAAGTAAAATTAGTGTAGTTGTCTTTCTTCATTTTCTCCATTATATTCTATGGCTCATTCTGCCTTATGGCTTTCTTGTCTTTTATATTATTTGGGTTTTTTTGTTCATATCACATCAATATTGGATTTGTATTGCATTGCAATAGCCTCATATATTTTTATAAAGGGTTTGTATTTGTTGTAGGGATTCCATTCTCACAAACACATCAAAATGGAGTTATAAAAAGTTCATATTCTTCAATTAATGAAAACCCCAAGTCAGAGTGGTATTTTATGTACTCCTTGGATAAAAATGGTGTTCAATATTATACTTTAATAGAGGATGTCTACTCTCATTATGAAATTAATAGTACATGGTTTTTTTCATTGTATGGAAGACTCCAAACATCTTCATTCTTCTTTCTGTAATTTTCTATGTTCTAGGCATTTTTTATATTTATAGTTACTAACTTCAGTTTGTGCTACCACTCAATGTGAAGTTCCTCCTTGACCACGTATCCATTCTCCTCCTTAGCCAAGCACATATTCTTTGAAATCTCTTTTTAAAGGAAATATTTTTTAAAGATAGGGCTTTGTTTTCATAGTGAGTATTCTAGTGCTTGACCCATCTTGTAGTAAATTTCACAATTTCTTTCTACTATCTGATTAATCTTTTTTTTTCCTGCAAATTTTTAGACTAATTATTACATGTGATATTTTGAGGGACAAATTGGTGTATTTAGATATCTTTTCTCTAAAAGATTAAAACATGGTTTAGTAAGAAAAAAGGTCTAATGGATTAAACAAGAGTTAAGTAAGAGTCATGGTCATGAATAGGAAGTTTTTCGATATACTACATCAACTTCTATTGCATGCCCTAGGACAAAAATACCTTAAGAATTTGGATGCAAAGATGAAGATGAGAATGGAAGTGGTGGAAAGTTGATAAAAAATAAAAGCCCTTGTTCTTAGGTCTAGTTTGAACAATTCATCTTTCCACCTAGTCATCATAAAGGCCTTTTGATTAAGAAATAAATTGAAGAAGTTATCGAAAGAAATGATGCAAAGGTTGATAGTTCTTTAGAAAATATTTGAGTTTGGAAGATGTGAAAGTAGATGATCTTGCTAGCCAAATTGATAGTCTAGGGAAGCATTTAAATAATGGAGAAGATATTTTCAAAGGTGTGAATTTTTTTTTAGTTCTCATACAATATTATGATACGAAGCTCATTTGAAACCCTCCATTAGGGTATATAAAATGTTAGAGGCACTAATTTTTTTCAACAAAGATACATGTTTCTGAACAAATAAGTTTTTTGTAGCCATATAATCAAAGTGTTCTAACATAATGTAGAAAAATCTCTATAGACTCCATGAAAGACATTGAGTAAACCTTTTTCAGTAACCCTAATAGAACCAAATACCTCCATAGTGCCAATCATTTTCTTGTGGATTTTAGAAATAACTTAAACACTAAAGGAGGTAAGTATTAAATGTCTATAAAAATCCATATTATTAGGGCTTCTATTGTTGTCTGTGAAATGTATCTTCTTACGATGTGGCATTTTTGCATGAGAAGAGGAATTTTCGAGACCAAGAATGATGAGACTTGCATATTTATTTGAAAGTTGTGAAGAACTATAATATTGTGGATTCTAGCCATGCCAATAGTGTCGCCAGTTCTGATCACTCTGATGCCTCTATTATTAATGGTGAGGAGGCTTTTGGATTGTTAGGATTGGCTCCTACTCTTGTAACTATATTTGATATTCCTCCTTGTCCGCCTGTCATGCTTTCTCCAAATCTTGCCTCACAATTTGGATACAATTGGCCCTTACAATAGCTAGAATATTGGTATTTCATGCAATGTACTATGCAATGATTTTTGGGGACATTTAGAATACTCAAATAAATAAATCTTGAGCTCTATTATTTATATTAGATTATGATTCAAAGAACATGGTTTGTCACACACAATGTTACATTTTATTTCATTATTCTCATCAATCTTCCTCAACATATACGACACTGCCCATAATAATTTTTCAGAGGATTTCTTCAGCATTATTCAATTCACAATAATCATATTGTCCATCCAACTCAAATATTTCATTTTTATGTTTATTTCAAAATTTTGTTCATTTATGTTTAAATAATTGTTCATGATGTTTCTCCTTTTTCTATTCTTTCTACAATGATTTTCAGGTAGATATTAATTTTTTAAAGATTTATAGCCTCCTATTTAGATGTTAACAATGCCTTCAAAAATATTCTATAAAAATCCCTCATTTGATTTTTTTATCTAAGCACAAACAACACCAATGGTCTTAATTATTTTTTGTCTAATTATTTTGAAATTTACCAATACACAACTAAAATATTTTTGCTCTTCATTTTAGGAAACATATGGAGGTGTGTTGATGCATTTCTTTACTATTTTCCCTCTTGACAAATGGAGAATATTGTTGTCACTATCCTTAAAATATTATGGCCTATATTGCATATTCCTTCAATATTGTTGATTTTCTTTCAAATAAAAAATTTAGATTTCTTCCAAGTTCAAACATTATATTATAAATGTTGTTTATTTATTAGATTCTATTTTGCAATGAAATATGAATTTTTCTTAACAAACAAATATGATTATTATTTTTTGCACACAACTTAACTTGCCTTTTCTATGCAACATTAATTTCCCCAACAATTTCAACTATGAATATATATTGAAATAAGTATATATAATTATTTTATTATTGTCTATCTTAAAATAAATTTATTTACAATAACTATAATTAATTTTGTTGCCATAAATTTTTTTGCAAGAAATGTATCAGATCTTATATATATATATATATATATATATATATATATATATATATATATATAAGATTAATACAAAATTTGGCAAATCAATCACTAAAACTCATCTATTTTTTCACCAAAAGGTAGGGACTCTAGCTCTTGTAGAGCTCTTGTTAGATAAGGTGATTTGGGTGAGATTATTATTACTATATAAAGAGATTTAGATGAGAATTGAATTAATACTTAATCTAATTTTAATAAAGAAAATAATAGTGAAAAGCATATAAAATAAAGTGATTTTAGACATATTGGACAACATAAATTTAAAAATAAGGAAAGATGAAGTGAAAGAATAGAAGGAAAGAATTGATGTGTTTGAGAAATAGTTTTCTTATATTTCAACTCAAGGAAATATCAAAAATATTTAGTTGAATTATCTATACCAATATAAAAATAATAATTCAATAAAAACATATCTCAAGTGGGAATATTACAGTGGTATCAGAGCATGATCTTGCCATCCTATTGGGTAAACATAATCATAAGCATTGAATATAGGTGATAATTTAGCACAAAGAATATGAATTCATGATTAAAGTATTTTATTGTCAAGAAGGGAGAGGCAAAGTAAATCCACATGAGTTAGGTAGATTGCAAGATAGGTAAGGACATGGGTTCCAATGCCTTGAGGAAAGATTCCAAGATAGGTGAGGAAATGGTTTCAAATGCCTTGAGGAAAGAGTCCAAGATGGGTAAGAGCATGATGCCAAAATCCTTGAGGAAAAAAAGTCCAAGAAAGGTATGAGCATGCAGTCCAAATACCTTGCGGTTGCCTACTCATAGATAGGTATCTAGCACACTGTGACAATGAAATTTTCCATACTTAAAAGAGACCATTAAATGAATCAACTTCAACAAAAAGACATTGGAAGCTTTAAAAATCAGTCATAAATTCACCAATCAAATTAAAATTTGAAATCATCTAAGAGGAGTGAACTTAATTTCATCCTTCAAACCCTTGATTATATCATTAATTCAAACTTGGATTTTGAACAAGAATCATGAATTTATTATGATCTTGAAAATCAAATGAATTTTTTTTCTATTGGCAATACAAATCAAATGAAAATTAGAATTACTTGAGGACAAGCAATTTTGAGAGGGTAGGAATATAATATCCCCACTAAATATATAATCTAATATTCATAATTAACTAAAAGAAGATGTATATTGATTACTAGATAAATAAATATTAAACATATCAAGGTAATGTAATGATAAGTTATAATAATAAGTTAATATACTTGTTATCATTTCTTGTATAAATGGAAAACACAATTAATACTACTAAGCATAAATAATATGATCATTACAAATTGTTAAATATTAAAATTGATCTCATGAGGGTGACTAAATAAATATATAATCTTCAAAATAACTAGCATAATAAATGTTAATAAAAGAGTTAACACCCTTAGTGAAAATAAATAATTAAGGAGTGATAACTAGACACAACCTTCTAACATGGAAAGCCCACCCTATTTAAGTGGGTACAAAAGGATACACATGCATTAATTACATCGTATAGTGCATCAAATAGCATTGGAAAATACCAAATTATTATTAGTTTACCATTGCAGTATTTTTTAAAAGAAGGAACAAAAGAACATTTCTCATTTTGGATATAGGAGATGGAGGTTTAAAATGCAACAAAAAAAATTAATTTAGAAAAATATAAAAAGTCATTTTTCTATTTGAATAATAAAGTAAGAAGAGGACAACTAAAAAGTAGTCTAATTAATAGGGATATGTCTAGATTTTAGGAGAGTAAAATGGAAACCAAATAAGAGGGGCTAAAGACACAAAATTATTATATAAGTGATTTGGATGAGATTATTATTACTATATAAAGAGATTTAGATGAGAATTAAATTAATAATTAATCTAATTTTAATAAAGAAAATAATAGTGAGAAGCATATAAAATAAAGTGATTTTAGACATATTGGGCAACACAAATTTTAAAATAAGGAAAGATGAAGTGAAAGAATAGAAGGAAAGAATTGATGTATTTGAGAAATAGTTTTCTTATATTTTAATTCAAGGAAATATCAAAAATATTTAATTGATTATCTATAGTAATATAAAAATAAGAATTCAATAAAAACATATCTCAGTGGTATTAGAGCATGATCTCACCATCCTATTGGGTAAACATGATCATAGGCATTGAATATAGGTGATAATTTAGCATAGAGATTATGAATTCATGATTAAAGTATTTTATCGTCAAGAAGGGAGAGGTAGAGTAAATCCACACGAGTTAGGTAAATTACAAGATAGGTAAGGACATGGGTTCCAATGCCTTGAGGAAAAATTCCAAGATAGGTGAGGACATGGTTTCGAATGCCCTAAGAAAAGAGTCCAAGATGGGTAAGAACATGATGCCAAAATCCTTGAAGAAGAAAGGTACAAACATGTAGTCCAAATACCTTGTAGTTGCCTACTCGAAGATAGGTATCTAACACCCTATGAAAATGAAATTTTCCATACTCAAAAGAGACCATTAAATGAATCAACTGCAACAAAAAGATATTGGAAGCTTTAAAAAAAATCATACATTCACCAATCAAATTAAAATTTGAAATCATCCAATAGGAGTGCACTTAATTTCATCCTTCAAACCCTTGATTATATCATTAATTCAAACTTGGATTTGAACAAGCGTCGTGCATTTATTATGATCTTGAAAGTCAAATGAAAATTTGAATTTCTTGAGGACAAGCAATTTTGAGAGGGTAGGATTGTAATATCCCCTCTAAATATATAATCTAATATTCATATTCATATTCATAATTAACTAAAAGAAGATGTATATTGATTACTAGATAAATAAATATTAAACATATCAAGGTAATAGAATGATAAGCTATAATAAGAAGTTAATATACCTAACAAATGATATCATTTCTTGTATAAATGGAAAGCACAATTAATACTACTAAGCATAAATAATAAGACCATTACAAATTGTTAAATATTAAAATCAATCTCATGAGGGTAGACCAAATAAATATATAATTTTCAAAATAACTAGCATAATAAATGTTAATAAAAAAGTTAACAAAATAAATAATTAAAGAAGTGGCAACTAGACGCGATCTTCTAAAATGGAAAGCCCACCCTATTTAAGTGGGTACAAAGACATGGGAAAAATATCTAAAAAAATCAATCTTGAAAAAGGATGAAAATGCATCCATTACATCATATAGTGCATCAAATAGCATTGGAAAACACCAAATTATTATTAGTTTACCATTGGAGTATTTTTTAAAAGAAGGAACAAAAGAACATTTCTCATTTTACATATGTGAAATGGAATAAGAAAACAAGTGCCACATAGTGGCCTGTAATTACTGTTAAAGTTTTTATAGTTAGGATTCAAATAATAAATTAAACGCTTTTGTTACAATTTTATATAATTGTTTTAAAAAAAAAAAATTTATTAATTTTATGAAGGATATATACAAATTAATTATATTAAAGTAAACATGTGTAGCTTGAAATTCTAATTATAACAAAATAAATAGATAGCTATTGTCATACAAAATTGTTTAAATATTTTATTAAGATAAACATAATTTTGGATGAGTTTAACACAAAATCTTAATAGTAGTAAATTTATTGTTCAAGAATAGAAATGAATTTGAAGATAGTAGAAAGAATAACTTTAATCTTGTAATTTTTATATTTATTTTACATTCAAAAATTATATATAAAAATCAAATAATTATAAGTAAGAGATAAAAATATAAACTAATGTTTAATTTGAAAATCATGGAAAAATAAAAGAAAGTTTGAGAAACCTCTGAAAATCATATGAGCCAATCAACTCTTGAAAAAATAATTATTATAATATGAAAATTTCATAAAAAATTATAAAACTTTGTAAATATTTACATGGCCAAAAAATAGACATCTTGGATTGGTGGAAATTAGTGGATTAATTCAACAATCACACAAGTGAATGCAATAGTATATTGCCTAATGACAAATACAATAAGAAAAATAGTCCCATTAATAAGGAAGGATATAGGAGGTGGAGGATTAAAAAGCAACAAAAAAATTAATTTAGAAAAATACAGAAAGTCATTTTTCTATTTGAATAATAAAGTAGAGAAGAGGACAACTAAAAAGAAGCCTAATTAATAGGGATATGTCTAGATTTTAGGAGAATAAAGTGGAAACCAAATAAGAGGGGCTAAAAACACAAAATTATTATATAAGGTGATTTGGGTGAGATTATTATTATTAAATAAATCGATTTAGATGAGAATTGAATTAATAATTAATCTAATTTTAATAAAGAAAATAATAGTGAAAAGCTTATAAGATAATGTGATTTTAGACATATTGAATAAGAGAAATTTAAAAATAAGGAAAGATGAAGTGAAAGAATTGAAGGAAAGAATTGATGTAGTTGAGAAATAGTTTTCTTATATTTCAATTGGAGGAAATATCAAAAATATTTACTTGAATTATCTATACTAATATAAAAATAAGAATTCAAGAAAAACATATCTCAAGTGGGAACATTACAGAATGTGACCATCAAATAAGACATACCTCAAAAATTGTAGATAAAAATATTTAATTTATCATGTGGAAAGATTAAATTACACTGGTGAAGTCATCACCAAAAATTAAAATGTATCATTATTGGTGATTTGCCTAAACATGGAACCCAATTTTTATGAAGTGTGGGCGACATGGCCACCCCAAAAGTGAATTTTTTTTTGCCAAGTTCAAGGTGCTCGATGAGTGAAATTTTCCATTTGGTGAATATTTGCCACTTAAGGTATCCCTAGATATCACCAACAATGAGACAATTTGCACTAGGATCATAGTTTGGGCTGAGGGTGCAGACAAATCACTTATTGTAAGATAGTTTACACTATGGTTTCAATGGAAGTGAGAAAATGCCTATACAAAGGAACACAATGGAAGAGCCAGAGGTGTGACAATTGAGGGTTTTAGAGGTCTCCAAAAATAAGTACAAGTATTTTAAAAACAATTGCATAGAGGAATGAATCTTTCCATAAGAGATGAAAGTGATGATGAAAGAGAAGAAGAAGGAAACATTGAGAAAGAAGGGGAAGATGAAGTTCTAAAAAACAACAAGAAGGTCATTTCCAAGATTGGAAAAAGACCTAAGTTTGAGGTTCCCACATTTTTAGGAAATCTTAACCTAGAGGAATTGATTGACTATGATAGGCCTAGCCACGACCCATCATACTACAACTGATACATTGTTATTTTGATACTTCATGACTCGATATGTTGAGACATTGGCGGATACATTGGACATTATTATGTTATTTTATATCATGTGATGTATTACTTTGAGATGTTTAATCATGTTATTTAATGTTTTATGAACATGCATATTAATGATGTAGTATAGTAAGGGAATGCAGAATTAGGGATATGATTAACACCTTGATTATGTAATTTATTTAATAGTTAAATATATGAGCTGAATTGAGATAAATAGTTATTTATATGATAGATTGATGTTTTGATTGATGTGATTATCTAGATACGTTTTGAATAGATGCATGCAATTTTTCTCGAGCTACTGATGTGTGAAATGAGTGTGCAGGATTATTAGCCAAGAAATTTAGCAGAGAATCAAAACTAGATCCTATGTACCATTTGTGAAAACTAAGGTTGATTCTAATGAAAGATACGAACCCCGTTGTTTCATATTTCTTTTGTATCATAAATTGAATGCGTGTATCATTTTGTAATCATTAAATGTTAATGTTTTGTAATAGTGATCTTATAGTGTCACTTGACACTCGTGATTCATATATGCATTTTAGCATGATAATTAGGGTTAACTGAGCAACCTAATAATTTAAGTTAGACTAGGTTAGTGACCTAATACTAATTAGTTATTAATTGAGATTAAGTACCCTAATCAAGGTTTAGTGATAAATTTGCATTCTTAAGGTTTTTACAAAATCCAAATATTTCAAGCAATTTAATAGGTCCCTAAATAGTCCTAGAGGCCAAAAATTATGAAAACTAAGTATCTACGGGGTATATGTATGGGTTGGGGGCATTTTCCACTGATGTAGCCCCTTTCATTAACTTTAATGACCACCCAAATATCCCATTTTTTCTTTAGTGCAAAAATTGGAGTTTTGCCTTAAGTTTGATAAGTTATACTCCACCTTAAGGTTTTCCTTAATGACAGGATTGAGTTAGAAGACTCTAGAAACCCTTGGTCAAGTGAGGAATTACTGCATTTTGTAAGTGGTTGAGTTAGGAGCCTATTTAGTAGTAGATTGGAGAGTGGAAATTTTTTTGCTCAACCTAAAGATTTAGAGAGAAAAGTCAGGATTGAAGGAGGAAAAAGGATAGCTCTTCTCAAATTTCAGTTTTCCATAACCATTTGCGAAGGTAGGAATCCTTCAAGTTCATGTCCTCATGTTGTGTTTCATTTCTTAAGTAAGTTTTTTCATATGTGTGTTTGTGTGTATGATGAACATGTTAGTGATGAGATTGTAATGGGTTTTCTTTAAATGTTTTCCTTTGTGTTTTACATTTGATTTTTGAGGGAAATTGTAAGGGTTGTGTTGGCATTACTCACCCTTGGATAGGGCAGAAGTGGCCATGTATGAGAGGAGGGCTTTAGTTGGACTCTAAAAATGTAGATTCTCCTCATGATGAGGAGAGGGAGAGAGTAGGGTGATATGGGACCCTGCTAGTCAGTACAAACCATGTTTGTGTTTTGGGAAACTGAAAAGTGAAAGAATGGAAGTTCTTGTGATTATAGTCTCGAAAGGGCATCTGCTATGGTTTTGTGACTAATGTCTCATGTCTGGAAAAATCCACCTTCTCCATAGTCCAGTTTGATAATGAACCTATTGTACAAACTTGGGATGGGAGTACATGGTTGATTGTGGCTTTGTGTTAAATCTATTTGTCTCCCAGTAAGTTTTGTTATCTCCATAGTTACCTTGTTTAAATTGTAGATTTCATAGTGGCTACCTTATTATGGAGCCAAGCAATATCTTAGAGTTGTTTTTTTAAATTCAAATGTGTTGGGAGATTTCTCCTTGGGATAATGATCCTATTGTAAAAAGTTATTGTTAAACTCATTTTTTGAATGATTATGATCTTGGGTTTTCTTCCCTAGTTCTTTCATAAGGGAGTCCTTGAATCAGATGATTGAATAAAATGGAGTACTTTCCATTCATATGACATTTCTTGTAATTTAGTTTATATGCATATGTTTATTGGAAAATGGATGCAATGATGTTTTACCTTTCTTGTGGCATTCTTATAGTTCAAATTTGTATTCATTTGATTAATGTTAATTAGATGAAATGATGATATATATAAAGTTATGCAATTCAATACCAAACTATGTTGAGAAAATTCAATGTTATGATTGGTACTTCATTTTGTATTTTCATGATTATTAGGAGGTAAAATATTCCTATGTTATTGTATGAACATAAACATTAAACTCTAGGTTGTAATCCAACTAGAAAAAAAATATTCCCCTTGCCATGTAAATTTAATTTGAAAATCTAACACCTTAAAAAAAATATAAACAAAATTTTTTCATGCATTTGGGAGCAAAAGCCCTTTGGAATTTGTATTGAAACAATAAAATTAAAGCCCCTCATGATAACAAGGAACATTCCCTTTAATTCCACCTTTGATACCATTTAAAAGGAAAATTATATAAATTATAAAAGATATAACATTAAAATTTGAAAAAAAGAAAAGAAATTACATATCTTATCCTAATTCTATCCTACCACCTACTAAAATTTATACCCTTACCATAGTCCATGCATTAAAGGAGGTGACATCATCCCTCCACCTCCAAAGAATTCGCACCCTCTTTTTGAGCCACCCATGTGACATGACAAGGAGGGATATAAAGTGGTTTGTTTGAAATTGCATTTTATAGGGTTGAATTTACTTCCCCCCACCATTTTCCAAACCATGCATGGGGATAGGTGACCAAGCATATACAAGCCCAAACCACCTTTTTAAAGACAATAGGCATCCTTGGAACACATGCAGGGTTCTAGGAAAGTTGCCCAAGGCTTGTTTAAGAAGTTAAGGGTAGTTGGGCAGCCGGGGTTAGGTTAGGATTGGATTGTTAGTTAGTTAGTTAGTAAAGTGTTAGTAAAGTTAGCATGTAGTATTAGTGTTAGATAGTAAGTTAAGATTAGTTGTTAATTGTTGGTGTTAGGAATAATTAGTAGGTGGCTTGGAATAGTAAAGTTAGTAGTGGATTATGTTAGTTGTTAGGAAGTTGTTATTTATTTTTATTTAAAAAGGGCTTTAGGAATTTAGTAATGTTTAATCTATGAAGTTAGTATAAGTTAGGTTAGGTAATGTTAATATTTAAGGGCTAGGATTTGAATGTTAGATGTTGCTAGTATTAGCAAGTTATTTTGTTTTAATATTAATATTATATTAGTTAAGGGTGTTAATATTTTTATTTAGTTAGTAATCTTTTTTAATATAATTTTAATGGTTAGTAGTTAAATTAGTTAAAATTAATGGATTATAGGTTTAATTAAATTTAATGTTTGGAGCATGTAAGGTTATCATTGTTTTAAATAAAACTATATGAAATGTTTAGATATGTTTGCTTTTAGATTAGGATTATGGTTTAAAGTGTTATTATCTCATAGTCTAGTTATTTATATCCATTTAATTAAGTGGTAAATAGGGTTTCATTTTTGAATGTTTAAGTATTAATTAAGAAAATAAAAGTGGTGGATTTAGTGTAGGGATTAATGTAATGTATAAATGTTGAAATTGATTCAACAACAAATGATTAAATCCTACATGATTAGTTCTAAAACTGACATGAAGTGTTAATGTGTTGCTAGGAAAGAAACTACATACACATTCGACACATCTATAAGTTGTTAACTTATAAATGGATATATATTGAATAATGTCAAAACCAAGTATGACTTAGTTATTTAGTCAAGCTATTAATTCAACTGTTACCCAAAAACCTAGGAATCTAATGCTTGCCCAAATTATGGTATCCCTCTCTAACTAAGATGATGACTTGCATTATGTTGAATCACGACTAGGATTCTCTCTACTCTCCACATAACTGTTATAGGTGATAGGTATTAACTTAGAGGTTTTTTTAACTTTCAACTATTAAAACAAATCTTGTGTTTTTGCCCCATATTTTGGGCATGATAGACTGGATCAATGAATTAGAAGAATATTTTGAGTATGAATATATTAAGGTTCCTGATAGGGTAAAGTTTGTGAATGCAAAACTAAAGGGCCCATGCAAATATTTGGTGGTAGAAGATTCAATTGGAGTGAAATAAAAGAGGGAATGAAAAAATCAAAAGATGGGATTAGATGATAGCTAAATTAAAGTAACACTTCATTCCCATTGATTATGAGCTTAATCTACTAAAGAAAATGCAAGGATTGAAGTGAATAGGAATATCTCTTGAGGAGTATACAAAATATTTATAGCGAGTTCTCATCAAAATAGGCCATGCAAAAGCTAATCAAGAGAAAGTTGCATGTTATCTTAATAGGTTGAGACCAAAAATTCAAGAAGAGTTGAGTCTAGTCCGAATGAAAACTTTTAAAGAGGCATTCCAATTTTCTATAAGAGTAGAGTAAAAGTTGAACAAGAAGTTTAAGAGCAAGAAAATCAAAAGAGGTCATGGTGGAAGATCTAGTGAATAGTCTTATGGAGGCCAAAATGAAGATCAAAAGAAGAAGGATGATCCTAGTAGTAGAAAAAAAAACAAAGGGGAAAAAAATTTCAATCGTTTCTATGATCAAAATAATAGGGATAAAAGAGGAAGAGGAAGAGGACAAGGATCATGAAGAGGAAGCTTTCGTGGAGCACATTTTCATTGCAGGGAAGAAGGGAATAGTGAATTTAAATACCCTTGTCACCAAGGAAAGATAGATAGGAGAACTGAAGGTTTGGCTAGAGTGGCATATGTGGATGAAGATGCCAAATCATCACATTTTAAATATGGTGACAAAGGAGAAGTCTTAGTTAATACAAGAGTCCTAATGAGTGGTGAGAATGAAATATATCAAAGGAGCTTGTTTCACACTAGGTACACGTGTGAAGATAAGTGTTGTAATGTGATTATTGATGGTGGAAGCATTGGAAATTTTGTGTTAGAAGAGATGTTCATGATGTTAAAGTTCAAGATGTATAAACACATGCATCCATATTAGAATTCCTAGGTGTAGGATAACTACAAGGTCATGGTCAATGAATAGTGCCTAGTGAAGTTCAATATTAGGGGTTACCATGATGAGGTATTACATGATATTATCTATGGATGGGTGTTATATGATGCTAGGTAGGTCATTATAGTTTGACATGCATGTTGTATATGATGGTTGTGTGAATACATATTATGTGACAAAGGATGGAGTGCAACATAAGCTAAAGCCATTGAAGGAGCTGGAAGAAAAGGCATGTAGTACTTCCAAAATAACTTTTTGTATGATATGAGACATACAAATATGTGCTTTTCCAAAATTCCAAAAGAGGGTAAAGAAGAAGTAGAAGATGTTCTTGTAGATTATGTGTTTTGACTAATGGATTAGCACTAGTAAGTAAGATCAATCATTAGATGGACTTGAATTAACAGCCTATTTTCCAAATAAGGCTACCACATAGAATGACACCAACATAAAATGAAGAGTTGAACAAAGAAATGCATGAATTTCTATAGAAGGGGTTAATTCAATAGATTATAAGTCCATGTGATTTTTCTTCTATATTAGCATCACAGAAGAATGGAGGGTGGAGGATGTGTAAAAATGTTTTAGCTATCAACAAGATCATGATAAAGTACAAGTTTGCATAACAATAGATGGATGATATTGTGGACTATTTGAGTGGAGTTGTGTGCTTCAAAAAGATAGATCTAAAGAGTGTGTATCATTATATTTGGACAAGAGAAGGACATTAATGGAAGACTACCTTCAAGAGAAAAAAAAAGGATTATATAAGTTGTTAATAATGCATTTTGGGCTAACCAATACACTGAGCACTTTCATGCAGCTCATGAATGAGGTATTGAAGGAATTTCTAAGTAAGTTCTCCATTGTTTAACTAGATGATATTTTGATCTTTCGTAAGATATTAAAGGAGAAAATTATGCATATTTTTAGGGTTTTTAAGAATCTGCGAGAAGAAAAGATGATGATTAATCTAAAGAAGAAGAATTTTGTGAAGGCATTACTATATCTAGTATGTGTAGTTTTAGTAAAAGGTCTAAAAATGGTCTCTAAGAAAGTGAAGGCTATCCTTGAGTGGCCTAGTGCAAGGAGTTCTACCAAGGTAATATATTTTCATGGATTGGATAGCATTTACAAAAAAAAAATCAAATTTTTTAGCAATATTTGTGGACCCTTGACTAAAATAATGAGAGGGAACAGAAAAGAATTAAAGTGGACTACAAGAGGAGATAAGAGTTTTAATTTGTTGAAATACAAGTTATGGAAAAACCTATTTTAACACTTCCAAATTTTAATAAGGTTCTTCAAGTAGATTGTGATGCTAGTGGTACTATAGCAGGAGCGATTTTGAGCCAAGAAGGTAGACCTATTACCTATTTTAGTGAGAATTTGAATGATGCCAAAAAAATATATTATGTTAATGATAAGGAATTTTGTGCTATAGTCTAAGAATTGAAGAAGTGGAGATACTATCTTCTTCCTAAGGAGTTCATTTTCTATACTAATTATAAAGCTTTGAATATTTGAATAGTTAATGAAAATTTTAATTAGAGGCATTTGAAATGGGTTGAGTTTTTGTAGAGTTACACATTTGTTTTGAAGAAAAAGAGTGAGAAGTCTAATAGGGTTACAAATACTCTTAGCAGGAGACAAATTTTACTAAGAAAGATTTAGATCTAAGTGATTGGGTTCAAGGAACTCAAGAGTTTGTATCCAGAGGATCCTAATTTTGGTGAAGCATGGAAAGATTTTATAGAACCTATTACACTTGACAAGACTAAGTGGTTGGATTTCATCATCTAGGATGGAATGCTATTTAAAGGAAGTGAATTGTGTATTCTGAGTTCAATAAGGGAAAATATTATCAAGGAGAAGAATAGTGGAGGATTGGTTAGACATTTTGGTTGAGACAAAACCATTACTTTGGTTTCTGTGAATTATTAGTGACCAAAGTTGCAACAAGATATCAAGAAATTTTTCTAGAGTTGCAGATTATGTCAAATGAAAAAAGGAGTAAAGAAGAATACAAGGTTGTATCAACCATTACCTATACTAGATAATCTGTGGGAGGATGCCAACATGGATTTTGTTCTTTTTTCACCAAGGACTTTTCGATGGAAAGATTCTATTTTTGTGGTGGTTGAAAGGTTTTAAAAAGATGACACATTTCATTCCCTACAAGAAGACTAGTGATTGTGCTCATATGGAAGAGTTGTTTTTCAAAGAAGTGGTGAGACTACATGGTCTACCAAAGAGTATAGTTGTAGATTGAGATACCATGTTTCTTGGGTATAGATGAAAAACATTATGGAAGAAGTTGAAGAAAAATTTGAAGCTCATCTCATCACATCATCCATAGATTGATGGAGAAACAAATTTTGTGCATAAGAGTTTGAATTTTTTTTTGAGATGTTCGCTTGGAGATAAGTCAAAATGATGTGATTTCATTTTACCATTGGAATAAATTTTCCACCATAATTCTATTAATAGGAGCATTGGTAAGTCACTACTATAGATTGTATATGGGAGTAGTCCTAGAAATACTTTTGAATTGATGAAGTTAGTTAAAGGATAGATAAGTAGTACTAAAGAAAAGGATTATGCAGAGCACTTGAAGAACATCCATGAGGAGGTGGGGAAGCATATTACTAAGATGAATACATAGTACAAGGCTAAGGCATATGAGAAAAGGAGGTATAATGAATTTAAGGTTGGAGATGAAGTTGTGGCTCATTTGAGGAAGGAAAAATTTCTAGTTGGTACATACAACAAGTTGAAAATGAAGAAGTTTGTGCCATGTAAGATACTAAAGAAGCATAATTCAGGAAATTCCTATGAATTTGAGTTGCCCATGGAATTGAATATGTCACCAGTATTCAACATTTTAGATATGATATTGTATTATGAAGGTGGTGATGAAGATGGGGTCATGAAAGAAAAATGGAGTATTCTAACAACTACTTTGGTTGTAAAAAAATTTGAGGATATACTAGATAATTATATTGGTAGAAACACAAGGAATAGAACATATGAAGAATATCTATTTAAATAGAAAGGATGACCCATAGAAGATTCGCCGTGGCTGAAAAGGGAGAAGGTTACCCATTGGTTTTCTTCTAAATAATTGAGACATGATAGAGTTATTTCTCAAATTAGCTTGGGTGTCTGATGTAGGAGAATCCTAGGTGTAAGGGGAATCTTGCAACACCAAAACAATTATTTTTATTTTGGTATTTTCAATAAGGGATATTTCATTTAAGAGTTACTATTTGTGGAAACATACATTTTTTAGCGAGTGGGTTATAAAATCTCATAATGTTATAGTTTCATAGGTGGAGGTTGATCTTAGTTATTTCAACTTACTAATGGAGCTACATTTTCATACCATATGTATTAAAAAAGTTATTAAGGTTTTTGAGTTTTAAAAAAATTAACTCAATTTTGAAGGCCTTAGAGACTCCAAAACAAGGTCAAACCCCGATTAACCATTCTTATGTAGTTAAGGTGTTGTAAATGACAAGCTTCCATTTTTAAAAAGTACTTATATTTGTAAATCGAAGCTATAGTTTGAAAGTTATGGCCTATAGAAGTTGGACTACCTAAAATTATAATTTGAGCCAAACTTAAGTAATAAATATATAAATAATAATTATTTGGGGGTCGGTCGACCTCAAGAGTTAGGGATTAATTTCTACAACCTCCCCGAAGATGGAAAATTGCCTATATAAGGAAGGCCCATAGTGTTGTCTAGGGCAGCTATGGTTCGTAGTTTATGGCTCTGTATTGAAGAATATTGTAAAGAAAGTGCTCATGTGGCTTTGCATATTGTATCTGTAAAAATATGTAATTCATACTTGTGAAGATAAAAAGAATCCCATTTTTGTTATAGAAAACATTGTGTTATTTTTTAATTTTTGTTGTGTATTTTTGGTATTAAGGTGAGCACCCTTTCTCAGTTCTAGATCCTAGTTATTGAAACCACTAAAGTATAGTTACATTTTTGGTGTTATTATTGGGGACAGTGTCAAACTAGGGAATCCTTTGGATTCATTTTTAGTTTGTTGTTGACTTCCATTTATGCAAAAGTTTCTTTTTAGTGTAGCCTTTGTTATGAAAAATTAATGACCACTATTATTATTATTATTGATTTAACACTATATGCATAGAGGTAGGAGAAAAAATTCTATAGGGAGATTGCTTCCTAATAACACTTATCTTATAACCAACTAGATGATTTTTATAATCAGTCAAGAGAAGAATGAAGATGAATCCTCAAGCTGATATTTTTCTATTGTAAAACACATTGTGGCTATTGAAATACACAAGTATGTAATCGCATTTCTAGAGACAATTTTTGAAATTTATGTATATACTACTTCTAATGAAATGTTTTAGGCTCACTATACTATCCATATGAAAATGAAGAATTAATTCCTTCCTAGAATTCAAATTAAATCATGTATAATTTATAATGCTATATCCAAAGTCTTAAGCCTAAGGAAACATTTAAACACTTTTTCTAAGCTTCCCCTTTTTTGTGCACAAATAGACAAGGATTCATAACTTTGTGAGTTTAACATAGTATGAGAGGACAAAAGTTTAAATTGAAACAACTACAACCCTCACAATTTACACATAGGTAAAAAAAACATTAACAAATTTTATTTCCATAATTTTAAGAGCATATAGAATTGAAAATCTAACAATTTTCTAATGATAATCACCTAAATATCACAAAACATTGAAAGATTTGATACAATGATATTCTACATAACAAAATAACGAATAATAAAATAGAGAAGAACTTGTATTTTTCCAATCTCCTTCTAAATCTTATTTGACCTCTCCCAAATTCCTTGTAATTCCTTGATCTTGTTTTAAGTAACTACCTCTAATTTCTAAATTTCCTATAATATATATTTTCCCAAAAAATCTCATAGGTTTTTCGTGTAAGAATGACTACCCCTTGTTTCAATTTAGCCCCCCTTCATTATTAGCCACTACTGTCATTTTTCTATCATATGAATGTATCCATTTGATAATCATTTTTTATAATTTTGAATGGTTTTTCTTTAATTAAAAATATCTCACAATTATACTTTTTTCACACCTTTAGAGAAATCTTTTAGGCATGATAATTTACTACGATGTATAAAACAAAGCATCTGCAATCAAAAAATAATATATTCCTTATTTTACAAATGTTTTTCCAAACACAATCAATGAACAAAATAAAAGCTAGACCTTTTTAATCAAATATCATGTAAAATATATATTAAATCATATTTTAGAGTAAATATATTAAATTAATATTTTACTATTCACACTAAGTATAAATTTGATAATATTGAGATATGGTTAGAAATAACACTATTTAATCTAACTTGTAATTCCATATGCATATAATCATTACCAAACTCATAAGATTACCTACTACTACCAAACTTCCGAATTTGATTCTCTGAAAAGGGGGCTGGACTTTTGAATTAGCAAACTTATTCCTTGAATTAGACTAAACCTATGAGAACCATGATTAACTTCAATATAGATATCCAAACCAATATGAACTTGGGGGAAGTTTATCAAACCATCCCAAACTTAATCTAAAATGTTCCTTCAAAATAACAAATTGTGAGTTAAATTTTGAATCATTGAACCAAGATGAATCAAAATAAGCATTTGAACCTACATGGGAAAAATTGACCCATTTTGAACCACTTCAAACTACTTTAAACCTTAGATCAAAGAGGTTCAAGACTCCACGTTGAAAGTTTAATGATTGGGCCTATATGGGTACTAACTGTTGGAAATAAAGGAGTAACTAAGATGGGGGGTGAATCAGTTACTACTAAAATAAATCCCAGATCCCTTAGATGTCAACAATAAAATTTAGACTGAGAAAACTGATTACTGCTATTACTCGGTAAACACATAAAAAATGTTTTCACTTGGTAAATATAGAGTGTGAATTACTTTTAGTAGATCTTAAAACATTAACACTAATTAATTTGCAAGCATAAGAGAAATAAGATGAACACATGAGACACTAGGATTCAACGTGGAAACCCAATTTGGAAAAAACCACCAACATAACTAGTTACTATTTTTCACTCTTCTGAAGTGAGCCCTATTAGGAGTCAACCCTGTTAAAGGTTACAAAATACACTATTAGGTGTGACCCTATTAGAGGATTTAATTACCTTGCTAGGAGTGGCCTGGCAAGAGGTCTTAAAACAATTCAATGGACTTGCCACCTTGTTAGAGGATTTATAATTGGCTGTTAAACCAACTCTGTCAAGAGATTTTAGATCACTGCTACAATGGTTGGAGAGTAACAATGAAATAACTTGATTGTGATACTGAATTGCTGAATCCAAATCTCTTTTCTACTTAAACTTGATCCTTCCTTATTGAATATTATTTTTCTGCTCCACAAGGATACCTGCTTATCCTTCAAGTTCGCTCCCTCTCTTTTCTTTTCAATTCAATCAACACACTTGCACACACACTAGAAATCTCATCTTGACCTTTTATTTATACCTTCCAGATTGTCAAGTCAACCCAAATTCAAATTACAATAACCAATATTCATCATCATAGTCAGCTAGAATTAGTACATAAAGTAATTAAGTTTCATATGCCAAAATAAGAAAAATCCTTCGTAAGCTGACCCTACTAGGTAGAAACTAACTTTGGAATGATTCTTTGTGTTAACCAATAGAGGCTTGGTTAACTCTACAAACTTGCGAAAATCCTTTGGCAATCGAGTGAACTTGGTGAATACTAACTCTATCCAACTTTCCCTTCATTAACTGAGTGAGCTCGATTAACACTCTTTTCTACCTAGATTCCTTCAATTCTCAAGTGAGTTTGGTAGACACTGTCATTTGTTTAAAGTAAACTTGTAAATGCTCGATAGATAAGGAAAACTATCTTTACTGACCAAGCGAGCTCGGTGAGCACTGTCTGTTAATTGATATGACATTTGTGTAACATCAAAGACAACACACAATTAATCAATTGTATCCAACAATCTCGCTCTTTGACATTGATGGAAACACAACATGTCATAACATAATGAAATTTTAAAAATAAGATTCCTTTTGACAGAAAGTTTCTCCCTCTTTGATTTTACACAAGAGCTTCTTCTTTATGTTGTATTCTCTCTTTGCATAATTTCTTTTTAAACTTCTCCCTGTACAAAATTTTAGAAAGATAAAGATATGATAGTAAACTTCTCCCTCTTTGACAACACATGCCAAAGATAACAAATGCCAAATTTGCATCAATGTACCTTGAGTATTGATTCATATGCAATATTCTCTTGATTATGCTGCATCAACTGATTGATCTTTAAACTGGTTCCAGTTGATGCATCACTAAACTTTATTTAGTGAGCTTTAGATAGAGGAATGACCCCTAGCTTACCTCTTAGATACAAGAATGCATCCTTAGGTAATGGCTTGGTGAATATGTCTACAATTTGTTCTTTTGTATGGACATATTCCAATTTGATTTCTTTGTCTTGCACCAGTTCTCTGACGAAGTGATATTTTATAGCAATGTGCTTTGTTTTAGAATGCTCATTGGGTTCTTTGATATGTTAATTGCACTAGTGTTATCACAATACATGAATAATGGCTCTTTGATTTCAAACTTCATTCCTTCCAACAATTGTTTGAACCAAACAATGTTAGAACAATTCACTGCTACTGCTACATACTTTACTTCTGCTATAGATTGGGATGTTCATTTTTTCTTCTTGCTTGTCCAAGATACCAGCCTTTTACCAAGAAACAAAGCTCCACCACTAGTGTTTTTTTCTATCATCAAGATTTCCTACCCAATTAGCATCATTAAATACATTTAGGTCTAAGTTTCCTCAAAGCTTGTACCATAAACCATAGTCTTTAGTACCTTTCATATATCTCAAGATTCTTTTATTTTCATCATGTGATTTTCTCTAGGTTTAGCTGAGAATCTTTCCACTATCCCAACTGCTAAGGCAATATCAAGCATTGTGTGAACTATATACTATAATTTTCCAATTATTGATCTATATAAGGTCTAATCTACTTCTTTGGAATCATCATCTTTGGTAAGCTTGAGTCCAATACACATAGGGGTACCAATTAGTTTAGAATCTTCCATACCAAACTTCTTGAGTATCTCTTTTACATACTTTGATTGGGTGATATAGATACCATTTATGTTCTGTTGTATATGTAATCCAAAAAAGAATGTTATTTCACCAAACATGGACATCTCAAACTCTTTGTTCATTTGTTATGAAAATGCTTTGCATAGGTCATCATTTCCTATAAATAGAGTATCATCCACAAATATCTCTGCCAACACAATTTTTTTATCTGGTACTTCCTTGATGTACAGACCATTATCATAATTTGTTCTTTGAAAACCAATCTGTATCAAGTAGTTATGTAGTCTTTCGTACCAGGCTCTAGGAGCTTGTTTGAGACCATATAGTGCTTTGTGTAATTTGTAGACCATATCGCTTTTATCAGGATCAACAAAACCTTCTGGTTGTTCAATGTAGACTTCTTCATCAAGAATTCCATTCAGGAATGTAGATTTAACATCCATTTGATATACTTTGAATCCTTTGTGAGTTGCATATGCAAGTAGGGTCCTAACACCTAATCTTGCAATAGGAGAAAAAGTCTCACCATAATCAATTCCTTCTTCTTGAGAATAGTCTTTACACACTAATCTAGCTTTTTTTCTTGATACTCGTCCATCTTCATTCAACTTATTTCTAAATATACATTTTGTTCCACTCACATTTTTATCTTTAGGCCTAGGAAAAAGAGTCCAAATTTTATTATTTTCTATCTATTCTATTTCTTTTTTCATTTCCTCAATCCAACTTTCATTTTCTAGAGAATCCTTAACACTTCTAGGTTCAAAATCAGCAAGTAAACATGTACCTTTTAATTTTCTTCTTGTCATAGTACCTTTTTATTTATCTCCAATAATATAATTAGGTGCATGATGCCTTTTGAAATACTTGGCCAATATAGGTTCTTCGCCTTTTGAATGAATTGCACTATCTTCATTTTGAATTTCAACTTCAGGCTTGGGTTGTTTAGACTCAATAGGTATTGACTCGGTGGCTTCAGAATGTGACTTAAGTCATATGACTTAGTTTTTACTTCTTACAACTCGGTAGTTGTGGAAGACTCAGGAGGTGAAGTCTCCTTATTGTGAGCTATGCTTGGCAGTGTATCAGGTTCAAAGTAAACAAATCTTTTGTAATCTTTTGGTTCCCTTTTGCTTTCTTCTTCTGTCTTTTCTACAAACTCATTAATTCTCACATGTGTACTTTCTATGATTTTATGAGTAGACAAATTTAAACATTTATATGCCCTACTTCTGCAAGAATATCCTAAGAATATACCTTCATCACCTTTCACATCAAACTTGCCTTTTCTAGACTCTTTCAAGATATAACATTTACTGCCAAATACTTTCAGGTAGCTTATATTGGATTTGTAGCCATACCATAATTCATAGGGAGTTTTATGTGAGTCCTTCTTCAATTGTACTTGGTTCAAAGTATGAACTATAGTGTTGATGGCTTCCTTTTAGTATTTGATAGATAGCAACATTCTTTTCAATCATTAGAGTCCTTGCACAATCCATGATGGATCTATTTCTTCTTTCAGCTATTCCATTCTACTCAGGAGTGCCAGGAGTTGATACTTGCCTTTTGATTCCTCTTTCAATGTAGAAATTATTGAATTTATTGGAGATGAATTCACCACCTTTGTCTGATCTTAAGCATTTCAATCTTTGTTCTATTTCTTTTTCTACTCTTGCCAGATACCATTTGAATTTCTCAAATGCTTCTAACTTTTCTCTAAGATACATAATAGTCATCATTCTAGAGTAGTCATCAACAAAAAGAATTAAAAAAAAAATTCCACTATAACTTTTTATTCCAATAGGTCCACACAAATCAGTATGCACAATTTCCAAGACATCTTCAGATTGATAGATTTTGCTCTTAAAACTAGTCTTTCCCATTTTGCTAATTTGATAATTTTTGCATAAACCAACATTTGGTTTCTTCAAACTAGGGATACCTCTTAATTTTCTAAATTTTCTTATCTTGACCATATTATCATAGTTTACATGGCATAGTCTTCTATGCCATAACCAACTTTCTTCCATTTGGGCAATAAAACATGAGCAATCACCAAGATCAAGATAAAATAGGTTACCTCTTGTTTGCTTGCTTGATCCAATCAGATTTCCTTTTTCATCTAGTAGTCTTTCCTTGCCATGCATGAATTTTACCTTGAATCCAATGTTGATTAGCTATGCCACACTTAGTAGGTTATGTTTTAGTCCTTCAACCCAATAGGGATTGTCACATACAAATTCATTAGTTAATGAGATTCGGCCTTTCCCTTTTATACAACAAGAATCATTGTTTCCAAACCTTACACTACCTCCATCATAGTGTTCAAAGTGTTCAAATTTTGTTTTATCTCTAGTCATATGATGTGAACATCCACTATCTATGATCCATGTGTCATTTTTACTAACATGAGAAATAAGTGCCATATGATCTTCTTCTTCATTGGATTCATCTTTTACAGCAATGTACACTATCTCATCTTCACTGTTATCAAAATATTTAGCATTAAAACAATTCTTCTTACCTTTGTCTTTGAAGGATTTGTGATTTTTGGATAACTTCTTGCCTTTCTACTTGTGGCTCTTCTTCTCATCCTTTCTTTCTTTGTTTGGGCTCCTGGCAGTAATATGACCAATTTCTTCACATGAAAATCAGATTAAAAGAACTTTACCTTTGTACTTTCCTCTACCTCTAGAATATTTCTTTGCAAGTAAAGCTTCAACAATTTCAAGATCACTATTAGAACTTTCCTCTATTTCCTCTTCACTTTCTGACTAAATGTCCTTTATTTTCTTGCCTTTGTCTTTGAGTGAAAGTTTGGCTTCAAATGCAGAATCAACATTTTTTGAAGCTGGAACATAATTGTCAAAGTTGTCTAGCTCAAAAGTTGTCAATCTTCCTATTAAGGCATCCAAACTTAACTTGTGATTTGGATCACATCTCTTTTCTTGAATAACAGATACTCTAATTTCATAGATAGGAAGCAATGTTCTGAGAACTTTAATTACAAATAGCTTCTTCTTTGATTTCTCCTCCAGAGGCTCTGATTGCACTGACACTAGCTTTGATTATTTCAATATATTTGGCAATATTTTCATCTTCTCTCATTCTCATCTGATCAAATTGTCCTCTAAGGCTTTCTACTTTGGCTCTCCTTACATTGTCATCACCACCATATAAGTCCTTTAGCTTTTTCGATATATCAAAAGTAGTTGTATAGTCTTTGATCTCATCAAATTCATCATAGCTAAGAGTAGATGCAATATCAATCATCATGATGTTATGGTTCTTTTTCTCAGCAAGATCTCCAACAGATAATGTACCTATAGGAGTTTTGTATTCTTCATCAAGGTATTTGTAGCCTGAATTACTAATGGTGGCCAAATGAAGTCTCATGAGTCCCTACCATGCTGAAAAGTTGTCTCTGTTTAGCTTTGGAATTTCTCTCTTGTAAGACATCTTGATCTTTAGCTTAATTCCTTGAAACCTTTCTTGCAAGCACCAAAAGCTCTTATACCAATTGTTGGAAATATAATAGGAGTAATTGAGAGGGGGGGTGAATCAGTTACTACTAAAATAAATCCCAGATCCCTTAGATGTCAACAATAAAATTTAGACTGAGAAAATTGATTATTATTGTTACTTAGTAAACACACAAAAAATGCTATCACTCAGTAAATACAAAGTGAATTACTTTTAGCAAATCTTAAAACATTAACAATAATTAATTTGCAAGCATAAGACAAATAACGTGAACACATGAGACACTAGGATTTAAGATGGAAACCCAATTTGGAAAAGCCCACCAATGTAACTAGTTACTATTTTTCACTCTTTTGAAGTGAGCCCTGCTAGGAGCCAACCCTATTAAAGGTTACAAAACACACTATTAGGTGTGACCCTATTAGAGGATTTAATCACCCTGCTTGTAGTAGCCTTGCAAGAGGTCCTAAAACAATTCAATGGACTTGCCACCTTGTTAGAGGATTTACAACTAGCTATTAAACCAACTCTATCAAGAGATTTTAGATCACTGCTACAATGGTTAGAGAGTAACAATGAAATGACTTGATTGTGATGCAACTAAATTGCTAACTCCATATCTCTTTTCTGCTTAAACTTGATCCTTCCTAATTGAATATTATTTTTTTGCTCCACAAGGATACCTGCTTATCCTTCAAGTGTGCTCCCTCTCTTTTCTTCTATATTCAATCAACACACTTGCACACACACTAGAAATCTCATCTTGACCTTTTATTTATACCTTCCAGATTGTCAAGTCATCCCAAATTCAAATTACAATAACCAATATTCATCATCATAGTTGGCTAGAATCAATACATAAATTAATTAAGCTTCATATGCCAAAATAAGAAAAATCCTTCGTAAGCTGACCCTGCTCGATAGAAACTAACTTTGGAATGATTCTCTGTGTTAACCAATAGAGGCTCGATTAACACTACAAACTTGTAGAAATAATTTGGCAACCGAGTGAACTCAATGAGTACTAACTCTATCTAACTTTCCTTTTGTTAACTGCATGAGCTCGGTTAACACTCTTTTTTGCCTAAATTCCTTCGATGCCTGAGTGAGCTTGGTAGACACTATCATCTATTCAGAGTAAACCTATGAACGCTTGGTAGATAAGGAAAACTATCTTTATTGACCAAGTGAGCTCGATAAACACTATCTATTAATTGATATTACATTTGTGTAACATCAAAGACAACACACAATTAATCAATTATATCCAATACCAACAGGGACTCTAACTATGGGACTATTTTTTATTCAAAAGAAGAGAACTCTAGCAATCTCTAGAAAAAGACAAGTGCCTTATCCATTGGGTGGATAGCATCACCAAGAAGAGAAAGACTAGGAGTTGCTTCCAAAGAGGGCGGAGGGGAGTAGGAAAAATCCAACTAACCAAAAACTCCTAAACTACTAGCAAGCATGAAGCTTGTGCATTATTCCAATGAACACTACACACACCACAAGCATATTTACAATATATACAAAGGTAGGGAGAGAGCGTACCATGAGAACTAGAAGGAAGAAGAACTCATGTGAATCCATTAACTAGCTAGGAGAAGTAAGATCCCTTCTATAGTAGTAGGTTGTGCCTTAATGAAGTAGCTCCAAACCTGTGTCTAATGGCGATCTCTTCACTACTGAAGCTCAAGCTCATAGTATACAAAAATTTGGCAACCCAACATTATGTCTCTAACAACCAAATCTCATCATAGCATTCTTAATCTTTAGATGGTTTTGCACATCATTTTCCAAATCAAGAAAGGTCTCAAATTGGAGAGAACAATATTCAAGAAATTCTTCATTAGCCTCTCAACTATTGTCTATAATGACCTGCTCATTCCCATAATCATGAAAATCATGTTTCACATTATCAAATAGAGAAAATTCATCCATCATGGGATCAAATTTATCATAAAAAATTTCTCCAACTCTATCAAGAATCGAGGCATCATCAAATATGCAAAAGATTTGATCTTTCATCTCTCCCAATGCATCTTCAGATTTCACAACATTGTCTTCAACAGATTCATACCCAAAAGAATAAAATGAATTAACAAAAAAACTCTTACAATCTATTTTTTTTGTATTCATACCTTGAATATCTGAAGAGGGATCTCTTTTCCTAAGAGATGATAAAAATCTGCATATGATGTCTTCTTCTTCCTTGTAGAGGATAGTGTCATCCAATAAGTCAATTGAGTGGCCAACCAGCTAGGAACCAACTCCAACCTTTCCTCTTTCCATCAAAGTTTTAGCATTTCCTAATATGAAAGGAGAGAATAGATTTTCATTAATTAATGGTGAATCATAAGGCTGAAATAAAGGATTCTCTTTGATAGTAACATCCTCACAAACACCATTAGTAAGTATAGTGGATTGGGTTTACTCTAGATGACCTTATCTCCCAGCTTTTTAGATTTCTCTTCAATCTCTCTCACTGTCACTATGTTTGGTTGAAACTGGATTGCTTCCACTAGAAGTGGAAGATGATCTTCTTCTTGAAAATTTCCCAGCTTAGAGGTGAGCAAATCTATCTCTGTTTCAACATTCTTACCATTTTGAATGAAGGTCTCATGCTGAAATTTATCATTTTCATATTCAACCCGTGATTCTATCTTCTCAAAAACAATGGGAAAATCTTCCCCTTTCTCATCTACTATGCATGGTGGAAAAGAATTTGGTTCTTTACTTTCAACCAAAATTGGTTCAATAACTAAACCATACTTAGAGGGATTCTCTTGATTATAAAACCTTTCTCCTTCACTAAAAAGGGCATTATTTAACACTTCTAATGGGTTATCCATAGGCTAGAATTTGGTTTTAAGATGGCTTTAATTCTCTTTTCTCTCACCACTACTAAGATTCTTGCTCTTAGCTTGAGTGTTCTTGTTCTCCCATGTCTAGTTTTCTTTTGGATGAGCTATGGTTGTTTGGGTTTCTTTCTCACCCAGAACTAAAAAATTGTATGAGATAAAATGCGAATCTATAACCAAGGCTTCATCATCATCCACTTCTAAATGTTTCTTCAACTAAGACACTTTCTCCTCAAGTTTTTGTAAGTCTTTCAATTTGTGAAATCTTACACAGAGACTTTTCCACAATAGCCAAGATGTGGAGTCCTTTTCTATGCTTATGTTGTTCCTAAAAACTTGAGAGATACTTCCTTTATAGTTGTCCATAAATTTGCGTAACACTTTATCATCCATTTGATAAAGTTCTATGAGAGTGGGATTTGGCCTTCTCATGACTTTCATATTTGGCATGGTCTTCATATAGAGTTGCCAATCTCCTACACATAGAGATAATCATAAAACTAATGAAATAAATATTAGACACTGTAAGAATTTGCTTAAGGGAAAAATTCACCCAGGAACTAAGAACTCAAACACAAGCACACAGTAGACCAAAGAAAGAGAGAGAGTATGATCAGAATGACAATGTATTCAATATGTCATAATTCATGCAATGTGCAATGTCTAAAAGGAAGTCTTCTCATGAAGGTAGAGTAGGAAGACATAAAGTATCTCGTTGCACCGATTCTAAAGCATCTATGGCTGAAATAAGATCAGTAGGAGCAACAAGAGCTAGAGGTGTGATCTCATTTGAAGAGGAGTGAGCTGCAACTAGTGGAAGAAGATCTTCTGGGGATGGAGGAATAGTTGGATCTTCATAATGCTCCCAAAGATACATCCATAAAACATATGGATCAGATGACTTAATTTTGAACGTCTTTTTTAGAACTTTATACTCCATATAGTGATAAAGAATAGGAATAAGGAGGTCAACTTGATCAACAGTATACTCAAGATCTGGCGCATATGGCAATACATTGTGCTGAGAGAGATATCTGACTATAAGTTGACTCCATTCCTTATAGTTATCTGGGTTTACGTTATAGATCAAATTTGACTCTTCCATGATGGACCAATCAAAGAAACCTCCAAAAAAATCAAAGAAACTCTTGAAAAAGGTGTTGTTGGCACTTGAAAGCCACTTGCCAATTTAGGGCCTATTTTTGAAAGTAGTATTTCTATCTACAAAACCTATAATGTGATTGTAGATCTAGAAAGTAGACAAAAAAAATGCACTTTCAAAAAAAAGGGAACTTGATTTGGAGTCTAGATGAGCCCGTACTAAGCATTTTAAGTGGCAAATTTGAGATTTTGGAGTTGCAAAAAAATTCAGAAATAGAGATCTCAAACCACTTTCCCCAATGTGTAAATCACGAAATTCTACCCCAAAACAAAAAAAAATTGCTTGCAAAAAGGAGTCTGTATGAGGAAGATATTATTGTTTGAAAATCGCTATTGCTATTATTTTTTCTGAATCGCCGTTGTGCCTCCAAAAAACAAATGGCTCTAGATTTTGCCTCAGATGTCCGATTTGGATGAAACAAAATGTGATCTAGGGGTTTTTGGATGTTCTAAATATGATGCAAATATCAGATTTGCACCAACAAGCTTCAATCTTCAACTACAAAAAATCTCTCCTATGGCCCTATGGCCAAAAAATTTCTAAAAAATAATGCAGATCTGAAAAAAATAGCAGAGATGCAAATGAAAAAAATGTAGATCTGAAAATTAAATGTATAGATCTGAAATGATCATACTAATTCTACAAATCGATCCTTCAGGTGCCAATTTGCAAAAAAAATTGCCTCACAATCGACTTTGGCCTAGGGTAGGCAACTATATAGCTGATTTTCACCGAATCAACATTTTGAATGTAATGGCGAGGTCAGATCTGACTCTGGATGCTCCCAATTTCTGTAGTACTCCATATTCAAGCTTTGGTGATGAAGCAAACATGGTCTCAAAATGACTATGTAATGAGAAAGTCTTTATGCTCTGATACCATGTAAAAAATTTCCTAAGGGAAAAATTCATCCAAGAACTAAGAACTCAAACACAAGCACACAGTAGACCAAAAATGGATATGATCAATCAATCAGAGTATGTCTGAATACATTGCTCTATTCAGAATGTGATGTTCAACACACTAGGAGTGCCTATATATAAAGGCCTCTTAGGAAGCACCTAGAATGTCTCTAGAAACAACCAAGAGATAAGACAACTAAGTACCTTATCTAACATTCTAGATGAATGGATAAGAATGACAAAGTGTCATATGTGTGTAGAAGATTACTGTGTTGTAGACACCATGTTCTTAAAAGAGGTGTGGACCCCTGCGATGTCATCAAGACAACTCACAAGAGTGCACAAACTCCTAAGTGTCTCACAAATAAAATAATGAAAAATAATTAAATAATGCATTAACCGAAGTAAACTTAAGTAAGTGTAATAAGTAATACTTATTTACACCAACAGGCACTAAATCTTTGATATGATTCTCCAGCAAAGTCACCAAAAAATCTTTCAGTGAACAAATTGTCCTACATAGAAAAACACACAAATTAACCCCAAAAAGCCCAAATAGGAAGACTAAATATGTACTAACAATTGGATCACTTTGCTATTGAAAAGAGTAAGCACCCTCTGAATTTATCCAGATATAGTGCCTCATGTAAGATTTATAACAAATCAACTATACTATGATTGACAATGCTTTTAACCTAAAAGCAAGAAAGGTTTACAAACATCTATCCTTAAACATGATCTAGATGCAAAAAAACTAACTAAAAGGAAATAAATGACACAAAGTCAATTTATCCAAATTTTACATAACAAAGAGAATGAAAACAATGAATGAAGTTTTCATCCTCTTGAGAAAGTGAAGAATAAAAGCTTCAAAAAACCTTAAAATCAAACTTATTCAAAAAATAGTGATACTAAAATGCATCTAGAGAAAACTAAAAATTATACAAAGATCATAATAAGTGGAAAGATAACTACCTAAACTCTAAGCTTTGATGTGCAATTATCTCTCAAATCTCCTTTCTCTAAAATGTAAAAGATTACACAGATCTTATTATATATTTGCCTTAGAATCACTACCTAGAAGAAATAGAAATTCCCTCCCTTAAATTACACTTAAAATCAAGACTTCCACCTTTCCCTAGCACAAAGTCCAAAAAAAGAACAAAAACTCTACTCTTCCATAGCCCACAGATTTCTTTATTTCCCCCTCCAAAGAAATAGAACCCCATCTTGTTCTCTTTTTACCTATTTATCTCCCTCATTTCATAATCCTCTTCAGTTTAAATAATTGACTTTTAACTTATTCTTTCAAGTACTGAATTCTTCAAAATTCGTAAAACACTCATTGACTTCTAAAGTTGTGAAAACATTAAAAATAATGATCTTAATATTTAAGAGTAGAAATAATCAACAAATGTCTATATAGGACAATTTGTCAATTATGTATATCTATATTTGACACATGGCTAAAGGCCCATCCAACAAACTTATATACCTCTCTGTATAATATGGTGTTCACTTAACAGAGCACATATCTTTCCCAATTGGCAATTACTTTGTACTTGAAAATGATCATCGTGCTTGCACTGAAGATGAGATTGTGCCTTGTGCATGCACATCTTTGAGAATAGCTTCCCATATTATGAGAACCTATAAAAATAACATGAGTTGGGCCTTCAAACTATGTATTCCTTATGAAATAGTTGAATGATTATGCCTCCATTTTTTTGATGATACTTCCCTTATCAGTGGGTAGGCATTCACAATGCAAATTTGGTGGATGATGTCAAATAGTTGGCGCATACATCTTTTCATGTCAATTTGGAAATAAAATTGGCCCATTGTAATCACAATACAAGCCATCAAGTAGATAATGGAAGGTTAGGGAGAAAATTCTCCATTCCAATCTAGACCCAAACTTATTTCAATTGATCCATGACTCTACCAAATTCCTATTTTTAGTCTTTCTCATATGTCATGGCCTCTCTCAAACATCAATTGTCAAATTCATGATTTGAGTGTCTAATCAATATACCTTCGTATCTCTTCTTGCAATAGTTCCTGCTCATAGTTTCCATGTAGAAATATTGTATCGAACATTTAAGGCCCACCAAGCTTCAAACACTAAGCTCCACTTACCCATCTACCTATATGATGGGTTGTGGCTACCCATCTTTCCTTCATAAACTGGTATAGCAACTAAGCTTTCTCTACATTTTTTTATAAGAAGAATGTTTGAGCTAACATATGCCATTGCTAGCACCTATGTCAACATGCTTAGCCTGATCACCCTCATACACCAAATTTCTTTATGTGACATTTTCTTAAACCCAAATGACAATCCATATTACTCTACCAGGAGCGATTCGTGAGCATGAAAATTGATTGAGTTTGGTAAGTTTCCTTGTATCCAAAACTCTGAATTGCAAGCCAAACACTCAATCTCGATGCTCATTGTTCCTTCTCTTTGAGACCTTGAAACTAGTTCCATTATACCCATCTATATTTGACTTGGCATCTATTTCTTTGACATTAACATTCTGCCAAACAAACTCATGCACTATCAGTTTCTTCAAATTTTCTATGGGGATAAAATAGATGAGAACACCAACTTCCTCCAATTAGGCTTTATATGTCTCTTTGATAGTATAGAAACCAGAGACCCATAGTCCTTCTCATATGACTTCATCTCAACCTATGCCTAGGTAATTAGATGGAGACTACTGATGTCATTTAGACTAGTTTCGTTGCTTCAAACATGTTCTTATTGTACTATTTGGCATTTGGATATTTCCATTTGTCATCCCTCGGGTTATGAAAACAATCTTCATGATTTCTATCTCATCACATGGTTAGTGCACTATTTTCATTTTGACATTACGATTTGCAGAGCTTTCCACTTGAGGGTTATGGTTTTCACTTAGGAGACCATTCACAACTATTACTTTTCATCATCCTTTAAGACTAGGCATTTCAAAAGCTTTATCAAAATGAATCTTTTAATTCAAGCCCCATATTTTGAAATGGGATCTCATCAACATCTAAACCATTCAATTTGATTTGACAATTTTATCACAAACCAGATAAATTATCAGGAACCAATCTATATTGATCTAAACTTTAGCTTCAAACTTCAAAACTTCTATACTGACTCAATGAACCTATATTTATAAACTTCTAAATTTGGTTCTCTGAAAAGGAGGCTACACTTTTGAATTAGCAAACTTATTCCTTGAATTGGACTAAACCTATGAGAACCATGATTAACTTCAATATAGATATCCAAGCCAATCTAAACTTGGGGGAAGTTTAACAAGCTATCGCAAACCCAATCTGAAATGTTCCTTTCAAAAAACAAATTGTGACTTAAATTCTAAATCAATGAAGCAAGATGAATTAGAATAAGCCTTTGAACCTAAATGAGAAAAATTGAGCCATTTTGAACTACTTCAAACTACTTTGAACCTTAGTTCAAAGAGGTTCAAGACTCCACACTTAAAGTTTAATGAATGGGCCTATATGGGTAACAACAATATATTTATATTATGCCACATCTATGTTGATGCATGCAAAACATGAAAAAAAAATCTTGTTAAATTATCCTTTGCAGGGTGTGTTTTTGTTTCACAACACATGCCACATTTCAAGCAATTGCCTAAAATGGGGACCCCCCTTTTTATTTTTTTGCATCTTTTATTTTTGTCTTATGTGGTTACTCTTGGATTCTTGATACATCATATTGTGTTCACTTTCGAGTATGCTTGATAGTTGGATTTAGTCCTGGGTGACCCTTGTCAGTCCTTTTTAGTCTTTGGAGTATTAGGGTTTTTATGTATTTCAAAATTTAGATTTTTTCCCTTTTATTCTTTCTAATTTCTAGTCATTTTTGGTGTTTTAGATGTATCAAAGTTTTGGAGGTCCAAAAACCCAACCTTTTTGGCCACCTTTTATATTTATTTATTTTTTTCCTACTACCTTTAAATTTTGGACCTTCCAGTCTTGTTGGAGATCGGATGTTTGATGACTTCAATATCTCTAGATGCCTGAAAGTTTATGCCCCTTCATTATTTTTTATCTTTTAGGTCTTCAAACTTGTCAAATTTTGGATGTCTAACATATCTAGCATTATGATATCTTTGATACTCCACTTTGTGAACATTCCACTTTATTGAAATGCTAAGTCTATACACAACTTAGAATTGTTGGACCCATGACCTTTGATGTGTATGACATTTTAAAATCTAACTATAAGTTCACTACACACTTACACTTGTAATCCTTCAATTTTTTGCACTTTTAGACTTTCAGCCTCTAAGGACCTTTTCACACTTTGAAATCTTTGAGACTCCAAATATTTAGTCAGCTTTAAGTTTTATTCTTTAAAACAAAAAAGGTTTTATTATTATTTTTTGATATTTTAGTAGTTTGCACTTTCAAATATCTTCAGAGAATTTTTGGGAGAATGATGCATAATAAGGACACTACTTTTTAAAAACTTGATCTATAATTAGAAGATACCTTTCCAATGAAGTAAACTATTTTTAATTTGGAGCTAAGGGTATAAAGTTATACATTCTCCAAGTAGACCTAACATTTTAGGTATGATTTGGATAGTTTTCGTCATTTTTCTAGTTTATTTTGTAAGAAATGTTGTTTAGACCTTTCATTTTTTATTTCTAAGGGGTGATGGTGACCCATGGAATTTATTAGATGTTATGTATATTCATAATTTGCATCCTAACTAGATTATTTTCTTAAGGTGGTTTTTTTAATTTTTATTTTCAATAAAACATTGCTGGCAACTGCTTTTGCATATAGAGGTTCTGTGCACACCTTTTAAGGTTTAAAAAGACACCAAAAATAGAAGCTCAAGTCCATTCCCATGTCATACTATGAAAAGGTGATGAGAACCATTAGGAGATTTTGTGTTTCACATTTGGGAGCACTCCAAGAAGATTAGGATTTGAAGTGTACAAAATTTAGAAATTCATATTTTTGTGGACTTCAAAAATTTTACAATCCTAAATTTTAGACTTTCAAAGATATGCCAACTTTCAAATGCTTACAACTCTAACAAATTTGAAAAGTGATCAACATTTATATAATTCTACACTCAAGATTTTGGAGTTGTACTTGTGCTCCAACAATTTCAGCAAGTCGTGCATTTTTCATTTTTTTTATGCCAATTCTAATCTTGGGTAGCTTGCATGCAAATTTTGGATCCTTTTTGCATGCCTTGGAAGAATCAATCAACTACATAAATTCAAAGGTTTTCATGTGCATGAATCTTGGAGATATTTATAGAAGAATAACTTACCTAGAGTTGAAGACTAGATTTTCTATAGTGAGTTTTCCTCTAGTTATCGATTGAATTTTTGAATTGTAATGCATATATGCACAATGTAGATGGATAATAGTATTAAAATGAATGCTAGTGTTTCTCCTTTGGGGGATTATCCTAAGCATTAGAGAGATTTTTATCATGATTGACATGTTGCATTCATGACTATGTTTGTCATTGATGCCAACAGTATAGTAGACAAAGAACAAGGTCAAACAAACTATCTATTGATGATGAGGTCAAGCACAATTGAGGATATGTCCTATGTTTTTTCTTGATGATGTGGAAATGTGTGAATGTATGGATTCAAAGATATGAAAGAGTTATTAAAGAGTTATAGAAGAGAGTGCATAGATAAAGTAGTTGAGGAGTAGTTTTTGATGTTTGGATTATATCTCTTAAGAAGGATAGAATCATGATGAGAAAAGTTAGATAGTGATAGTAGATAGTTGTTGATGAAATCAGTGAGTGTGCAAGGTTAGAGGTTGCACATGTGAGAATTTTTATTTACTACAAGCCAACAATTTTTTTTAATAGCAAAAAGATGTAATGAATTGTAATATCTTAATGAGGTCCTATTATAATTAATTGGGATAGCCTCAAGGTTCACTTAGAGAATTATTTTGAGGACATGGTATAAAGGATGCTATTTTCCTTGTGATGATATGTGAAGTTGGTAAACACATGTAAGTGGTCAAGGGGATCAGTGTGTTGTGAGTTTGAAGATATGGTATTGCGATCTAAGAAAATGTTTGGTGTAGTATTGGAACAGTAATAGGACAAATAAAGAGTTTGAGTTGTGAAGATTAATTTCATTTCTATTACTCTGCAAGGAATAATACTAAGACTAGTTAGACATTGAGTTCGGTGGTCTTTTCCTTGAACCTATTTGGATAGTGGGTCCATTTACCTTCTATAACTCCTAACAGGGTTGGAATCTCCTAAAAAAGATTCAAAGTCTCCTAACAAGGACTAATATGTACTAAATGTATTTCATTGGCTCCTAACAAAGTCCATCCTCTTACAATAAACTTATATATTAGTACATCATTTTGTGGTTACCATCCCCACCAAGGTTTTCTCTCTGATCATGGGTTTCCCTAGTTACCATATCTAGTGTTATTGTGTATATGTATCTTCTTATCATTATTGATTATATTGTTCACATTCTTAAGGTTTAATAAGGTTGATAAAAGTTATATTTATTTGATACATGATTCACCTCCCTCCCTCTCTTTGTTATCTTGTTGGATTTTACTTTCTAAAAATTGATATCAGAGCATCAAGTCCTTGAAGGAAAATATTAATAGCTTAAGGAGATCAATGATGGGACACTTTAGAAAAGAAAGTCTTAAGTTTGATGGAGTTAACTATGATAACTAGAAATAGAAGATGAAGACATGTCTCCTATGCATTGATCCATGAAATTGGCTGATGACAAAGAATGAAAAGAATATTGTGGAAGAAAGAAAACTTGAACAATGTAGTGAAGTAGAAAGAGATATATTTCTGCACAATATGCTTGCTAGAGAATCATTATTGTTAGCTCTTCCTAAAAATGAATACAATTAGGTAAAATCCTTAGAAACATCTCACAAAATTTGGATAGCTTTGGAATTTATTTTTGAAGGTGATATGCATGCTAAGAGAATCATATTATATAATTTGATATGTTTGTTTCAAGATGCTAAGATGATATATAATGAGTCTGTAAGAAGCTTTATTGGTAGAATATCAAAAATTATTGTAGGAATTAAGCCTTGTAATGGATATAAAGAAGAAGATGAGATTATATGGAAGATCTTGAAAACCTTGACACCACCATTCAACTAAATAGTGCAAATGATTGAGAAAGTGATACCTTGCACTAAGAATTTTACCAGAGAGACTCTTCTTAGAAGACTCAAACCAATAGAAGTGAGCTTGAAGAAGACTAGAGATTTTCCTAGAGTGAAAACTTATTTTAGTGCATTAAGTGTTCTCTGTTCCTTGTCAAGAAGTGCAAGCACTAGTGGAGATGATACTAGGAGCATCAAATCCAAATATGAGGAGGACAAAAAGATTGAAGAAGGAATTGCCTTGCTTGTATGGAGAGAACTAGATAGTAAGAGAATCTTTAGATGTTAGACTTGCAATGAATTTGGTCATTATTCTTCTAAGTGTCATAAAAGAGAGAAAAATTATAAAAAGAATTTCAAATCTAGAAGGCCTTGATATTATTTATACACAAATAAAGATGATGAGTCTGATGAAAGAGTTCTAAGTGAAAGTGGTGATGAGTTAGAATTTGTAGCTATAAAAGAAGAATTCAAAGAAGAGAAAGCCTAGTTTTATAGGTTGAAAAGAAAGTTTATTGTATCATAGATAGTGGTTGTTCACATTATATGATTGTTGACATGAATAAATTTGTTAAGTTTAGTAGTCATGATAGAGGGATTGCTAGAGTTGGTAACAATGCAACTTGTCATATTAAGGGGATAAGTGTTGGGAATTTTTTCAGTACTCCACTCAAGATTTGTGACAAGGGCTTAACCACCTCCTATGTACTATAAGTTGAGTGGTTGCATCATACATTGATAGATTGGTCTTTTGGCACAATGGCAACCCCACTCTAACAAGTGGTATCAGAGCTTGGTCATAGGTTAGAATCCTTAGACCATCGAGTACACTGAAGGGGAGATTGTTGGAAATTTGTTCAGTGCCCCCCTTGGGATTTGTGACAAGGGCTTAACTACCTCATGTGTACTATAAGTTGAGTGGTTATATTAGGCATTGGCAGATCATTCTTTGGGTGGAAGGACAACCCCACTCTAACAAATAAGATCTATTACTCTTGATGGAAAGACTAACATAGATGATGTTTACTTTGCTAATGAATTAAAGGATAACCTATTGAGTGTTGGACAGTTGGTCGATAAGGGATATCAGTCACAATTCACAAAAAAGACATGCATTATCAAGGATAAAGATGGTAAGATGATAGGTATTGGTACAAGATCTAGAGGTAATGTTTTTTAGCTGAACCCTACAGAAATGATATGCTTGGTTGCAAAAGTGGATAAAAAATGGTTGTGGCAGAGAAGGTTTTTTCCTATAAACTTTCATAATATTGCGAAGGCTAGTAGTACATTTGTTAATAGAGATTTAACTAAAATTGTGAAGCCTACTAATGTTGTGTGCAAAGAATGAAGCAGAATAAATGCTCATTTCCTAGTAAGAATTTCTCTACAAAAGTGAAATTAGATATTGTTCATACAAATCTGAATGGTCCTCCTAGGACAAGAGGATTTTGTGGAAAAAGGTACTTCATGATTTTTTTTGATGATTTTACTAGGATGATGTGGGTAGTGTTCCAAAAAGAAAAGTCTGAAGCATTTGAGAATTTTAAATTGTTTAAGAATAGAGTTGAGAACGAATCTAGAGTGAAAAGTAAATATTTAAGACTAGATAGAGGTGGAGAATTTATCTTGAATGAGTTTAAAACCTTATGTGAAGTAAATGGCATTAAGAGACAACTATAAACACATAAGACTATTAGGAAAAATGAAATTTCTAAAAGAAGAAATAGGTCTATAATAGAAGAAGTGAGATCCATGATGTCTAAGATTTATGTATCAAAGACATTATGGAGAGTAGTTAATACATCAGTATATACAATGAATAGAGTACAGATTAGAAAAGGTACAAACAAGACACCCTATGAACTATGGTTTGGACATGCACCATCCGTGGAACATTTCAAAATATTTGGAAGTAAATTTTATATCAAGAGAGATGATGGCATTGGTAAGTTTGATGCAAGAAGCGATGAAGGTATGTTCCTTGGTTATCTATTGAAAACCAAAGCCTATAGATATTTTAATCAAATAACTAAGACTATTGTTGAGTGCACCAATTTAAAAGTGAAAGAAAAGTTTGGAGTCAAAGAAAGAATGTTGGATTATAATTTTGATGAAGAAGAAGCTAATCATAAGCCTATGATAGAAAATTTTGAAACTTTCTATGAGACTAATAATGATATATAAAATGATATTTAATTTGTGGAACAAATAGAAGAACCAAGATCTAAGCCTAGAAAAGAAGTTTTTAGAATGTTTAGAATAAATGGGAGGGAGGTGAATCCTTTATCCAAGGTCTAGATGTACCAATTGAACAAATAAACACTTAAAAATCTTTAGATATTAATATCCATTAGTTTGGCCTCTATAGTAATATTTCAATAACATAAACTAGTAATCCATTATCCTAAATATAACAGACTTGCAAAATGTAAACATTAATAGAAATCATCATAAATAACATCCACACAAGTTTGACACTAGGATTGAATGTAGAAACCCAATCTGGGAAAAACCACCAGCAACATGTCACCAGTATTTTCACTCTTCATAAGTGAGCTCTATTAGGAGCTAGCCCTATTAAAGGTTACAAAACACACTATTAAATGCGACCTTGTTAAAGGATTTAATCACCCTATAGGAATGGCCTTGTTAGAGGACTTTAAAACATTCCATTAGAATGCCACCTTGATTAAAGGATTTACATATGAATCTTAGGTAAACTTTGATTAAAGGATTTCAATACTAATAAAATGGTTAGAAAGTAACAGTAGGTTTTCATTTGAATAAGTACAACTCACTTTCTGAATATAGATCAAAATTTTGTCTATAAGATGATCCATTGGCAAAACTTCATGATGATGTTTTTCTTTGATTTTCTTGACAACCCGTCAAGAAATCAATCTTTACCTCTATTCAGACTTCTTAAGTTCACCAATCAATAGTATCAACAACTACTCCAATCTTTCTAGGTCTTCACAGTAACACACACACACACACAAAATTAGCTCTTTTACCTCCTTAAATAGGTAATTTTGATCTTTTGCCACTTAAACACCACTGTAGATCTTAGGGTTTGTTTAGATTCATCGAATCATTCTAGCATTTCATCTCCTCTTTCTATTCTTGAAACTTCTCCAAACTTCTTTGTGAATCCTTGCATAGAAATGTGCAAACATATATCCCTTGATTTAAATGTTCCAAGTCATCCATCCTTATCTTCAACATGCTTTATAAATTTCAAGAAATCAACCCTGTCTGCTAGAAATCATGATTTCCTCATAAACTATCAAAATATTGTCCCTTGACTAACACTATGTTCTGATGCTCGGTCATCACTAGATTAATCAGCTGCTATTAATAGTATTGTTTGACACATATATTTACACTCAATCAATACTTATCCTTGGTTGATACTACTTCTTCTCCACACATACTATGACTTGGTCGACACTAGCATTACTCATCATACACTTTAAGTTCCTAAATCTTTTTCTCTATTGCTCAATCAAGCCTATGCATTTGGTCAATCTATGATCACTTCTTCAAGGCTTCTATACAATTTTTGTCTTCACTTGTAGACTATCTACAACTCCTAAAGTAGGATTTTCTACATCATCTTGTAAGATATTGTGATCAACTCATTTGATGTAGAACACTGTCATAGCTTAAGTAGCCTTGTTTAGTGGAATCACCCCTAATTTACTTCTTAGATATTCATGAGAATTATTAGGTAATTCCTTAGTGAAAATATCAACTATTTTCTCCTTAGTGTTTACATAGTCCAATATTACTTCTCTGTCTTGAACAAGATCTCACGAGTAATTATATTTGACAACAATATGCTTAGTTTTTGTGTGCATTATCAAATTATTTGATATGTTTATAGAACTTGTGTTATCACAATAGATAAAAAAAAATGGATCAGTGATCTCTTCCTTCATTCCTTTCAACACTTGCTTGTTCCATATGATACTTAAACAATTCATTACTATTGCCACATACTCAACTTCAGCTATTGATTGAGCAATATAGTTCTGATTCTTACTTGTCCATGAAACTAGTCTCTTTCTTAGAAATAATGCTCCTCCATTTGTACTTTTTCTATCATCAATATTTCCTACCCAATCCAAATTAGTGAACAATTTTAGTTTAAACTTTTCATTCTTTTTTTAATACAATCCATAATCTTATGTTCCTTTTAGATATCTTAGTATCATTTTCATTGCCATCATGTGATTCTCCTTAGGACTTGGGGAGAATCTTGCAACTATCCCAATTGCTAATGCAATATTAGGTCTATTGTGAACAACATATTGTAGTTTTCCAATCATTGACCTATACAATTTCTAGTTTACATTAGTAGAATTATCATTCTTAGATAACTTATGTCTTGTGGTAATATGTATACTGACTGGTCTTGAATCTTCCATTCCAAAAAAAAAAAAAGTATCTCCTTGATGTATTTGGATTGAGTAATGAAAATACCTTGCTTCATTTGATATATTTTTAAATCAACAAAGAATTTGATCTCACCAAACATAGACATTTTAAATTCCATATACATCTAATCTACAAATGATTTTCATAATGCTCCCTTTCCTCTAAATATGATATCATCAATAAAAATTTTAGATAATAATACCATATTGTTACTAGCAATCTTCAACCATAAATTGTTGTTATCATTAGTTCTTGAAAATCCAATCTTCACCAACTAATTATGAAACCCTTCATACCATGCTCTAGGGTCTTGTTTCAAACCATATAGATATTGTAAGGGTTAATGGAAAATAATATACTAAGAGGGGTGGGGGGGTGGGGGGTGTGTTAATCAGGATCTCAATCTTTAACCCATAAAACCAATTTGTCGATTTCATAGCTAACACATCTCATATCTTTAAGTGAAAAAACATAAAATAGTTAAGATAAAACATAGTCATCCATGAAAACTTCAACGCATGAGATAATGATTTCGTAACCCATAAACACTTCAATGCAAAGGTAAAACTAGGGTGGGGATGAAACCCACAAATCTTCATTGTTGTAACAATAGAGTTAACCTACTAGGGTTACAATATTTGATAATAAGATATGATCTACCTTGTGAGGGGTCTTCCCTATTAAAAGCTTTAGAGACTATCAGCTCTCACCTTATTAAAGTATTTTACACTTACAATAAAGTAAGGACTCTATTGGGAGGTTTACATAAATTTTTTAAGACCACTATGTTAACAGGTTTACCGTTATTCAATTAACTGTAACTAATTTAGTACTTGACCCTCAATTTTCTTGTAAGATGGTCTTGGGTCTCCTCTTTGAAATGTCTTTGATTCGATCTCCTAATCTAATATCTCTATTTAGTTCTTCACTACTCTAATTTCCCTCTATCTGATCTACTTCTAAATTTGGCCTTTCTCTTCACATGCGCATACACTCATGCACTCTCTCTCACTTTCTCTCTTTTTTGTCTCTCGCTTTGACTTACTTATCCTAGGTTTATAATCTTCCTTAAGTACATATTCTTTGAACGTTCTAGATCTTGATTGATGATTTATAATTCATCATTTTTTTAATTTCTATCTAATTTTCTAATTGGTTGAATAGCATACTTTGGGATTATTACCTTTTGTAATGACATGTGATCATCTCCTTGGTTTTACAAGTATTAAATGTCATATTCGGAAAAAATGGTTTACATTTGTGTTTGTACCATTAAAAACTCATATGAAAAAACTAAACTGCTTGGCACTTGAATTCTCTAATGCTCAGTCATGTTGATTCATTCATATTGTTACTCTATTTCTATGTACTTGCTTTCCTAGAAATCCTTAACTTGTCAATGTGCTTAGTTCCAATTATATTTCTTGACTCATACATGTTCCCAGTCTCAATTGTATACTCGTCAATCACTATCCTACTTGGTATAAGCTTTGTATACTTAGCCTTTAGTAGATGAATCAATCATAGTGATGACCATGTAATCTTTCCTAGTAAATGACTAAGTGTTTGGATGCTAATAAAAAACATAGGCTTAGAGATCAAAAATCTCCCCCTTTGACATTAATGGCAAAAAATCTTTGTCATGAATAATCATTTTCTTCAAAATGAATACTCCCCTTGAGACCATAGCTTGGATGCTCATCTAATCATCTAATGCCTTCTAATGTTTCTATGTTCTATTCTAGTGCTTCACTTTCCCTTTTGATTTCATGATTTATTTATTGCACAATATTTCCCCCTTGTTTTTGTCACAAATGGCTTGGGGCTATTGGGGATAATTTTTTCTTATCAAAGAATTGCTGATGACTTGCCATAATATTAGCATAGCCTTTATTCCATCTCTCCTTGACTTGGTCCAAAATTTGAAACTGAATTTCTAGCTCAGCAACTAGATCAATAAATCTTCAAATATGTGAAAAATGTGTATCTTTCTTCAAAATGTTCTTGGCAATGGATACCTCTTTATGAATGATTTCCAAATTAAGTAATAACTAAAGTGTAATAAATGTCAACTTATTCCTAATTGGTGTATCTTTATGTTGGAAATGATTGAATAAGAATGATGGAACTGGAAAAAGAATGTTTTCAATCATTGTTTTGTCATTGATGTCAAACTTGCTACTTGCAAGAATGACAATTGTTTTAGTGATCCAAATACTATCAATTGGTTGATTGACAAGGAGGTGGCAATCAATAAGATGTAACTAGAGTACCTAGAGAAAGGTTGAAGTTATGATGTTTTAATGAAGTGCAAGGATCAACTAAGCCATTGATGAAATAGTGTATTTTTGACATATTCTAAGACACATATAATAGACACATTAGAACATATCAAAGATGTAAGGGTTTAACTATGTTATTTGTGACAGCCTAACTAAGTTCATAAAAGAATGCTGAGCAAGCTAGTTAGTGCCAAACAAATTCTTAGTTGAAGCCGAGCAAGTTCACTTTTAGAGTGTGTCGAGTAAATAACAAATGCCGAGCAAAAAACAAGTGCCAAGTAAATATCAAGTGCCGAGTAAATATCAAGTGCCAAGTAAACATCAAGTGCCGAGCAAGAAACAGGTGCCGAGTAAAGATATAGATGTTAAGCAAGAAACAAGTGCCGAGTAACACAAAACAAGCTGAGTATCAATAAACCAATAATGCCAAGTTGCTGCATTATTTTGAAATCGAAGATTTTCTAGATCTAAACCGACAAGGTTGTTACCTAGAAGTTTGTAAACCAGATAGAAGATAAGAGTGATGAGTTGGTGGCATAGAACACCATGTAAAAAGGTTTTTAGCGAATACAACTGGATGCTATACAAGGTTTCTAGATGAAGAAGAAATATATGGTAGATACATTATATCCTACATAATCCATTGAAACCCTAAAATTGGAGAGGGAGAATTGAGCGGGAAAGATATTTCAGATTTCTATTTAAGAAGTCATAAGGTCACGAAGCAGTAGTGTGGTGGTAGTGAGAAAGTATGAAAGCATGAGCTCCTGAAGAATAGTGCTAAGGAGAAAGAGAGAAAAGAATACTCTATTTTGCTGGATGACCACAGATATGATTGCATTAGTATGATGAGTAAAGAAGACTCAAGGAAACAAAGCTTGAGACAAAGACAAGCTAACAGAACTGAAGTGATTAAAAGCCAAGCAAAGGATTGAACTAAAGTGTGATATGTAATCTACAAGTTATCTTGTAAGTTGTATCAGATCAAAGCCATTATTGTTACTTTCTAGCAATTGTAACAGTTAAGATAAATCTTATGGACTTAGGTTGGTTTAATAGCCATATTGTAAATCCCTTAACAGGGTGACATTCCAAGTGAATGTTCCAAAGTCCTTTAACCAAGCCCATTCCTAATAGTTTGGTGAAATCCTCTAACAAGGTCGCATTTAACAATGTGTTGTAGCCTTTAACAAGACAGGCTTGTCACAGGGTAGACCATTAGAAGTGGTTAAAATCAATTGTGTAATTATTTTGTGGGTATCATCCCCACTCTATTTTTACCTTCTTATTCCTGGAGGGTTTCTGGGTTATCAAATTCTTAGTGTTATGGTGTGATGCATGTCTACTTTTCTTAGTTGTTTCAATATTTAAATTGCATGCATGATAAATTCAGTTATGCACCATTAAGGATTTGTAGAGAAAAAGGGAAAAAGTTTTATTATGGCATTTGGACCTTGAATAATTGATTCACCTCCCCCTCTCAGTTATTCTAAAGAATTATAACAATTGGTATCAGAGCATCAGCTACTGATTTATTTTAAAAGGACCAGAAGCAGAAAAGATCAAAATGCCTAAGAGAGAAGCTCACAAGCTCAACAAAGACAACTTTGTTGCTTGGCAAAGCTTGATGAAGCTACATCTTGGATCCATAGGAGATTATGCCTGAAATTCAATTGACACTAAACATGTTGATCCAATTGGTGCTCCTACTGTAGAAGATTTAAAAAACAAACAGGAACATAATCAAACAATGCTGAAAATTGCTTATGCACTCAACTACGCTGAATTTGATGATATCAAAGGATGTGACACCAAATTAAAAATGTGGAAAGCCCTATTTGATATTTATGGAGGAGATCAAAATGTCCAAAGAGCAAAAATAGAAAGTCTCAGAGGAAAGTTCAATGATATGAAAATGGAAGAAGGTGAGAATGTTGTTCAGTATGTTGCTAGAATAAAGGAAGTGGTAAGTACAATAAGATGCTTGAATGGTCAATTAGATGATGATACTATTAATAGTAAGTTTTTAAGAACCTTGCTCCCTATCTATGCTATTAGAGTATTAGCTATACAAGAGCTAAGATGTGTGCCAAGAAACAATCTAAGTTTTGAAGGCATAGTAGGTAGACTCACTGCATTTGAGTTATCTAACTTTGACAACTACAGACCTGAGAATGTTGAATCTACTTTCAAAGCCAAACTATCATTAAAAGATGCTAATAAGATGAAATCAAAGAAAGAAAGAAGAAAGATGAAATATGTATCCAGTGACAGTAACACTGATGAGGAAGATGTGGAACAATTGGAAGCACTACTAGCTAGAAGATTTCACAAAGGCAAAGGAAGATTCAAAGGTAAGATGTCTATCATTTGTTTTAATTGCAATGAAGTAGGACATATTGCTGCAAGGTGTACATAGAAAAAGGAATATAAGGAAGGCAACAAGTGCAAAAATAGAAGAGAAGATGACAAGAGAGATTACAAAGACAAAGGAAAGAAGTGCTATATTGTTGAAGAGGATTCTGATGATAATGATGATGAAGTTGTTTATGTGGCCATGAAGGAACAATCTGATGAAGAAGAGCCAACAGCACTGGTAACATGCATGAACAATAATGATAAATGGATCATAGATAGTGGATGCTCACATCACATGATAGGAGACAAAAGTAAGTTTCTTAACTTTACTCAGTATGATGGAAATTGTGTTAGATTTGGTAATGATGCTCCATGTCAAGTCAAAGGAAAAGGTTCCATTAAGCTTATAGAACAAATTTCATGCGATAATGCATACTAAGTTGAAGGACTAAACTACAATTTGCTAAGTGTCTCACAGTTCAATGTAGGTTGCAAAGTAGAATTTGGAAATAAAACTACAAAAATCTATGATACTGATGGTAGACTGATAGGAAAAGGAGATCAAACAAGAAGTAATCTGTTTTATCTTGATCTAGAAAATACCTCTTGTCTTGTTGCAAAATTTGATGATGTATGGTTATGGAATAGAAGGCTATGTCATGTCAACTTTGATAATCTGGTCAATATCAGTAAAATGAAGAAACTCAGAGGTTTACCTAAACTGAAGAAACCTAACAATATCATGTGCAAACAATGTCAGCAAGGAAAGATGACCAAGTCAAGTTTTAAAAGTAAAAATTATACATCTAAATAAGTACTTGAGTTAGTCCATACTGACTTATGTGGTCTAATGAAAGTACAAAGCTACAAAGGAGACAAATATATAATGTTGTTTGTTGATGATTATTCCAGGATGATGACTATTATGTTTTTAAGGAAAAAATCTGATGCTTTTCAAATGTTTAAGTGGTATGTAGCTAGAGTTGAAAATAAAACAAGAAAAGTTTGAAATGCCTAAGATCGGACAGAGGTGGTGAATTTACATCAAATGAATTCGAGATATTTTGCAATGAAAAAGGAATCAAGAGACAAACATCAGCCCCAAGAACTCCCCCACAAAATGGAATTGCTGAAAGAAGAAATAGATCTGTGATTGACTGTGCAAGAACATTAATAATGGAAAAGATTGTTTCTCTAAAATATTGGAGAGAAGTTGTAAGTGTGGTTGTTCATACACTAAATCGAGTACAAGTCAAGAAATGTACAAATGCAGCACCTTTTGAATTATGGTATGGTAACTCACCCAATGTAAAGCATTTCAAAGTATTTGGCTGCAAATGTTTTATCCTTAAAGATGCTAGAAATGGAAAATTTAATGCAAAAAGTGATGAAGGCATATTCCTTGGTTACTCCACTAGAAGTAAAGCATGCAAGTGTTTAAATACTAACACTGAAAAAATTGTGGAAAGTGCAAATGTAAACTTTGATGAGCATGCAAATGTCCAAGTTGAAAAACCAAAGAAAATGGATGACTACAGAACCTTCATGTATTCTTATGAAGGAATGCCCATTGAAAAAGATACCATCAATCAAACTAGGATTCAACAACAAGTTTCAATTTCAGTCGACTCACAACCAGTGAATGTTGAGTTGCATTCAGAAGCCAAGTTGCAGAATGAAAAAAATGTTCATTCTGACTCTAAAGTCAGTACATATGACAGAGATGTAGAGCTACCTAACAATGAAGTACATAGTGATCCTAAATCTGAAAGATCAAATATGGAAACAAGGACAGAACCAAGATTGTCCAAATATGTGAAGAGGCATCACCCTACTGAACAAATAATTGGTGACAAAGATGCAAGACCAATGACAAGGAATAGACTAAGAAATGAATCATTTCTACTAAGAAAAATTGAACCTAAGACAGTGTATGATGCATTACAAGATGGTGACTGGTATAAAGCTATGGAAGAAGAAATTGATCAAATAAAGAAGAACAAAACTTGGAGTTTAGTTCCCAGGCCAGTTGACAAAAATGTGATTGGTACCAAATGGGTATTCAAAAACAAGCTAGATGAGAATGGAGAAATTACCAGAAACAAAGCCAGACTAGTATGTAAAGGTTATGCTCAAGAAGAAGGATTAGACTATAAAGAAACATTTGCCCCTGTTGCAAGAATGGAAGGAGTAAGAACTTTACTTGCATATGTTGCATATAAAGGTTTTAAAGTCTATCAGATGGATGTAAAGTCTGCTTTTCTGAATGGTATATCGGAAGAGGAAGTCTACATTGAACAACCAGATGGTTGTGTTGATGAAAACAACAAAGATATAGTTTGTAAACTACATAAAGCACTCTATGGTTTGAAACAAGCACCTAGAGCATGGTATGAGAGACTTCACAAGTATCTAGTACAAATTGGATTTGAAAGAACTGATGACAACAACAACATGTACATCAAATTAGAAGAAAGTAAGGACATTATTGTATCTAATTTTTTTGTAGATGACATAGTGTTTGGAGGAAAGGAAGTGCTTTGCAAAAGTTTTGCTGACAAAATGAAACATGAATTTGAAATGTCTATGTTTGGAGAAATCAAATTCTTTGTTGGTTTGCAAGTACATCAGCTAAAACATGGTATATTTATGACACAATCAAAGTACATCAAAGAGATACTTAAAACATTTGGATTAGAAGATTCCAAACTTGTCAGCACACCAATGGAAACAAGAAATAAGCTATCCAAAAATGATGTATCGGCTGAAGTTAATCAAAAAATGTACAGATCCATGATTGGAAAACTACAATATGTTGTACATAGCAAACTAGACATAGCATTAGCAGTTGGAATAGTGGCTAGATTCTCTGCTAATCCCAAAGAGAACCATCTCAAAGCAGTAAAAAGAATAATGAGATATCTTAAAGGAACTGATGACTTTAGTCTATATTATTAAAAGAATGAAAATTTTGAGCTCAATGCATACATAGATGTAGATTGGGGAAGTAACATTGATGACAGAAAAAGCACAAGTGGAGGAGCACTATTTTTAAGAAAAAGATTAGTTACTTGGACCAGCAAGAAGTAAACATGCACATCTCAGTCCACTGCAGAATCAGAATACGTGGTAGCAGCAGTCAATTGCACAAACATTGTGTGGCTCACACATTTATTGAAAGGAATGAAAGAAGGGGTAACCAAACCTATGATATTGTATTTTGATAACACAAGTGCTATAAACATATCCAAGAATCTAGTAATGCATGCAAAAACCAAGCATATTGCAATCAAGTATCACTATGTTAGAGAACTGGTAGAAGACAAATAAGTGAAGATGGAGTATATTCACACAAAGGAACAAATTGTAGATAACCATTGCCCAAGGATGCCGATGAATATCTAAGAGGCAAGTTAGGGGTAATGCCCCTAACTCAAGTAGTTTAAAGAAACAAAGATGCTGCCCTGCATCAACAAGAGTAGATCATTGAAATATCAAAAGAGTGATGCAGAAGATGATAGCAGAAACAAGAAACTCCAAATCAGTCACAAGCATGGTGATAGAGGGAGAAAATATGAGATGCAAAGCCTATATTTCACATGTAAAAGATGCTACATCTTTGGCATTTATGTCAAAGAGAGAGATATGAAGAAACTAATTAAAATAAACAAAATAAGAGAGAGATACTCATAAGGGAGATATATATGAAAGAGGGAGACTTATGAGAAACTGGAAGGTAAAGATATATGATCAGTAGTAAAACTACAGCAAAAGAGGGAGAAACAGAAAGTGGCAAAAAAATGTATGTAATTTTGATAAGTTGATCAAATAATTAGTTTGGTTTGCCATCAATGCCAAAGAGCCTGAGATTGTTGGAAATGATTAAATAAGAATGATGGAATTGGCAAAAGAATGTTTTCAATCATTGTTTTTTCATTGATGTCAAACTTGCTACTTGCAGGAATGACAATTGTTTTAGTGATCCAAATACTATCAATTGGTTGATTGACAAGGAGGCGGCAATCAATAAGATGTAACTAGAGTACCTAGAGAAAGGTTGAAGTTATGATGTTTTAATGAAGTGCAAGGATCAGCTAAGCCATTGATGAAATAGTGTCTTTTTGACATATTCTAAGACACATATAATAGACACATTAAAACATATCAAAGATGTAAGGGTTTAGCTATGTTATTTGTGATAGCCTAACTAAGTTCATAAAAGAATGTCGAGCAAGCTAGTTAGTGATGAACAAATTCTTAGTTGAAGCCGAGCAAGTTCACTTTTAGAGTGTGCCAAGTAAATAACAAATGCTAAGCAGAAAACAAATGCCGAGTAAATATCAAGTGCTAAGTAAATATCAAGTGCCGAGTAAACATCGAGTGCCGAGTAAAGATATAGATGTCGAGCAAGAAACAAGTTTTGAGTAACATAGAACAAGTTGAGTATTAGTAAACCAATAATGCCGAGTTGCTGCATTATTTTGAAATCAAAGATTCGCTAGATCTAAGCTGACAAGATTGTTACCTAGAATTTTGTAAACCAGATAGAAGATAAGAGTGATGAGTTGGCGGCATACAACACCATGTAAAAAGGTTTTTAGTGAATACAATCGGATGCTAGACAAGGTTTCTAGATGAAGAAGAAATATAGGGTAGATGCATTGTATCCTACCTAATCCATTGAAACCCTAAAATTGGAGAGGGAGAATTGAGCGGGAAAGATATTTCAGATTTCTATTTAAGAAGTCATAAGGTCACAAAGCAGTAGTGTGGTGGTAGTGAGAAAGTATGAAAGCATGAGCTGCTGAAGAATAGTGCTAAGGAGAAAGAGAGCAAAGAATACTCTGTTTTGCTGGATGACCACAGATATGATTGCATTGGTATGATGAGTAAAGAAGACTCAAGGAAACAAAGCTTGAGAGGAAGACAAGCTAACAGAACTGAAGTGATTAAAATCCAAGCAAAGGATTGAGCTGAAGTGTGATCTGTAATCTGCAAGTTATGTTGTAAGTTATATCAGATCAAAGCCATTATTGTTACTTTCTAGCAATTATAACAGTTAAGATAAATCTTATGGACTTAGGTTGGTTTAATAGCCATATTGTAAATCCTTTAATAGGGTGACATTCCAAGTGAATGTTCCAAATTCCTTTAACCAAGCCCATTCCTAACAGTTTGGTGAAATCCTCTAACAAGGTCGCATTTAAAAATGTGTTGTAGCCTTTAACAGGGTAGGCTTCTCATAGGGCAGACCATCAGAAGTGGTTAAAATCAATTGCACAGTTATTTTGTGGGTATCATCCCCACTCCAGTTTTACCTTCTTATTCCTGGAGGGTTTCTGGGTTATCAAATTCTTAGTGTTATGGTGTGATGCATGTCTACTTTTCTTAGTTGTTTCAATATTTAAATTGCATGCATGATAAATTCAGGTATGCACCATTAAGGATTTGTAGAGGAAAAAGGGAAAAATCTTTATTATGACATTTGGACCTTGAATAACTGATTCACCCCCCCCCTCTCTCAGTTATTCTAAAGAATTATAACACTTTAGTCATGAGCTCGACAATTACTATTTCATATGTGCCAAATTTCTTGGCACCTACATCTATCTCTTTATCTAAAAGTGCAATTATTGCTGCAGTTACCTCGTCTATATTCACTTCATAAGGCATTGGCCTTAACCATGCTACCCTCAGAAAAATTGTTTGTGCATAAATTTGTATCTATAATAAAACATTTTTCATTGTAATACTTATTGACTACAGACTTGGGAATTATCATCCTATTTGTCATCTTTATTTTGAACTCTTTAAAATAGTTATCCAAATTGCTTCAAAATTTTCTCTCAATCTGCTAATTAAATCATTTATTTGCTCCATTGATGGTTGATTCCTATCCCATGTAATTGTTCCAATAGTAGGAAAATAATTTTCTATCCCGTGTAATTTTCTCTCAATCTTCTAATTAAAAGAGGTATTATTTTCTTTCCTTATTGCCTCTAAATTCTTTGTAAGTTGGTGCTATTGCAGCTTGGCAAGGTCATAGGTATGATCTTTCTTCACAATCTTGTAGCCCAAATCCACTGCTACATAGAGTACATTGTTCAATCTGTTGGAGTGATAAAAAATTTGTTCAATCACACAAATAGAAAATTCATCTAATGGGTCCTCAATTCTAGGAATAGACATTCCTTGACCATTCTACTTTGGCCTTGGTCAAATTTTCAATTTTATTTTTCATTGCACACCTTATACTTTTAGGTCGATTCAAGGTAGGGTATCTCGTTACTCTATGAATGATGGCCTTATTTATCTTGATTGGTCCACCTTCTAACCATTTTCTCATGTTGTGAATGTAGCTAAGCACAATCTTTATTCATTCGACTTTAAAAACCTTTGGAAAACCTAGGGCACAGATAAGCCCTTTCTCAATAATGATCTTGTGTTCATCCTTCAAGACTCCATCAACACACAAATTCTCATAGGATTCCTTGATCTCAAAGTCTCAAATTTCTCCTAATTTACATAGGTAATAGGCTCTTACATCCTGAACAGTCAATACCCTAAGAGGAATTGATGATAAAGCACCAATATCATCAATAATGTTTTTGAGGTTTACACAATTTCTGAAATTAGGTGGAGGACTTTGGTTATTCCCTATAATTTGTGCACTGTTGTCCTTCAACATTTCATTTCTAGATGCCATTATGAACTAGGGTTTTATCATGACAACTCCTTCTTACAATATATCCATTGAATAATCAACTTGACACTAAGAGTAATACTTACTTTTTTTGACAAATTTGTTGGTATTCTCCTATTATTCTCTTGCATTGGTCACAAAAATCACCTTGATCTCCTTAAAATCTCTCATGAGCTCTTTTGATCACTTGGTGAATGAAAATGAATGTCCAAATTTGATAAATACCTTCAAGTTTTTTAATTTAGGATCATAATTAATGCCTTCATACTCATTTCATGCATGATAGCTAGCTCAGTCTCCATACTTACTCAGTCAATGTTACCTTACTTAGATAATACTAATTCATTCAATCAATACATCAACTTCCTTGATCACTCAATCTATAGTACAAAGCTTAGCCAATAAAGATTGTACCACTAATGCTCGATACTCTATGTAATTAATGATTTATTTTTTCTTTCCCTTCTATTAATTTGTTCTTAATGCATCTTTACTTATGTAGATATGAACCTTTATCACTTCTATACTAGGAATTGATGTAAAATATATCATTGAATATATAGTTCCTACATATCTTCTTTATTTAGTTGGATGTGGTTCAATCACCTGATCCATTAGATTGGGTAATCTTTGCTTCATTGGCTCCACTATTTCTAGATCTCGCTATCTCTATCCATGTTTTCTTTCATTTAATTTTCTTATTTCCATTACTTGGTGTCGGTGCTCTATTTTTTTAGTCTCTACTGATATGTCCAAATTTGAGACATCTGAAACATACTATTTCTTCATTTAGCCACTTCTTGTAATTTTGTTTGAAATGTTGAGAAGAACCTCCTTATAGCAATATCGTGAGAATGCTCGAAATAACAGAATACAAAGTGATAGCAGAACTCAAAATAAATCTACTGATCGCAGGCCACTTCGAGGGGGTAACCTCCTTTGAGCAAGCTCAATACAATAAATTCGTCCGTACCCATCAAGGGCCTCAACCTATTCTTATATACTGGGTACGATCTAGAAAAGTAATACTACCTATGCATGTGGGATAATAAAATAAACTCACGGGACGACTTACAAAGCATATGCGTCCAACAACTCTACTCTAACAAAATAAACAAAAGGAACACACAGGTTCCTAACATCCCCTCTCCCTTAGAAAAAAGCTTTGTCCTTAAAGCTTAAGGTGTGGAAATTGTTGTTGAATCTGAAGAAGGGGTTCCCAGGTAGCATCCTCTGGTTGCATGCCATGCCACTGAATCAAGACCTCAGAGATGGAGCGAGAGCGAAGCTGGCGAGTGCGCTGGTCAATGATTGCTACCGGCTCCAGGATAATGGATCCTTCCGTATCCATTTCAGGGAGAGTAGTTTGTGCTCTGATAGTGGTACCCAGAACTTTCTTTAGACAAGAAACATGAAAAACTGGATGAATGCGGGAAGAAGGAGAAAGTTCCAGTTTATAAGCAACTGAACCAATCTTCTGCAGAACCTGATAAGGCCCATAAAATTTTGGGGCCAGCTTATGACGCCCTTTCAGCTTTAGGGAGGATTGTTTGTATGGCTGTAGACGAAGAAAAACCATATCCCCAACTTGAAATGAGCGCTCAGAATGGTGTTGATCTGCTTGCTGTTTCATCCGATTACAGGCCATGTGAAGATTATCCTGTAAGGTACGAAGAATCTGATCCCTGCTGCGGAGAACTATGTCAACTGCCTGGACTGGTGAGCTGTTGGGAGTGTAGGGAAGGAGCACTGGAGGTGCCTGACCATAGACTGCTTCATATGGAGTCATTTTAGAGGCAGTGTGGTAAGAGGTATTGTACCACCATTCAGCTAAAGGGAGCCACTTGGCCCACTGATGTTGCTGTTCGGAAGTGAAGCAACGAAGATAAGTTTCCAAGCATTTATTGACAATTTCCGTTTGACCATCAGTTTGTGGGTGATAGCCCGAACTCATCTTCAGTTTGGTGCCAGTTTTCTGAAACAGTTCAGTCCAAAAATGACTGGTAAAAGTTGCATCACGATCAGAGACAATGGAAGAAGGGAGTCCATGAAGACGAAATATCTGGTCCATGAAGATTTGTGCAACAGAGGAGGCAGTATTGGGGTGGCTGAGGGCACAAAAATGACTATATTTCGAGAGACGATCAACCACAACCAAGATCACTGTCTTGCCACCAGATTTAGGAAGCCCTTCAATGAAATCCATAGAAATATCAGTCCAAATCCGTGTAGGGATGGGCAATGGTTCGAGCAAGCCAGGAAGGAGGGTCGTTTCACCCTTGTGGCGTTGGCAAGTATCACATTCAGCCACCATCTGTTGAATCGTCTGTTTCATTCCTTTCCAAAAGAAGTTTCTCCTTGCTCACGCATAAGTTTTGAGGAAGCCTGAGTGCCCTGCTGAAGGAGAAGCATGGAGTTCATAAAAAATAGCCTGATGTAGAGCTGGGTTCTGAGGAAGCACTAGCCGACCCTTGTATCGAAGAGAAGCACCATCCCAAGAGTAATGTGGTATAGCAGAAGGATTATTGGCTAGCTGGTGAATGATTTGAGATAAAGAAGAGTCACTATCATAGCCCTGCTGAACAGACGCTAACCAAGTGGGAATGGGCTTAGAAATAGCGGAAAGGGAAGCTTGATTATCAAATGTGCGAGAAAGAGCATCTGCCACAATATTCTCCTTACCCTTCTTGTAGGTGATCTCATAATCATACCCCATGAGTTTGCTGACCCATTTTTGTTGTGTAGGAGAGGATACCCGTTGTTCCAGGAAGTATTTCAGACTTTGGTGATCGGTTCTGATGCAAAAATGACTCCCTAAGAGGTATGGCCGCCACTTCTGTACAGCATGCAAAATAGCCATCATTTCTTTTTCATAAGTAGAGAGGGCTAGATTCTTACCAGAGAGGGCTTTGCTAGTGAACGCAATAGGATGGTCATCTTGCAGGAGAACAGCACCCAATCCATTGCCGCAAGCATCACTCTCAATAGTGAAGGGTTTGGAAAAATCTGGCATCGCGAGAACAGGTGTACTGCACATAGCCTGTTTCAGTTGTTCAAATGCAGTCTCAGCAACAGGGGTCCAGGAGAAGGCATCCTTTTTTAACAGAGCTGTCAATGGTGCTGCAATTTTCCCGTAATCTTTGACAAACTTGCGGTAGTAGCCAGTCAACCCCAAAAAACCCCGAAGGCTCTTGAGAGTTTTAGGATGCGGCCAAGTTTTCATGGCATCTATTTTTGTAGGATCCACCCGCACTCCCTGGTGTGCAACAATATGCCCGAGATACTCCACTTCCTCCTGGCCAAACACACATTTAGATAGTTTTGCACAGAGTTGATGATCAGAGAGAAGTTGCAAGACAAGCTTCAGATGATGGAGATGCTCAGCCCAAGTTTTGCTATATATGAGGATATCATCAAAGAAGACCAGAATGAATTTCCGGAGGTATGGTCGAAATATGTTATTCATCACTGCCTGAAATGTTGAAGGAGCATTCATGAGGCCAAAGGGCATGACTAAAAATTCATAGTGACCATCATGTGTGCGGAAGGCAGTTTTAGGTATATCCTCCTCATTAACCCGAATTTGATGATACCCAGAACGAAGATCTAACTTGGAGAAAAAATGAGCCCCATGAAGTTCATCAAGAAGTTCATCAACAACTGGAATGGGAAACTTGTCCTTTATAGTGAGATGATTAAGTGCTCGGAAATCAATGCAGAGTTGCCATGACCCATCTTTTTTGCGAACAAGCAGAACTGGAGAAGAAAAGGAACTGGTACTAGGGCGAATAATACCTTGCTTCAGTAAGTCACGGACAAGTATCTCGATTTCGGTCTTCTGATGAAATGGGTAGCGGTAGGGCCTGATGTTGGGCGGAACACTGCCAGGACGGAGCTGAATACGGTGGTCCTCTGGACGAGAAGGAGGTAATCCCACAGGTTCAGCAAATATACCAGAATACTTGTCCAAAATGTGTTGGAGATCGGCAGGAGTGCTAGAGACTACTGATGGCTGCATCTGAATGGAATGGAGCTGAGCGATGACACCATGTGAATTCTTCTTAAGAAGTTTTTCCATACGGTGTGAACTGATGATGCTGAGAGACCCTGGTTGTAAGCCTTTCAAAGTGTGTTGGTGCCCCTCGGCTGAAAACTGCATCCAAAGTTCAGCAAAATCCCAGAGAATGGGGCCAAGAGTGCGTAACCATTGGGCACCCAAAACCACATCACAGCCACCTAAGGGTAAGGCAAACATGTCAGAGCGCATGTTATAATCTCCAATAGAGAGACGCACATTGTGACATTTCCCTTTACAAGGTAAAGTGCCCCCATTGGCAATCATGACTTCAAAGCTAGAGCAGGGATGGATAAAGCAATCAGCCTGTTTGGCTATGCGTGGATCAATGAAGTTATGAGTGCTACCAGAATCAATGAGTATAGTAAGAGGGATCTTCTTGAAGAAACCCTGGACCCGCATGGTTTGTGGAGTAGTGACTCCTGCCAAAGCATGGACAGATATCTCTGGTGGAGCTTCTGGGGAAGGAGGTTCAGGCTGGTGAGGCTCAACCTCAGCATCCACTGTTTCCTGAGCATCTACATATTCTTCCAGTTCCGGTGGAGAATCCACATCCAAGAGATAGAGCTTTTGCTGAACACATCTATGGCCCCGAGACCATTTCTCATCACAATTATAACAAAGCCCTTTGTCTCGCCTAACTCGCATCTCTGTTTCAGACAAGTGCTTGATCGGAGTAGTTCTGGGAGCTGGTATGACTGGAGGGTTGTGAGAACCTGTATTTCTGAATGGAACAAAATTAGATCTGGAGCGTTGTAGAGCACTAATCTTGTCTTCCGCTAACTTAGCCAACCCAAGGGCTTCCATCATTGTAGTAGGTCGAAACATTTTGACTTCTGAGCGAAGTGCATCCTTCAGACCACTGACAAAACAACTACGGAAGAATTCATCAGACAAGCCCTCTGTGTGATTAGCTAATTTTTCAAACTCTGTCTGGTATTCTCTTACAGTGCCTGTTTGACGTGGTTTAGTGAGTGCTCCTGTGAAATCATCAAAGGAACTAGGGCCAAAGCGCTCCAAAATGAGGGTGCACAATTCGCTCCACGTTGGGCCTACATTAGCCTTGATGTACCAACGGAACCATTGAAGAGCTTCATGTTCCAAATGAAAAGATGCAAGGGAGACTTTGTGGTTATCCAAAGTATTATGCAAGCTGAAATACTGCTCTGCCCTATAGATCCATCCAGTCGGATCAGAACCATCGAAGCGTGGAAAATCAAGCTTTGGTCCACGGAAATTGCCAGAAGAGGACCCAGTATCTCCTGAATGGTTTCGGCTCATGGCTGACTGCTGAAAGTTAAGACCCAGAATTTTGTCATCCAGATCTTGAAGTCTGGTTTTGAGGGATGCAATTTCCTCTTCCATGATTTTTTCTCCTGAAGGCCACGACAGAAAAAATTTGATGTAATTTCCACCCAGCGAGCCCAAGAGAGTGCTCTGATACCAGATGAGAAGAACCTCCTTATAGCAATATCGTGAGAATGCTCGAAATAACAGAATACAAAGTGATAGCAGAACTCAAAATAAATCTACTGATCGCAGGCCACTTCGAGGGGGTAACCTCCTTTGAGCAAGCTCAATACAATAAATTCGTCCGTACCCATCAAGGGCCTCAACCTATTCTTATATACTGGGTACGATCTAGAAAAGTAATACTACCTATGCATGTGGGATAATAAAATAAACTCACGGGACGACTTACAAAGCATATGCGTCCAACAACTCTACTCTAACAAAATAAACAGAAGGAACACACAGGTTCCTAACAAATGTGTCTTGATGTAATTCTCTAGAATGTGTCTATATTATCCATAATAGTGATGACCATGCCATGTTTAGTAATCCCAATTGTAATAATTTCCTTTCCTTAATGTATGTGTTTGTTTCTCAAGTATCTACTTGGACTTTTTCTTGAATCTGTACTCATGATCTCTATGTCCATATTTTGTATAGTTGTAACAATGACCTTGGAATTTAGATAGATTTTTGGTTGAGTAATTTTTATTTGATCTACATACATGTGTTTCATGTCCTTTTTTGTAATTAAAAAAACTACCTTGAATTTAAGTTCAGAAGTTTGCATACCATTTTTTATTCTACAAATGTTGGTTGTGTGACCAAGTTTCCCACAATGATGACATGTAGGTTTTCCTTTGGATTTGGCATTCCTTTGTTCTCCACTCTTTGATGATTCTCCTTCTTTAGTAGATGAAAAGTGCTTGTTGTATCCAAGTCCAAAGGTGTCTTTTTTCTAGGTGACTTCAACAATTCTTCAAAGTGTTTGAAAGCTTCATTTGGTTTTTTCATTCTTTCCATAAGTTGTTTTTCATGCATTAACTCACTTCTCAATTGCTCATTCTGTGACCTTAGGTTTGTGATCTCCAAGTCCTTTATGTTTGCTTCCTGATTAGAAACTATTAGTTGATTGATCATGTCCAACTAGTGGTTTGTAAGCCTTTGTACTTCATATGTTCTTTCTTCAAGTTTGATAGCCATCTATCTTTTGTATTCTTCAGCCATGAGCTTTTCTTCCATTGCTTTCTTCTAAATTTATACTACTTTACATAGTGTAACTGATTATATTTTTTGTTCTCTCTTGAGATATTTTCCTTCTTTTGTTAGGGAACTATTCTTCTCTTGTAGTTCTTTCAATGATTCATTGTTACTACAAGTCTTTCCATTGTTAAGTAGACCTTAAGTGTCAACTTCTTGATATTGTGTGTCATTTTTCTAAATAGCCATCTCTTTTTTTCTTTTAATGGATTTCCTTAACTCTTCTTTTGTTGCTTCTAATTGTTGCAATATGATATGGATTTCAATCATCTAGTCCTTAATGATTTTTACCATCTTATACACTTCTATCTCCATGATATGATCCTCTCAAGTTTTTAGGCTTCCTAATTAGAGAACTAAGATCTAATACCAATTTTTGGAAGGGTTAATGGAAAACATGATACTAAGAGGGGGGGGGGGGGTGTGAGTGTGAATTAGGATCTCAAACTTTAACTCATAAAAACAATTTTATGATTTCACACTGAACACATCTTACATCTTTAACTAGAAAGCATAAAATAGTAAAGTTAAAACATAAATATCCATGAAAACTTAAACACATAACACAATAATTTGGTAACATAGAAACACTTCAATGCCAAGGTAAAACTAGGGTGGGGATGAAACCCACAAATATTCATTTTTGCAACAATAGAGTTAACCTATTAGGGTTACAATGCTTGATCATAAGATATGATCTACCTTATGAGGAGTCTGCCGTATTAACATCTTTAGAGACTTTTAGGTCTCACCTTGTTAAAGGATTTTATACTTACAACAAAGTAAGCTTTCTATTAGGAGGCTTATATAGATATGTTATGACCACTCTTTTAAGAGATTTACCCTTACTCAATTAACTATAATTGATTTAGTACTTGACCCTTGCTTTTCTTTGTAAGCTTGTCTTTGGGTCTCTTATTTTCAATGTCTCTAATTTGATCTCCAAATCCAATGTCTTTGTTTAGTCCTTCACTACTTTGATTACCCTCTATCTGATCTTCTTTCAAACTTAGTCTTTCTCTTCACATGTGCACACACTCATGCACTCTTTCTTGCATGCTCTCTTTCTTTGTCTCTCACTCTAACTTACTTATTCTCAGTTTAGAATCTTCATTAAATAGATGTTATGTGAAAGTTCTAGATCTTGATCGATGATTTACAATTCATCATTTTTTGTTGTTTCTATCTAATTTTTTGATTGGTTGAATTGCATACCTCGGGATCATTACCTTTTGCAATGACATGTGATCATCTCCTTAGTTTGGTCTAAAAATAATAAATGTCATATAAAAGTCAGCCAAAATGGTTTACATATGTTTTTGTGCCATTACAAACTCATATGAAAAGATTGGATTGCTCAACAATTGAATGCTTTGACACTCAGTCATGTTGACTTATTCATACTATCACTTGACTTCTATATACCTAATTTCTCAAAAATCATTAACTTGTCAATGTGTTTGGTTCCAACTATATTTTTTGGCTAGTAGATGTTCTCAGTCTCAATCAGATACTCGACAATCACTATCCTACTCGATATAAGTTTTGTATACTTGACCTTTACTAAATGACTTGGTCATAGTGATCACCATGTAAGCTTTCCTAGTAAATTACTAAGTTTTTGGGCACTAATACGCAACATAGGCTTAGTGATCAACAATATAGCCTTATGGAACTTGCACACCATGTTCTTCTTGCTAGGATCAAAAAATCCTTTTGGATGCTCAATGCAAACTTATTCTTCAAGTATTTCATTTAGAAATGCAGATTTGACATCTATTTGGTATACCTTAAATCCTTTATAAGAGGAATATGCAAGTAGTATTCTAACTCCTAGTCTTGCAACATGGGAAAATGTTTCCCCATAGTCAATTCCTTCTTCTTGTGCATATCTTTTGCATACCAGCCTAGCCTTGTTCCTTCTAACTTCACCTTTTCCACTTAGCTTGTTCTTGAATACCCACTTTGTTCCAATAACATTTTTTTTCCTTTGGTCTAGGTACCAGTGTCCATATTTTTTTCTTCTCTATCTTCTTCATTTCTTCATTTATTTCTTTGATCCAATTGTCATTCTCCAAAGCATTTTTTACTGATTTAGGTTCAAACTCACAAAGTAAACATGTATCACTTCTGAGTCATTTCTCTTTCATAACACTATATTCTTTATCGCCAATGATTTTCTTAGGTGCATGATGTCTTTTCACATATTTTTCTAGTACATGTTCTTTCCTTTTTTTTCTATAAAATGATTTCAAGTTCATTTTCTCTTTTTAGTTTAGGTTCTTCTTGCTTGACATTGTCTTCTTGATGTTCAAATCCTTTTGCATGTACCTCAACATTATTTTGTTATTGCTCAACACCCACCGTCTACTGCTTGGAAACTTGTTGTTACAACTTGACATTCCCATTTTGTTGTTGATTTGTAACTCTTTTTCTTTTTCTTATATATGGTGCAAGGAGAACCTTCATTTACATATATGAATGTACTATAGTCTTTAGGTTCTAAATTACATTCAACTTCATTCTTATCTACATATTCATCAACTTTCATAGTTTTACTTCCTACAACTTTTGTAGTGTTAGAGTTCAAATACTTATAAGCTTTGCTCTTAGTGGAATAAATTAGGAATATGCTCTTATCACTTTTAGCATCAAGTTTTCCATTTCTATTGTCCTTTAGTATATAGAATTTTCTTCCAAAAAGTTTAAAATACTTTACATTAGGAGGATATCCATACCACAATTCAAACGGTGTAACATTTGTACCTTTTTTGACTTGCACTCTATTCAAAGAATAAATTGTTATACTTATAGCTTCTCTCCTATGTTTATGTGATACATTCTTCTCCATCACCAATGTTCTAGCACAGTCCATGATTAATCTATTTCTCCCTTCAACTATTCCAGTTTGAGCAAGGGTCCTAGGTCCTAACATCTACCTTTTGATTCCTCTATCATTATAATATATTAAATTCATTAGAGATGAAATCTCCACTTCTATCAAATCTCAAGTGTTTTAGGCTCTTTCATGTCTCCTTTTCAACTCTAGCCAAATACCACTTAAACAACTAAAAATCATCAAATTTTTCTTTAAAAAAATCACAGCCATCATCCTTGAATAATCATCAATAAATAGAAGGAAATATTTGTCTCCACAATAGCTTTGAACACCAATAGGTCCACAAAGGTCAGTATAAAAAAAATTCCAAAATATCATTAGATGAATATGTCTTTCTCTTGAAACTGGACTTTGTCATTCTTTAAAATTGACATTGTTACACATAGCTTTATTAGGTTCCTTCAATTTTGGAAAATCTCTTACTTTTTTCATCTTACTTGCTAACCAAATTTTCAAAAATTACATGACATAACCTCTTGTGCCATAAAAAAATTTCTTCATATTGTGCAAACAAGAATGCCTCATAAGATAAATCCAAATAGAACAAGTTACCTTTTGTTTGATCACCACTTCTAATTCATTCACCATCAACATCAAATATTCTGGCCTTCATGTGATGGAATTCAACCATGTATCTTGATTTTTTCAACTGAGAAACACTCAACAAGTTATAGTTAAGTCCTTCAACCTAATAAACATTGTAATACTTGATCTTATTAGTCAATTGTATTGATCCTTTACCTTTCACAAGACATGGTACATCATTACCAAACTTAATACAACTACCCTTGTATGGTCCAATAGTTTCAAATTTACTTTTATCACCAATTATGTGATTTGAAAAACCACTATCAATCATCCATCTATCACTTTTATTCATATAATAGATTATTGCAATTTTCTCATCTTTATCAGAATCTTCTTTCATAGCAACATAGAAAACCTCTTCATCATTACTCTCAAATTCATTATTAATTTCTTCTTCAATGGTGTAACAACATTTCCTACCTTTTTCTTTGTAGACCTTTTTTCTCCTATTGTCTCAATCATCTCTTCTTCCTTTGTACCTTCTTTCCCTCTTTTCATCCTTGTCTTCATTTTTAGGACATCTTGCAACAATGTGACCAACTTTGTTACATTAAAAAATAAATTATAAGAAGTTTACCTTTGTATTTTCCTCTGCCTCTTGGAAGTCTTTTAGCCATTAGTGCATCAAGCTCATCAAGTTCATCATCAAAAACATCACTATCACTTTTCGTATATTTTCCTTTTCCTTTCTTAATATGAACCAATTATGATTTAAAAGAATATTAAAAAATGGTAGGACTGAAATTATTAAAATTTGACATCTCAAAAGTAGTAAGCCTACCAATTTCACCTTCTAAAGTTAGGTCATTACCTAAATTACTTCTTAATTCTTGTATTCTATAAACCCTAATAGCATTAATAGGAAGTAGAGTTCTCAATACCTTTCTTATTATAGTCTCATCATCAATCTTTCCATGTGCTCCTCTTACAACTTTTATAACCTCTTTGATTCTTCCACAATAATGGACTATATTTTCACCTTCCATCATTCTCATTTCATTAAATTTAGATCTCAAGCTCTCTGATTTTTCCCTTAAGAGATTTTTTTCTCCTCCATAGATGGTATACAATATAACCCACATTTCCTTAGCAATTTTTTAGTATTTAATGTCATTAAACTCAGTGTAGCTTAGGGATGATGCAATATACAACATAGCTTGGTTGTGTTCTTGCTTCTCCTTCAATTGCTTAGCCACCAAATGAAGAATTATTATCTCCACATATGCATTTTCCACAAAACATATTGCACCATCTCAAGTTCATACTAGATGCAACCTCATCAAAAATTTCCATGCAAGGAAGTCCTCTTTGTTCAAGCTTGGCACCTCCTTATTGTACACCTTGATCTAAATTAACTTAAAGTACCTTTAAAATTTTCTCTACAAGCACCAATACCATGATACCAATTGTTAGAATGTTTAGAATAACTAAGGAGGAGGGTGAATCAATTTTCCAAGGTTGAGATGTACCAATTGAACAAAAAAACACTTAAACTTCTCTAGATCTTAACATCCATTAGTTTGGCCACAATAGTAATCTTTCAGTAACATAAACTAGCAATCCACTATCCTAAATATAACATATTTATAGAATTTAAACATCAACAATATATCATCACAAATAACATCCACACAAGTTTGACACTAAGATTTAACATGGAAACCCAATTTGGGAAAAACCACTGGTATCATGTCACCAATATTTTCACTCTTCTGAAGTGAGTTATGTTATGATCCAACCCTATTAAATGTTATAAAATACATTGTTAAATGTGACCTTGTTAAAGGATTTAATCACCCTATTAGGAGTGGCCTTGTTAGAGGACTTTAGAACATTCTATTAGAATGACACCTTGATTAAAGGATTTCAATGCTAATACAATGATTAGAAAGTAAAAATAGGTTTTTATTTGAATAAGTATAACTCACTTTACAAATACATATCATAGTCTTGTTCATAAGCTGATCCATTGACTGGCCTTTATGATAATCTTTGTCTTTGGTTTTCTTGGAAACCCTTCAAGCAATCACTCTTCACCCATGTTAAGCCTCCTACTTATATTCACCAATCTATAGCATCAACAACTACTTCAATTTTTCAAGGTCTTCACACCCACTCGCACACACACAAACTTAGCTCTTGTCCCTTCTTAAATATATAATTGTGATCTTTTGCCACTTAAACACTATCATAGATCTTAGGGTTTGGTCAAATTCATCAAATCCTTCCAACAATTTGTCTCCTCTTTTCTGTTCTAGAAACTTCTCCAAAATTCTTCGTGAATCCTTGCATAGAAACATGGTTTCCCTTGATTTAAATGTTCTAGGTCATTCATCATTATCTTCAACACGCTTTACATATTCCAAGAAATCAACTCTTTGAGCAAAAAATTATGATTTCCTCATAAACTATCAAAATGTTGTCCCTCATCCAACACTATGGATTACTTGATCACTATTAAAATTCCTATTGCCACATATACTAACACTTGGTCAATACTAATGCTTGGTCAATACTACTTCTGCTCTTCACATGGTGTATCTCAGTTGACACTAGCATCAGTTGGCATGCAATTTAAGTTCCTTAATCTTCTACTCTATTTCTTAGTCAAGTTTGTGCATTTGGTCAATCTTTGATCACTTATTCAAGGTTTCAATACAAATGTCTTCTTCACTTGTAGCATGATTAGACAATCAATTTATCTGGTCAACGTCTAACTAATCAAGGGTAAAAGTACAAAGTTGTGTTACCTTTCAGGCTAACTTATCAGAATGATTGAATTTGAGTATTTCTATCTAAAATTCAATTTCTTTTAAACATATGATCTCGATAAATTCATTCTAGCTAAGTTATATATGGTCTCACACTTTTCCAATTGAAAAATGTCTATTAAATGCATGTTTTATACTAGTTTGTATCCAATTACTAAAGAAATAAAAAAAATTCAGAAAAGCGGTTTTTTAATAGCTCTTACTATTTTTAATGATATCTTTCTAATAATATATAAACACCATTTTATAGAGCTCAGATTCAACAATATTCTCATGTAGAGATTATAGTGTTTTAATTAGATATAGTATATTGAAATTAAAAAAATCCACAACCACGTATTTTAACACTTGGAAAGATGTTAGTTTTGAGAAAGAAAAAAATATTAAATCATATTAAAAAAATCTAAAAATTATATGATGTTCTAGAGGAGAGATTCCTCTTCTAGAATTTATAATTGTTCTCCTGGTTAGAATATGTTTGTTTAGAAAAATGTGGTGGGAGATGAAAACTATGGATTTCAGGTGAGTTGAAATTTCAATCCTTATAAAAGAGAAAATATAGTTCTAAAGTTGATTTTTATTTTTTATTGTTCTAGATATATATGTTATCTATAACATAGTTTGAGATCAAAGGGAAATAAGTTTATTTGCATATAGTTTTGTGGTGGGAACTAGACCCCTAATTTTCAACATTTTTCAACACCTAAAAAATTATCTATAAAAATTAGGAAAATATATCAATTCTTATTTCAAATAATTATTAAAAATTATAATCCTAAAATTCTTCCAATTCTACACATTTCATTAGTTTAATTCATTTACAAATTCAAAATAATAATAATATATTTTGTCATTGAAGGTGAATAATTATACTTTTGTTAGCCTTTTCCTTTACAAAAGGGTGACACAGGTTTGTTCTTTTACCCTCAAGTGTCCATTGTAGTTTCTTCTCATATCTCGACCTTTCCTCTAGGTTCTTTTATTATGACAACCTTCTTAAATCCTCTTCATCAATCATATAGATATGACACTCAAATCAGATCAAAAACTTTCTCACTAATGCAAGTATGGAGGTGTTCTACTTGTTCTTATTACAAATTCTATCACTAGGCTTCTTCCAAGACTTACCAAACATATTACAATCAGTCCCTCATGACTCTTCCAAGGCTAGAGACTAGGTGGTTGGCCTTTTCCTAATGCCATAATCAGCTATTCTAAGTATCTCTACTTATACCTTCACAAACACAAACAAACTATATCGCATACCACATAACACCTCCACTCCCTTACACCCTCCAAGATCTTTCACAACTCCACACCCTAAATTTCTTCCAAAGGCTTAACTCATTATCAATAAAGTGATTTCAAGAATTCATAAGGTTCTATACACCTTGGTGGGCTCCAAACACCAATTCTCACAAGCTAACATAATGAGGGCTCTTCCTTCTAGCCCCATCTTGGGATTTAGGTAAGAAATAAAAATATTTCAAACATCTAGCAATACTAAAGGGAGATTCATATGCCCAATACTAAACTCTATTAAATTCCAAAATCTTAGGTTCCAAACTATTGATTAAGGCATACGATTTATAGGCCCTAATCTAGGCTATTAGGCCTAGAACATGCACTCTGGCTATAACTCACCCAACTCTCAAGAACTTGAAAAAACCAAATTTAACACAACATTAACTTATCAAAAACTTTCAAACTACTGAATTTTGGGCTCCTAGTCATTGAGGAGATGGAAGATACTTTAAACCCTTGTCTCCATGAGGGTTTCATTGTTGATTATGACAACTATCTCCCAAACTCTAGTATCTCATCTATTCCACTCATCCAAGAGGTTCCTTAGCATCCCATGAATGTATTCAAACCTTAACCAAACCACTATCACATTTTCTAGAATGTTGATTCACAATCTTTGCATGCAACAATAGATAACTTGTTGATTCTCAGCCAACTCTTTACAAGGATCAAGGGTTATGATTCAAAACTATAAGATATCTATAAAAACAACCAAGAAGACCCTTAACATATTCCATAAACCCCATATAGTGATAATCATGCAACCAATGTATACTTTACTCTGAGATTGTATAGTATTTATTGTCTAACAGTGAGCAGTGAGATCTTTAGCAATAACCCAATGATGTTATGCACACCTATAACATCAAAAATAATTCTAAAATTCATTACTATATATAAGGATCTTAGGAATCACTACAACCACAAGATATAAGAGAATATATAAGGACTATAATAAAATACTAGTACATCAGCAGAATTTCACAGAATAATTGATTTATTATACAAGATTACACACCATGCTCTTTATCTTTCTTCTCCACATCTCCTCTCTCTTTTTCTACATGATATTGTATTGTTTGTATAATAACATGACCTTTCACCTCCTCTAAGAGCTCATCCAAGATGGATGACCTTCCATCTTCTGAAACTTGTCATGCTACAAAATGTTGTCAGCAACATTTTTGACAACATTGCAATTTTTACACTTTTTCTTACATTTTTGTATTTTATGCTCTTACATGCTTTCTTGGCACCTTAAATAGGTCCAAAAGTTTATAATAAATTTTTAACACTCTATCTATGGTCTTACATGGAATTTTCCACTTTTAGGAACTTTGACTTTGTTTGACCCACATTGATTTAATACATAACCTTGCTCAACAGGACCTTAATTGAACACCTAATCACAAGAATTGAAATAACTATTACGCTAACCTATCATGACTCAAAAAAATACTAACTATGACTCAAAATTCCAAGGGGGTGGTTAGGGTGGTTCTGCACCACTCACCAATAAGGTTTGACATCAATGACAACATAACAATTGTTCAAATTATAGTTTCTAATAGAAGTAAGAGTTGTGTTAGTAATGCCCACACCTAATAGGAATTTGACAAAGAATTGCCCTGCTAATCAGATTATTGGAAGAAAGGAAAAAGGAGTTATGAAAAGAAGCAAAGTACATGAAGAATTGTGTTTGATTTCTCAAGTTGAACCATAGAGTGCAAGTGAGTATGAAAGGATGATCATTGGATTCAAGAAATGAAGGAAGAACTAGATCAAATTATCAAGAATGAGACATGGGAATTTGTCCTAGACTTAAAGATTAGAATGTTATAGGAACTAAATGGGTTATTAGAAAAAATATGAATGAACAAGGTGACGTTGTAAGAAATAAAGGAAGATTGGTATGTAAAGGATATTCATAGTAAGAAGGTATAGACTATGAAGAGACATTTTCTCCTGTTGCCAGAATTGAAGCAGTAAGAATGTTTGTGGCTTATGTAACAAGTAAAAATCTCAAGGTGTATCATATGGATGTGAAGTCAACATTTTTGAAAGGAGAACTTGAAGAGGAAGGCTACATTGAGAAGCCTGGAGGACTTCCTTTGACAAAAGAAAAGGATATGGTGTGTAAAGTGAAGAAAGCACTATACGGACTAAAGAAAGCACCTAGAACCTGCTATATGAGGTTGGAGAAGTATTTGGAAAATTTGGTATTTGCTAAAGGTATTGTAGATAGTAACTTATATTTAAAAGAAATTGAGAATGTTTTATTGATAATTGTGATATTTGTGGATGGCATAGTCTTTGGAGGTAATGATGAAGCAAGTGAAAATTTGTTGATGAAATGAACAATGAATTTGAGATGAGTATGACTGGTGAGAGGAAAGATTTCTTAGGTTTACAAATTGTGGAGAATATTGATGGTATTTTTCTATCATAAATGAAGTATTTGAAAGATTTGATGAAAATATTTGGCTTGGAAAGTTGTAAGCCTATTGGTAAACCTATGATAAGTGGTCATAAGTTATCTAGCAAAGATGAGACACCTATAGTTGAGTAGAAGAAGTACAAATGTATGATTGGAGGTTTGCAATATCTAACTCATAGAAGACCAGATATACAAAAATGCAGTTGGTATAGTTGCAAGAAAGTAGATCCTAGAGAAGCACATTACGCAACAGTAAAAAGAATTTTTAGATATTTCAAGGGTATACCTAATTTTGGATTGTGGCATGATAGATCAAGTGAATTTACTCTATGTGCATATATTGATGTGGACTAGGAAAGTAGTATGGATGATAGAAAGAGCACTAGTGGTGGAGCATTTGTCCTTGGAGGAAGATTGGTTTCTTGGCTAAGAAAGAAACAAGATTATATCTCACAAAGTACAGAAGAAGCAGAGTATGTAGCAGTAGAAAACAATTGTAATCAGATCGTGTGGATGAAATAGATGCTAAAAGATATTGGGATAGAGTTTTAAGAACCTATTATCATACATTGTTACAACACAAGTACAATATGTCTAAGAATCATGTGTTACATTCTTAACTAAGCATATATCGATTAAGTATCACTTTTTGAGAGAGAAAGTTACAGAGAAAGAAATCAAATTAGAGTATGTTAATATGAAAGAGTAGATTGGAGATATTTTTACAAAGCCTCTTCCTAAGGATACATTTGAATATTTGTGAGGTATTCTTGTGGTTATGCCCCTTTCGACTTCTAAGTAGATGATGCAGAGAGTGCATTAGTCTTGTGGTATAGAGCACTATTGTTTATCTAGACTAAATGTTGATGCTTCCTATATGGGGGAGTATTTGTGGTTGAGAAGAGTCACCAAGAACTCTTGGTAGCTAGTATGAAATAGTCTCTTTGGACACATGATCTGGTTGAAGACTTTGAGTAGTTGATTGACATAATGATGCCTTTGTCATTTATGTCAATGGTGAAGAGATTGCATGAAAAATATCTTATGGTAGTATGTGGAAATGTATATGGGGGAGAGATGTACTAAAGGAATATGATCATATTGAGTGTGGGGGAAGTGTGAACAATTGATACCATCCATGTAAGAATAAGGAAGCATAGATGGAGAGTTGTTCCTATGAGTTTTAGATTTAATTGATGAAGAGGATTTGAAAAGATGAGAGAAGCAACATCAATAGAGTTGGATTTGGTACTCTTAGAACATAGATATTTTTCATCTATGTTGCCATCAATGCAAAATAGGGAGATTATTAACATGAACGTTGATGGTTTTCCTTAAGGGGAGTATCCTAAACATTGGAGATATTGTTAGCATGATTGACATGTTGGATTCATGATTATGTTTGTCATTGATGTCAACATAGCATTGTTTCTGTAAAGACTAGTGGAGTAGAAGACATAGAATGAGTTTGTATGGACCATGTATTGATGATAAGGTGAAGAGAAGTTTTGGATATGTTATACATTATGTTCTAATGATGTGGAAAAGTGCACGTGTAGAGACTCAAAAACATGCAAGAGTTATTAAAGAATTACAAAAGATATTGTGCAGATAGAGTACCTGAGAAGTAGTTTTTGATGTGTGGATTGTATCTCTTAATAGGATAGAATCATGATGATTGAAGTTAAACAATAATAGTAGACAATATGATGATGATGTCAGTAAGTGTTCGAGGCCAAAGGTTGTACATGTGAGAAGTTATATTTACTATGAGTTGACAGTCTTTTTTAATTGTGAAATGATGTAATGAATTGTAATATTTTAATGAGGTCCTATTATAATTAATTGGTAAAGCCTCAAGGCTGACTTAGAGAATTTTTTAGGACATAGAATAAATGAAGGTTAGTTTCCTTGTGATGATATGTGAGTAAGAGCGAGTGAATGTGCAAGTGTGAATTATAAAAGTGATATGTGAAGTTGGTTAAAAAATGTAAGCCATCAAAGGGATCAATGTGTTGTGAGTTTGAAGATTTGGTATTGAGATTTGAGAAAATATTTGGTGCATTATTGGCACAGTAAGAGGATAGAGAAAGAGTTTGAGTTGTGAAGATCAATTTCATTTCTATTATTCTACAAGGAATAATACAAAGACTAGTTGGATAGTGAGTTTGGTGGTCTTGCCCCTAAAGGTATTTGGACAATGGGTCCATCGGCCTTCTACAACTCCTAACAAGGTTGGAATCTCCTTACATGGATTCAAATTCTCCTAATAGGGATTGATATGTACTAAATGTATTGCATTGGCTCCTAACAAAGTCCATCCTCTTACAAGAAACTTATATATTAGTACATCATTTTGTGAGTACCATCCCAACTAGGGATTTTTCTCTGATCAAGGGTTTCCCTAGTCAACATATCTAGTGTTATTATATATGTGTATCTTCTTATAGTTTTTGATTATGTTGTTCACATGATTAAAGTTTAATAAGGTTGATAAAAATTATATTGAGTTGATAACTGATTCATCCCCCCTCTTAGTTATCTTGGTGGAATTTAATTTCTAATAAATAATTTGTGCATAGTATTTAACAAAGTGTTTAGAGGTAATTTTTTATAGAGTATCAAATTCTTCTTTAATAATTTTAGTTTCATGCATAGTTAAAATACTGGCTATGAGATTTCTTAGTTTAGAGTTGGAGAATTATATAAACTCATTTTTATAGTTAAGGGTGACATTTTGCTACATCACATGTCTCTATAATTTTTCTTGGTGATCAAATATGAGAAGTTTAGATTGTGATTTGATTTTGTCTTTGTAGGTCTTCTTCATCTTCTTTGTGGTTTAATTCACAAAATGATTCTATGATGGGTTATGTTTGTTTAGATTTAAATTTAAGAAATTTCCTTAAGTTCTTGTTACCCTAACTCTTTGCATTTCTTTCAAGAATTGGTTAAATTATAATTTCATTCATTCTAAAAGATGGATTAAATAGCATCAATAGATTTTAATTTCATCACTAATTTTTATTTTATTTTTGGTTTCATTATTATTTACAACCCTACTAATTTATATGAACCAACAAAGGCCTCCTCATAAAAATTCATATTAGTCTTTAATTGATTTATCCAAGCAGTTGAAATAGCCTAAAAAAACTTTGAAAATAATTCTATTATTCTTTCAAGAGAGGATTGCACATCAAATTCGTGTCATTGTCTCATGTAATAATGATGCTCAATGAGATGTTTGTAGCTTGTTTCAAAGTAGAGTTTCATCTAGTGTTTGTCTCCTAGACATAATTGTTAATTCAATTGGATTCATTTTAAAATTCAAAAAGGTATACTAATTCATTTTCTAGCTAATACATTTAGCAAATTCATTGATAGTAAGCCAATTGTGCTATGTTGACAATATAGACAACAAGGAAATTGATGTAATTAATATTTAAAGAGACAAGATGATAAATTAATTTTAGATAGATAGCTTACATAATTGAATTATTGCCTAAAAACTAATCAAGAGAATAGTTCACATGATTTGAGAGCCAAAACCAATTTGTTGTTGCAAAATATGAGATATTACATAATTTGTAGTGTCCTAGATTTTAAAAGAAGAGAATAACTTTTACAATAACATAATTGGAATGAGTATAGTGTAAGCATAAGCATCTTCTACACAAAATAATTGCTAATCAGATAAAAGGAATAAGAATCATCTAATTTTTTCCATGTGATATTTCAAACTTCATGTTCTAACATAACCAAAAAAACTGTAAGCAAAGGTCATGTAATTTGATTTTACACTTGATAATTGGAATTGTTCGAGGGTTTCTAAAGCATTTTCAACAAATCCAATTTATGCATTCTATGACCTTTGCAATCCATGTGAACAATGCTGTAAGAAATTTATTAAATTATTTGAATGGCCAAAGTCCAAAAAATCAATGAGAGGATTTACCACACTTTTCAAATATAATATAGTGATATTCCACAACTCAAATACATTGAAATAAATGAAAAATCAATCACCAGTCATTAATTTGAGGAAGCTTCATTCTTGCTACATGTAGTCTCCAATTTCAAGAGATGCAACCCTAATAATAATAATAATACAAAAACATATACCAAATGGAAGCAACCCATTATGACTTAATAGTTGAAAGCCTTACAAAATTCTTTAAAAGTAAAAATTTAGGCTTATGACATAATTTTTTACCAAGGTCCACTTCTACAAACCTATATATTTCCATAAAAATGTATTAAAAATATTTCAATATTCATTTTAACTTTGCATATGTTTTCATGCTAAACTCTTGTTCATTAAATTGTAATTCTTTCTATCAAACTTACATGACTAAACTAAAATACCCTATCATAATAAATATATACATAGAAGCAAGAAGTTGGGTCTTCAAACCCTAGAAGTGCATAGATTGAGATCATATGCTTTTAGAAATGGGTGCCTATTTTTAAAAAATGGATGCCCATATTAGGCTTGGTTGCTCAATGCAATTCAAAAAATGGGCACCCATTTTTTATTTTAAAAAAACGGGTGCCCATTTTTTAAAATGTAAAATTTAATATTAAATAGGTGCTCATTTTTTAAAAATAAAACATGGGTGCCCATTTTAAAAAGTTGGATGCTCATTTTTTATTTTTTTAAACCAGGTGCCCATTTTCAAAAAAAATGGGATTTAAAATGCATTTTCAATGTCGAATTTACTTTTTCAAAAAGGGCGCCCATTTTTTGAGTTTCAAATAATGAGCATGTGTTTCTTACAACATGAGACAAGATTATTTTTTTCTCCTGTTTCAGTTTTTGGTTTGGGATATGTTTGGTGGGACCAAGCCTATGCCTTGACCTCTCATTATTTGGCTAAGGCATTGAACTAACAAATTTGGGCCTTGCAATAATTTTTAGAGGGTTTTCTCTATCAATTTTTTTGATGAAACAAAAGCCCATCAAAGTTCTCATCAACCTAATTTCAGAAATGTAAAATTTATAGTGTTATAATTCTATTTACTTTATTTACATTATCTTTTAATCAAAGGTGGTACATAAACATAAAATAGCGAGCTTCACTAAAACTTTAATAACATTTTTATTTTATAGTTTTTCTTAAATTAATCTATATGTCATCAATCTAAATACAATTCTCTTGAAGTTGATTTTTGTTTTTTTTGAAAAAAGTGAATTTTTATCAAATTTATGGTGTTTGTAGAGAGATTTTAAAAATTATCTTTATAGCCAATTAAAAATATTTTTAAAGAGCTATTCAATAAAAAATTAAGGAAAAATATTCTCATCAATCTATCATGTATTAGATAACTTCCTCTAAAATAATATAAAATAATATTTAAAAATTCATTTATTTGTGTCGAATTATGTTGTTCGTACATGAGTGTGGTATGATCCTGAAACATGCATTTTGAAAAGGTGTTTTTTAAAGATCCGTAGAAAAATAAATTCTATCATATGGGTATATAAATAAATTACATATTCAAAAATTAGACTCCAAGCACTACAATTCTTATGACTAGATTTTTTTTAATTTAATCTCTAAATGCCTCAAATTTTTACATTAATTAACAATAAATTCCAAAAATGGGAAAACCACTTCCACTTTTTGTCCAAAAGTGAGACCCAACTTCTTGCACTTACACATATTCTCAAGATTACAATATATATATTTCATTTTACATTAGACAATAATGAACAAGAGACACCAAATATCATAATTCCTTCCATATGCATAATAGTTGTGGTATTTTAGGTTGAAAAATAGAGATTTAAAATGAAGTGAAATTTTTTTTGGAAAAGTGAGAAGAAAGATATATTTATTATGAGATATACAATATAACATAGATCTAGAATGAAAAGCAAATAAAATAATAATAATAATGTATTTAAAGTGTTACAAATATAATATATTCTCTTCAAATTTTGAATGTCAAGCATGCATTTGTAATGTTATGTATATTTTTAATCACTTGGATAACTATCAAATATGTAGAAAACACATATCTAAATATTAAAGAACATTAAGCCATTAATTTAAAAAATTATTATTCATATAATAAACATCAACACTTTAAAATATAATATTTAATAAACGTTCTTATCCTTGAAAAGAAAAAATGTCAACAACAAAGAAACAAATAATTTTTATCATATAGAAAGAAAAAAAATGTCATGATGTAATGGGTCGAATAGGGTTGTAGGATAGCCTATGACCACATTCAACCCATATGATTAATTACCATACATATCATGATGCAATGGGTTGAATGGGGTCATAGGTTAGCCTACAACCCCATTCAACTCATATGATCGATTACCCTATGTTCCTAGGGTTCCTATGACCCCTAGGGACACATGTCATGATGCAAGGGGTTGAATGGGGTCATAGGTTAGCCTACAACCCCATTTGACCCATATGATTGATTACCCTATGTCCCTAAGGGTCCTAGAACCCCTAGGGACACATGTCATGATGCAATAGATTGAATGGTGTCATAGGTTAGCCTACAACCCCATTCAACCCATATGACTAACTACCCTATGTCCTTAGGGGTCCTTTGACCCCTAGGGACATATGTCATAACATAATAGGTTGAATGGGGTTGTATTTTAGCCTACAAATCCATTCAACCCATATGATTGATTACCCTATGTCCCTAGGAGTCCTATACCCCTAGGGACACATGTTGTGATGCAATGGGATGAATGGGGCCATAGGTTAGCCTATGGGCCAATTCAAACCATATGATTGATTATCCTATGTCCTTAGGGATCCTAGAACCCCTAAGGAGACATATCATGATGCAATAGATTGAAATGGATTCTAGGTTATCCTATGACCCCATTCGACCCATATGATAGGAGTCCTATGACCCATAGGGACACATGTCACAATGTAATTGGTTGAATGGGGTATTAAGTTAGCTTACAACCCCATTTGATCCATATGATTGATTATCTTCTATGGTTAGGGGTCTTAGGACCCCTAGGGACACATGTCACAATGCAATGGGTTAAATGGTGTCATATGTTACTAAGACCCCATTTGACCCATATGACTAATTCCCCTAAGTCTCTAGGGGTCTTGGGACCCCTAGGGACACATGTCATGATGGAATGGATCGAATGGGGTCGTATGTTAGCCTATGACTCCATTCAACCCATATGCTTGATTACCCTATGTTAATCAATACAAAGGGTCAAATGTGGTCATAAGTTAGCCTACAACCCCATTCAACCCATTTCATTGATTACCCTATGTCCCTAGGGGTCCTAGGACCCCTAGGGACACATGTCATGATGTAATGGGTCAAATGGGGTCTTAGGTTAGCCTATGACCTAATTTGACCAATTGCATCAATTACCCTATGTCCCTTGGGATCCTAGGACCCCTAAGGATAGATGACATGATGTAATGGGTTGAATGGGGTTGTAGGTTATCCTACAACCCCATTCAACCCATTATATCAATTACCCTCTATTCTTAGGGGTCTTATGATCCCTACAGACACATGTGGCAATGCAATGGTTTGAATGGGGTTGTAGGTTAGGATACAACCCCATTCAACACATATGATTGATTACCATGTCTTTAGAGGTCCTAGCACCCATAGGGACACATGTTACAATCCAATGGATCGAATGAGGTTGTAGGTTAGCTAATATCCCATTCGACCCATTGCATTGATCACCCTATGTTCTTAGGGGTACTAAGACCCCTAGGGACACATGTCATGATGTAATAGGTTGAATGGTGTCATAAGTTAGCCTACGACCCCATTCAACCCATATGATCAATTACTATATGTCCCTTGGGGTCCTAGGAGCCCTATAGGCACATGTCATGATGCAATGGGTCAAATAGGGTTGTAGGCTAGCCTACGACCCCATTCAACCCATATGATCAATTACACTATGTCCTTAGGGGTCCTAGGACCCTTAGGGACAAATGTTGTGATGCAATTTTTTGAATGGGGTTGTAGATTATCGTATGACCCCATTTGACCCATATGATCAATTACCCTATGTCCATATCATGATGGAATGGGTCGAATGGGGTCTTAGCTTAGCCTACGACTCCATTTGATCCATTGCATTGATTAAACTATGTCCCTAGGGATCCTAGGACCCCTAGGAACACATGTTGTGATGCAATGGGTCAAATGGGGTTGTAGGTTAGCTTATGACCCTATTCAAACCATCAAATCGATATGTGGTGTTGCAATGGGTCGAATGGGATCATAGATTAGTCTATGAACCCATTTGACTCATTGCATCAATTACCCTATGGTGATACATATCATGATACAATGGGTAAAATGAGGCCATAGATTACCCTACGACCCCATTCGATACATATGATCGATTACCCTATGTCCCTAGGGGTCACATGTCATGATGTAATGAAATGAATGGGGTTGTAGGTTAGCCTATGACCCATTGCATTGATCACCCTATTTCCCTAGGGATCCTGGGATCCCTAGCGACAAATTTTGTGATGCAATGGGTCAAATGGGGTCATCAATTAGCCTGCAACCCCATTCGACCCATACGATTGATTACCCTATGTCCCTAGGGGTCCTTAGAACCTTAGGGACACATGTCATCATGCAAGGGGTTGAATGGGGTTGTAGGTTAGCCTACAACCCCATTCCACCCATATGATCAATTAACTATGTCCCTAGGGTCCTAGGACCCCTAGGGACACATGTCATGATGTAATGGGTTGAATGGGGTTTTAGGTTAGCCTATAATCCCATTTTTCCCATATGATCAATTACCCAATGTCCCTAGAGCTTCTAGGAACCCTAGGGACACATGTCATAATGCAATGGGTCAAATGGGGTCATAGGTTAGCCTACGACCCCATTTGACCCATATGATTGATTACCCTATGTCCCTAGGGGTCCTAGGACCTTAGGGACACATGTTGTGATGAAGTGGGTCGAATGGGGTCTTAGGTTAGCCTACAACCCCATTTGATCCATTGCATGAATTACTCTATGTCCCTAGGGGTCCTACTACCCTAGGGACACATGTCATGATGTAATGAGTTGAATGGGGTTTTAGGTTAGCCTACAACCCCATTTGACCTATATGATTGATTACCCACATGTTCCTAGCCTAACCTACGACCCCATTTGACTCATTGCATCATTACATGTGTCCCTAAGGGGCCTAGGATGACCCCATTTGACCCATTGCATGGAAACATGTGTCCCTAGGGATCCTTCCTAGGATGACCCATTGCATGGAAAAATGTGTCCCTAGGGGTCTTAAGACTGCTAGGGACACATGTCTCAATGGAATGGGTTTAATGGGGTCATAGGTTATCCTATGACTCCACTAGTTTATGACCCCATTTGACCCATTACATCGATTACCCTATGTTGCTAGGGGTCCTAGGACCCCACATATCATGATGCAGTGGGTTGAATGGGGTTGTAGGGTAGCCTATGACCCCATTTGACCCATTACATTGATTACCCTATGTCCCTAAGGGTCTCAGGACCCCTAGGGACACATGTCATAATGGAATGGGTCGAATGGGGTCATAGGACCCCTAGGGACTCATGTCATGATGCAATGGGTTGAATGGGGTAATTGGTTAGCCTATGATCCTATTCAACCCATATGATTGACTATATTAATATTATTATAATAATATTAATCATATATTACTATATATTATATAATAATAATATTAATATATTATTATATTATTATATTTCCCACACTAATTGATTTTATATATTAATATATAATATATAATAGTAGTTGATTTCCCACACGTTCCCAATTAATTTCCCTCTAAATTTTGGGTAATATTTTCAAGTATCTGATATTAGATACCTGATATGAAATTGAATACCCAATATAGGATTAGGTATCAAAACTATTTTACTGGTAAACCTTCCCCAAAATATTCTCTATCACTACAAACTCGACAATCACCCTTTTTTTGGCATTTTCATGGGTTTAGAGAAAAAAGCTTGTTTGGGGCCCATTGTCTGAAAAGGTTGTTACAAGGTTTGGTTAGGTGTCTAGTATTGTTTTTGGAATGGGATCAATAGTGGTCAAAAGGCTAAATGCAAAAGGAAGGTATTGAATGAAGACATTGTAACATATAGAGAAAGATATAGGGTAAATTAATGAAGGAAGAGACAAGATATGTTAAATGTGAATCAATTTGATGATGTATTGATCAAAGTTGAAATCATAGAGTTAGAAAATGAATATGTTAAGTTGGGGAATGAAAATGTACCAATTAATAATAACAATGCTAGGATTGAAATTTGGAGAATGAAAATTTACCAGTTTATAATGTAAATGCCATGATTGACCATGTCAAAAATGAAAATGCATAGGAATGTTACATATCTCCTAATTATAACCGAAATGAAGGTCCTAGAACACCAAAATGGATAATTGAAATTGATGAAATGATTATTACTAATTTGGAAGGAAAAGAATCACAAAGAAGCATTTAGTTATGGGATTCAAGACTATATAAGATGTTTTTTGGCAACAAGACAGTGGTGGAGCAATTCCAACTTTTTATGCACTTATTAAAGATGCAAAATATGAGACCTATGCTTTCCAAATTGAAGATTTGTGTCAATAATAAAATGGAAAGAAATGCCATTATTGTGAAGAATTTTTTTAGTGCTCTCAATAGCATTGGGAAAAATAGCAGGGAGAAGGATAAGAGAGTTGCTTGAAGCTTTATTACAACCCCTTTGGTAAGTCTTCATTTTAGAAAGGGTAGATATATTAGAAAAACTTGTATTGACTTGAACCTAAATCATACTACTTTAAGAAGAGCACTTACTGGACAAGAGAGAATTGATTATCCTCTTCAAAATGATACATGGGCTTTTGGTTGGATACTTCCATATTTTGATAAGAAGTTAACTAATGATGTGAAGTAAGAAATTACACACTTTTGGCACTCTATCTCAAGAGTCTCACCCAATGCTAAAGATGTGTTGAAGTTTAGAATTAGCATTAGAGACTGCAAGCCACATCCTAAACATTATTTGGAGGTAATTCAAACTATGTTGTTCAAAGAATTTAGAGAGAGTCATCCAAGATTGCATATATCACAAAGGGCTTTTGAATCTTTGAAGCCATTTTATTGTGTGCCACTTAATACATAATATATATTATTGCAAATATCATGTAGAGTTTTCTATGCACCATGAACTATTACACTCCATCTATTCTACTTTGCATAGTAATGAAATGTTGGAGAATTTTGGTGCTAGTGGGCTTCCAAAATCATCAAGAGACTTGCTAGATCAATTTTTCTATCCTAGAGTTGATGGCTATTTCTTTTATAGAAATGCTTGCTTAAATGAGAAGCACTTAGAATGTGGTGGCTTATCGAAGTTTGACATATATTTCCATGAGGTATGTTAACAACATCTTGGGAGGACAATAGTGAAAAAAATGGTATATGAAATGGTAAAATATACATTGAAGAGTGGAGGTGAGGAATCTAGATGTGAATTGGTTGCAAATTAAATCATTGTGGTGTTGGTAAATAGATTTTTCTTCACTCAATAAACCACTTGGTTTAACTCTTCAAACCCAAAATCAACCCAAAGACAAAATAGAACCAATAGTTGGGTTGCATTGAAATGAGATTGTGCAAGCGCCCTCTGAATTTTAAATGGTACAACTCCCTGATTAGATATACAAAGAATGACTTCAACAAATGGTTTTAACCTAAAAGAAAAGGTTGCCCCAGCTATTCTTGGATAGGGGAAAATAACTATTACCTAGTTCACATAAACACCTCACAACCAAGGTAAAGACGTGCAATCCTTTACTTTATTATGAGCTAAGAGCATAAAAGAGATGACAAATACACAAAAATGATACACTTATAACTGCTGAACAAAATCAATGCACAAGGAAATAAAGATCTTAAAATACTCCATGATTCACACCATAACCATGAAATGAAGAATAGAATGCATAGTCTCAATATCCTTCAAGGTACTATTTCATTTCAAAAATAGACATATCTCATAATATCATGTACAGTTTCATTATTCAGAAAAACCACAAGAAACAAAAACTACTATTTTAACTTTCCATTTCTTTCCCTTCCCAACATAAAATTTGGTAAGATAAGAAGATAGAAAATGACTCCTCCTATCATGCAACACCCTGTCTATAGAAAAGTGGAACCTTGGACTCAGATTTCAATTGCATATTTATGCTCCTCTTCTAGTAAGTTCTTTTCAGTTATTAAAATTGATTCTCATACATCCTTTATCACATTTATTCTTGACACCTTTTTCCCTTTAACATTTGGTGTTTTATAAACACTCCATTTACAAGGATGGAAATGAAGACATTTATCAATTCAAGAGCCTGTATAATCTGGACAACCATCATGTAACTTAATTTTTATTTTTTTTGGCCCAACTATTGATAGGGGCTGTGTTCATAATATCTTTCCATTTCTCTTCTCAATATCATAAGCAAGTGTAACTTAATGAGTGATGCTCTATCTCATTATATTTGTGTGATTCTCAGGTTCCATGTTGGTGTTATGACCCTTGACTTTTATATTTAACTTCATGGATTGAAGGAATTGAGAGAAGTCAATCACCAAGCAAGTGGTATGAGATGCCACTGAGAAAACATAATTGGAAGCTCTGCAGTCATACTTCCATTAGAGGCTCGAGATATTGCAAGGTATTTGGGTATTGACAATGACTTAATTTTGATGGTTTTAATGCAATTCTGTCATCAAAAATTTGCACTCAATGTTTGAGTGATATTTCTTTTTGCAAAATGAGTCTTTCAAACATTTTAATGTCCATTGGCAATGGAGTCACCTTCAGTGTCTACTAGGATTCTTGATTCATAGTTTAGATGAATCACCCAAACAATGATCTCACCCCTGTCAATGAAGTTGAATTCATTGATGTCATTGAAATGTAAACCAAAACACATTTCAAAGAACTTAATCATTGGTGTCATTTTGTGAACATGCACAGTCGATAGATATGAAGAAAAAGTGATGAGTGATTGTTTAAAATGGGTTTTGAAGACATTGAAAACCTGATCATGTAATTCCTTTGAGGGTACACCTCTAGTCTGAATGTACATTTGGTGTCATGATGCTTTTACCATGTGTTGGTCTATGGTTTTCACCTTAAGATCAAGCCATATCCTCACCATTTGACAATGACATCTCTATTACATCTCATACTGGGTGAGCCCAACCTTCAATACACCTATTAGTTTCAATACCTTACTAACCCAATCATCACAACACTCTATCAAATGATTCACATGTGTTTTTTGTGCTTTCACATATTGATCTTGTAAACTATCATCAGGTTCCTTCTTTATTGCTGGGTTGAGCCTTGATTCCTATCATGATCCAATATGTTTGAAAATGAATACAAAATGTGTACCCAAAGATTTGAGGGTTGGGTACTGTAGGAGCATCACAAAGCCTTATTCTTCATACTCACTATTGGGGACTCTTTTATGTTTTTGACATTACCATTCCAACTATTATGTTGATCAAGACTTTCTACCTCTTTAAATAGTTGTTGTGACCTCATATTTATTGGAATCATGTTTCTGATATTAACAATTTTTAACTTCCACTTTTGAAAACTTTGCCCCAAATTCCTCTTAAATGTTTATGACATTCTAAAGACTTACAAGCATGTATTATTATATCTTTAGAGAACAACAATGAATAGGGTTTTTCCATTGATATTAAATTTGTGAACTCATTGAAATCTACAGGTAGGTCAAACACATCAAATGGGATGGAGCACACCTTTTACTTTGACCTATTAATTATTTTAGAATCTAGATTTAAATTGGTGTATATTAAATAATCTAGTTGAGGAGCATTTGAACTCAAAAACCTTTATGATCTGGAGTGTTTGAACCTTTGTGAGAATCTACACAAGTCAATTTTAACCATATTTTTCTGGATGGAGAATCTGCATTTGAGTTTATTTTGATGTAACAATGAACCATTGTATTTGAATATTGAATCTTCTTGTACCAATTGTACTAGATTGAACTACTAAAGCTATGAACTCTTTGTAACTAAAACACTAAAATGTTGAATCTGAACTTTTGAAATCTGAAACCTCATATTGTGATGTCCACCACTGAAGATATGAACTTCAAGATCTTAATCAATGATGGAGTCAATATAAACATGAATCCTTGAATCCTTGAACTACATTTCAAACTTGACAAGGTGAACCTCTGAACTTTTGAACTAGTTCAAATGGTACAAAGGGGTTTGGAACCACTTCATACTAGTTTGAGACTATTATAAAACTAGTGAGTTGACCCAACATCCAAAACTTGTCTTCCACAGTATAAATTTACATAATATTTCCAATATAAATTGAAGGAGAATCAAAGAAAACCAATGAAAGGCCATTAGGAGGATTGGATCTTCAAGTTTAAAATTGGAGTTCAAAACACCAACTAACATGTGGCTAGTTTTATTTCATATTTCAAGACAAATATTTTCTACAAGTATGCAAAGCATATTCACAAGTCTTAGTAGTTGGATCAACAATTTAGATTGTGTAAGGAGACTTTTCCCATTGGCACTATTATATTAGTTGTTGACTTTGCAAAGAACTACACATTGCAGCCTCAAAATGAGACACAATCTCAATATTACAAACTCCATTAAGATTTCTATTTTTGTCCACATAACATATAGTCAATATAAACTTGAATCCTTGAATTGAATTTTAAACTTGACAAGGTGAACCTCTGAACTTTTGAAATAGTTCAAATGGAACAAAGTGGTTTGGAACCACTTTATACTAGTCTAAGACTATTATAAAACTAGTGAGTTACCCAACATCCAAAACCTACCTTCCACAATATAACTTTACACAATATTTCCAATATAAATTGAAGGAGAATCAAAGAAAACCAATGAAAGGCCATTAGGAGGATTGGATCTTCAAGTTTAAAATTGGGGTTCAAAACACCAACTAACATGTGGCGAGTTTGATTTTATATTTCAAGAAAAATATTTTCTACAAGTATGTAAGGCATATTCACAGGTCTTAGTGGTTGGATCAACAATTTAGAATGTGTAAGGAGACTTTTTCCATTGGCACTATTAAATTATTGTTGACTTTGCAAATAACTACACATTGTAGCCCCAAAATGAGACACAATCTCAATATTACAAACTCCATTAAGATTGCTATTTTTGTCCACATAACATATAGACATGCCCCTAATAGTGTGGAAGATAATTGAAATATTATTAGAGAGTGCCATTTTTACATGAGTGATGATAGATCTCACTTGATGTAACAACTAGTCTTGCTTCTACCCTAGCTTCTTCTAGGGTCTCCTTAGGTCTTTCTCTTGACCTAATAGGGTTTCTAGTTACCCTAATCTCCTTAGGATCCTATCTATGAGATCCTAGCCCATTCAACTAGTGTACACCAATTAGGTAGAACAACAATTCTTCCACTACTTCCTGGGCTTGCTAGGCCTTCTTGCTTTCTTGACAACAACTCCAAAATCATACCTCCTTTTGATCAAAAAGAACCCCATGAACATACATATGTATTTTTGGAGGTTAGTTGAACCCTTTTAAGATCCAAAACCACTTTGTAGATGGGAACCCTAATCAATTTCACAAAAACATATTTGCTCCCAAAACTGCCAAATGGGGCTACAAGCAATTAGCCCTCCTAATGATGAAAAATTGGAATAACTTGGAAAATTCATTAATAAGGGGGTAACCTAATCAATTATTTAGAAAAAAAAATTATAGAATTTAAGGATTCTTGGGGTCTCATCCTTCCAAGACATATGTATAGTACGACCTATAATAGTGCCTAAAAATCAGGGTTTGCATAGAATTTAAACTAGTTTGACAAGAATTAAGTGTTACCATCCATAGAACCTTTATCAATGCCTCCTCTTGTAGTTAGGTATTCAACACACATCCCTCTATCAAATTACAAGCTTTTATTGAAGCATACCAAGCATTCAATCCCTCCTAACACCCTTGCATTCAACTGTGATCCCTAACCATGCATCTCTGGCTCACCTAGGGCATCACCAAAAAAACACTTCCTTTGCTTCCCATGGACCCTCCTTCACTATAAAATATATAAAATTATTCATCTTCCTATTCCCAAGGCTTGTGCAAGGTCCACAGTGGGAAGAGGAACTATGACTCCATTTTTGCTCAGTTGCCTGATTCAAAACAACATATAGGTAGGAAGCAAAAGAATTTTATTAACCAAAAAAAACTTTGTCAAATCACAAAATATTAATCTAAAAAATCTTAAAATGAACTCCTCTAATATTTATAATCACTTATAACCAAATTTCAATCCATGAAAGTGCCAAAATACTTAGAAAGCATAAATTGTAATTGATTCCTTTTTGTTCAGTCCGTACACACCAAAAACCAAAAACATCCAAAATTTTCAAAAGGTTGAGGTTGGCCTTAAATACACATCCCTTGTCCCATCCTAATTATTTTATAAAATTTCAAAGCCCCATCTACAAATTTTCTTGAATGCAACAAAAAGTTGTCAATGTTTTCAATGACAACATTGACAATTTTTTAGCAACTTTTACATCTCTTAGTATTTTTCCTTCAAACTTGGTCCAAAGCCTCCAAAAATTTACCAAAAGCCTTTAATGGAATTAAAACATGTAAAAAGGACCTTAAAACACTTAATTTTCCATTCTACCCTCCAAAAAAAAAAAAATCCCTATTGACCTAATCATGCAACTAGGAGCAACTAAGGCCTAATGAGGCTTTCCACACTTAAATTATCTCACCTTAGGATTGGGACCTTAGTAATAGACTAGTCCCATTATTGTTCTAGTGGTGTGGCTAGCATCACTATAAGAAAAAATAACCAAGGATCCCTAGGTCTATCATGAGCCCTACCTAGGTGCCCTGCACCATACTCCTCCACAAAAGAAAACTATGTCACTCTTGGGGACAATAGGTCTTGAGGGATGCCTACTTTATTGAAGTCCACCTTAGCAACCCAATTTTCTTTTTAATCTAACTTGTGCCTCCACTTGATGAGGTGTTCCATGTACACCTTGTGTTTGGTGGCTTTCTTGACCCTCGAGTCCAACACCTTTTTAGCTTCTAACTTGCATGTTGAAGGTACTGTTGTAGGCTCAAGATCATCACTAAATCCCTTACTATTGTGAGAATCTTGAGGTATCGTACCTTTGAATTCAACTAGATTTTTCATATTGAAAACAAGAGAGATGCCCAAATCTAATGGCAAATCAATTTTATAAGCATTGGCCCCATATTTGGCTATGATTTTGCAAGGCCCCACTCTTTTTATTTGTAGCTTAGTTGACACACCCTTCTACAACTTGGACTTGTTCAAATGCACCATGAAATAATCTCCAAAATAAAACAAAATGTCCTTCCTCCTTTCATCTACCTTGGCTTTCAATTTTTGGTTCCTATCTTGAATAGTTTTCTTCACTTGTTCTTGGATTTCTTTCATGGTTTTGGCAAAATCTTTAGCATGTCCACTTCTATATTCCATTCCCCCGAGATCCCCCAACTCACATACACCCCTTGGATGCATTCCATACACAATTTCAAATGGGCTTCTACCTATGTTCCTATTCTTGTTGTCATTATAAGCATACTCTGCTTGGGGAATGATCACATCCTATGTTTTCCCATACTCCATAGATAGGGACCTCAAGAGGTTACCCAACACCTCATTAACCACCTCAGTCTGGCCATTAGTTTGAGGATGGTATGTTGAAATGTAAATGAAAGGTTTGAATGAAATATTCTCCACAAAGTCTTCCAAAAGTGACTCATGAACTTTACATATCTATATGAAACTATTCTCAAGGGAAGCCCATGAATCCTCACAACCTCCTTAAAGAATAAATGTGCAATGTGACTAGAATCATTGGTAGTCTTGCATGAAATGAAGTTCCCCATCTTACTAAATCTTTCAACCTACCCCTATTGTGTCTTGGGAAGACCTGCTATGAAATCCATGCTCACACACTCCCATGGCCTATTTGGAACTGATAAGGGCTAATAGAAACTTGCATTACTCATTCCACCCTTATCTTTCATACACAACATGCATTTCTCAACATATCTAGTCACATCCTTGACTAGTTTAGGCCAATACTAGAGCCTTTGAACTAATTCTAAAGTTTTTCTCAAACCAAAGTGACCACTTAGACTCCCATTGTGCTTTTTCTAAATTAGGCTCTCCCTTATTGATCCCCTTGGTACACACAAGTGATTTCCCTTAAATAAAAATCCATTATGTAAGGTAAATTCAAAGAACTTGCTATGGAAACGGTTCTCAAAGTCATAACATAACTTATATGCTTCTCTAAACTCTTCATCCTCCTTATAGAGACTCTTGAAGCTCTCTATCTCAATGCTATGCAACTAAACCTCTTAGAAAGTTAGCAATCTCCTTCTTAAGGCATCTACCACTTTGTTCATCTGCCCTTTCTTATGCTTAATTGTGAAAGTGAAAGCTTGTAAGTACTCCATCCATTTCAAGTGCCTATTAAACAAATTTTCTTGAGTGTTGATATAGCTAAGAGCTTGATTTTCAATAATTAGAACAAATTCCTTGGGCAATAGAAAATGTCTCCACTTCCTAAGAGACTAAACTAGGGCATAAAGTTATAGGTCATATAAAGAATACTTCTTTTTGGCTTCATTTAGTTTTTCACTAAACTAGGAAAATGAAAAAAAGGTTGGGTAGCTACTTGTTTCTTTAGCATCTCAAAGGATCTATCTGCTTCTAGAGTCCACTTAAACTTAGACCTAACTCCACCCTTAATGGTATCTAGCAAAGATGCGCATATGCCACTAAAATTCCTAATGAACTTCCTATAAAATTGTGCTAGACCATGAAAAATTATTACCTCAATAGATGTAGTAGGTGGTGGCTAGTTGAGAATAGTTGCTACCTTCTATTGACCCATCTTCAAGGACCCTTTTGACACCTCAAAGCCCAAATACAAAAGCTCTTATTTAAAGAAGTCACACTTCTCAAGATTAATGGGAAGCTTCTCCTCATGCAACCTCTACAATATTGCTTCTACATTTTTGATGTGCTCCTCCTTTGTTTTTCTGAATATTAGTATATCATCTAGATACACAACCACAAACCTTACAGTGAAATCCTTAATCACTTCATTCATGAGCCTCGTGAATGTGCTAGTAGCATTTAAGAGACCAAATGCTATCACAAGCCACTCATACAACCCATTTGTTGTCTTGAATGATTTCTCCCATTCATCACCCTCCTTGATCCTGATTTGGTGGTATCCATTCTTCAACTCCAACATGGTGAAGTATATTGCCCCCCCAAGACAATCCATAAGATCCTCAATCCTAGGTACGGGAAACCTATATCTGATAGTGATCCTATTTATAGCCCTTTAGTATGTGCATAGACTCCATTTTCCTCCCTTCTTCAATGCTAGTACAACAAGGACTACACATGGGCTTATACTTTCTTGATCAATCCTTGATCCAAAAGTTCTTGCACTTGTCTTGCTACTTCCAAGTTTTTTTCTGGAGTAAGCTTATATGTTGCTTTGTTTGGTAGGGATGCAGTAGTGAAAAAGTATATTTCATGGCTTATCACCCTTCTTGGAGGTAAGGTGGTAGGAGTTCCATCACTCACAATGTCTTTGTACTTTTCAAGAAATGCTCGTATCTCTGCAAAAAATGGGTCTTTGACTATCTTATATTCTCCCTTGGACTTCAACACAACTACATAGCTTTGGCTCTCATCATCTTTGAGATCCTTGACAAATTATTTTCCACACCATTGCAACACACTAGGCACCTTAGACTATGGTTGATCTCCCTCCAACAAAGATTGGATTTTAAACGTTTTACCTCCTTTCTTGAAAGATATGGAGTTTTCCTTCCCTTCATATACTGCCTCTCTATCAAATTACCAAGGCCTACCTAATAGAAGATGGAAAGCATCCATGGGTAAGATGTCACACATTATCCTATCCTTGTACCCTACTATGGAGGAATCAACCCAAGTCTATCTATTCACCAGTATACTTTGACCCTTGTTGAGCCAAGTCACCTTATATGGATTCACATGGGTATCTTGGTCAACTTGAGCTTGTTGACTGATTCCTCTAACATTATGTTATTAGTAGACCTTGAATCCACCACTACCTTGTAGACCTTCCCAAGAATCTTGCATGTAATCCTAAACAAGGCCCTCCTCTACTTTGGTTCATCAAGAGCTAGTTGCTTGATCAATACCCTCCTAAACATGAGGTTTTCTCCTTTTTATGATTCTATGTGATCCACTTCATTTTCCTTGCCACTAGAATTATCCTCTTGAGCATATGCCACTCTATTGTTATGGGTTGAAGAAGAAGAATTTTTAGGGCATCTATATGCTGGATGACCTAGCTGACCACAGTTATAACATGCCATGCTAGAAAAGTAAGAGTTACTTCTACCTGATCCTCTACCTCTACTAGAACCTCCTTGGTTACCTCTTCCTCTACTATAACCTCCTCTAGGAATTCTTTCAGTGGCTTTCTCAGTGAGCTTGGTCTTACCTTAGTTCCTCTACTCATTACCTATACTTTGATATCCCCCTCTTTGTCTCCTCTAACTTCTTTCCTTTCCTCTATCCTTGAAGTTAGAATCCCCCTTCTTCCTAGTCTTCTCTTACACCTTTAGGGCTAGTGGATGGAACCTTTGAATAGTGGTAGGTGTCCATAGGCTTATCTCATCTTGGATATTCCTCTTTAGACCACCCAAGTATCTAGCCACCTTGATTGGCTCTTCTTCTTGCTTCTTCGATCTAAGGCATAACCTATGAAAATCCTCTATATAAGAGGCCACATCCAAGTCTCTTTGTTTTAGTCCTTGTCTCCTCTTGTGAAGTTGAATTTCAAAATCCTCATGTAGGAAATTCTCCTTTAGTTTGGTTACCACGGCATTCCAATTCCCTATAGGCTTCTTTCCCATCCTAACCCTTTCATCTTGGACATATTTCTACCATGTCAATGTTGAACCTCTAAGTCTTGACTTAGCTACTTTGATCTTTTGTTCTTCTAACACCCCTTCACATTCAAAGTGATTCCCCATCCCATCTAACCAATCCATCACTACATCTATGTCTATCTTCCCACTAAATAGGGGCACACCTTCTAAAGACTTCCCTCCTAGGGCTTTTATGGCTTTCAAGAAAGGCTCTTCATTCAAGAAAGGGTTTGGCTTAGGGAAAACATTTTCTTCTATTATCTCCTTACACCTAATATTGCTTTCTTGTTCCTTTTTCTTAGCTACAACAACTGTATCCAACTTTATCTTCACCTCTTCTAAGGCTTATTCAAGGAATCTATTCTTCTCCTTTTTCTCATCAACCTCTTTGGATATATCTACATTTGTCACCATGCTTCACTCACCCATTGATTCTCCAATAGCTCCAGACATACACTAACTTCCCAAGTCTTTAACTAGCTCCAATACCACTCTGATGTAACAACTAGTCTTTTTCCTACCCTAGCTTCTTCTAGGTTCTCCTTAGGTCTTTCTCTTTACCTAATAGGTTTTCAAGTTACCCTACTCTCCTTAGGATCCTATCTATGAGGTCTTAGCCCATTCAATGAGTGTACACTAATTAGGTAGAACAACAATTCTTCCACTACTTCTTAGGCTTGTTAGCCCTTCTTGATTTCTTGACAAGAACTCCAAAATCATACCTCCTTTTGATCAAAAAGCACCCCATGAATAGGAATAGTTCTTTTTGGAGGTCATTTGAATCCCTTCTAAGATCCAAAACCACTTTGGAGATGGGAACCCTAACCGAGTTCACAAAAACACAACATTTGCTCCCAAAACTGCCAAACAAGGCTATAAGCAATTAGCCCTCCTAATGATGAAAAATTGGAATAATTTGGAAACTTCCTTAATAGGGGGGTAACCTAATCACTAATTCATACACCCTTTTTAGAGAACTAAAGGAGTTTTGAGGTCTTAGCCTCCCAAGTCATTTGTACAATACAACCTATAATAATGCCTAAAAATTAGGGTTTGGATAGAATTTAAACCAGTCTGACAAGAATTGAGTGTTACACTCCATAGAACCTTCACCAATGCCTCCCCTTGTAGTTTGGGCTTCAAAAAAAATCCCTCTATCACATTCCAAGCTTTTATTGAAGCATTCCAACCATTCAATGCCTCCTAACACCCTTCCATTCAACTGTGATCCCTAGCCATGCATCTCTGGCTCACCTATGGAATCACCATAAAAAAAAACTTCCTTTTTCTTCCGAGGGCCCCTCCTTCACTATTAAATATGAAAAGGAGTCATCTTCCTAATCCCAAAGGCTCATACAAGTTCCACGATGGGAAGAGGAGCTATGATTCCATTTTTGCTCAGTTGCCTGATTCAAAACAATAGACAAATAGGAAGCAAAAAACATTTATCAACTAAAAATATCTTGTGAAATCACAAAATATTAATCTAAATAATCTTAAAATGAAATCCTATAATACTTCTAATCATTAAAAATCCATTTTCAACCCATGAAAGTGCCAAAATACTCAAAAAGCATAAACTGTAATCGATTCCTTGTTGTTTAGTCCGTACACACCAAAAGCCAAAAACTTCCAACCCTTTCAAAAGGTCAAGGGTGACCTTAAATACAAGTCCCTAATCCCATCCTAACTATTTTAGATAGTTTCCAAGACCCATCTACAAGGTTTCTTGAATGAAACAAAAAGTTGTTAATGTTGTCAATGACAACATTAACAATTTTTTAGCAACTTTTACATCTTTTAATGTTTTTCCCTCAAACTTGGTCCAAAGGCTCCCAAAATTTACCAAAAGCCTTAAATGGAATTTAATGTGTGAAAAGGACCTAAAAACATTAATTGGCCATTCTACCCTCCAAAACACAAAAATGCCCTACTAACCTAATCATGTAACTAAGAGCAATTAAGGCCTAATGAGGCTTTCCACACTTAAACTACCTCACCTTAGGACTAGACTAGTCCCATTATTGTCCTAGTGGTGTGGCTAGTATGGCTACAAACCAAAATAACCAAGGAGCCCTAGGTCTATCATGAGCCCTACCTAGGTTCCCCTACACCATCACTCTCACAAGTTTGTGCAACATTGTTTCGAGAATTATTTTGATTTCTTATAGGAGCATGACATTGCAATGGATACACATATAATTTGTTCAGATAATTCACAGGTCAATTCAAGAATGCTCACATGTTTTATTGGTTGTGTAGGATGCACATAGAGAGGTGGATGCATCATATTTGAAGTTTTTTTCAGTTTGGCCATGGGAAAGGGGAACATGATGGAGCAGAGGCATGTGTGAAGAGAGCTCTATTTAAGGAGCAGTTGAAGATTTTAAGAGCAGAGCTTCTTGATGATTGTAGCATTTTTTATTGGTGTAGTTCAACATTATCACAAGGGGGACTCTTGATTTAGTAGTACATAGGTTCTTTCAGTTTGTTGAGGAAGGTTCCATAGGTGATAGATCAAATTGTGCTACTATTAGAGATTCATTAGAAATGCATTCATTCTAGAGTTCTGATTCTAGTACATGGACCATTTGGACATGAAAACTAGCTTCCTTTTGTTCTAGTTTTTTTCAATGTGACTAGGATCATTGTGAGTTGAGTGAGTGGGTAGACACATGGGCTCTACATTTTCTTACTCCATTGTTTGTCATACCCTCTATCAAAAATGATGACATGGAAAGTTTAGTTGAGTATAAGCATCTATAGATCTTCTTCAGCTAGGACATGTCTTTGCATTGGTTGCACCATAGGGGAATGATGAGAAATTATATTATTGGTTAGCACATTATGTAAGAGGTAAAAAAAGCTTGCACAACTGATTATAGATGATGATGGATTCACATATCCTACTCTTTTAGTTGTCATTGTTGGAACATAGTTGTAGACATACATGCTTAAAAGGAATAGAATTTCCGCATTCGAAGACTATTAGAAGCACAAAATAATTCTCATATATTCACATATTATTATAGAAAAAAATGTGAAGTTGTTGAAACATCAAGGAAGACCAAAATTAAAATAACTTTTTACTATTACTAATTTTGATCACGAAGCCCTATTGGAGACCCTCAAATAGAGAGCTTTAGGAACACTCAACTAGGTATATTTACTTCTTATGTTCTTTTGTTCATAATGATTCAATGAACTAATGATTATCTTATTTAATATGATTATTTAATAATTTTTTATGATATTGTAATGTAGGTACATATGAAGAGTAGCTGTGCATGAAGATAAAAACTAAATAAGGAGCAGAATGAAGAAAAAACTATTCTATTTTTTATACTATAATTTTTAACACTAAAATCTTTGACACTACAATTTTTGGTAGTTGTGTATTGATTTAATAATGATTAAACACTTGAGATATTGTAAATGTAAACTTTTTGATTTGATGTAAGAAACAATGATGTTTTTACTTAATGTAATTAATGTGGAGGGACCTAAAAAATGATGATTTTACTTAATACTAATACCAAACTTGCACTATTCCCAATGCCAAAAACTTGAGGGAGCTGAAACATAATGTTTATACTTAATACTAACCCTATTGACACCCTTGTTCTAGGTGAAAAGAGCCTACAACATTCATGGCCACCCAGTACCGAAAGAGTCTCCAAGGTGCTCTAAGTTCGTTTGGAGGCTGATCTTCCAAGGGTCATAACTTTAAGATCATGGGGGATATTGGTAAAAATTAAAATTCTATAGGATAGTGATGTTGAGATCTAAAATAACCTATCTCATTTTGGAGAGATCACATTTTTTTTGGATTGGACACAATGATCTTACTGGATGCCAAATCTTGTTGTGTGCCTCAGTTCATTGGTGCATCACTGTGTAAATTTGAAATGATTGATCTTGGCATTGAATCATCAACACCATTAGCTCTAAATGGTTGGGTAATCCCTAGTGACACCCTTTTTCTAGCCACAGAGAGCCTTCAACATTCATGGCCATTCTATACCAAAGAGTCTCCAAGGTGCTCTAAGTGCATTTGGAGGTTAATCTTTTGAGGGTCATAACTCAGAGCTTGTGGGATCTATTGGTGAAATGTTGAATACTAAAATATGGTCATTTTGAGGTATAGAATAACCTATCTCATTTTAGAGAGATCACACTCCATTTGGATTCAGCACAATGATCTTGCTCGATGCCAAAACTTGTCGTGTGCCTTAGTTCATTGGTGCATCATTGCGTAACTTTGAAAATACTAATTTTGGCATCAAATAAAAAATGCCATAATCTCTAGATGTATGGGTAAATCCTAGTATCACCCTTGTTTTGGCTACAAAGAGCCTCCAACATTTGTGGCCACCCCATATTGAAGATTCTCCAATGTGCTCTAAGTGTATTTGGAGGTTGATCTTCCAAGGGTCATAACTTGGAGCTTTTGGGGGCTATTGGTGAAAGGTCAAATGATACAAGATGGTAATGTTGATGACTACAATAATCTATCTCATTTTGGAAAGATCAAATTTCATTTGGATTTAGCACAGCAATCTCACTCGATGCCAAAACTTGCAGTATGCCTCAGTTCATTGATGCATCGCTGAGTAACTTTGAAACCACTAATCTTGGTATCAAATAATCAGCACTAATAGCTCTAGATTGGTGAGTGAACCCTAGTGAAACTCTTATTCTATATGTGGAGATCCTCCAATGTTCGTGGCCACCCCCTACTAAAAAGTCTTTGAGGTGCTCTAAGTGTGTTTGGAGGTCAATCTTCGGAGGGTCATAACTCAGAGCTTGTGGGGACTATCGTTGAAATGTTAAATGATACAAGATGGTCATGTCAAGGTCTAAAATAACCTATCTCATTTCAGAGATATCACATTATTTTTGGATTCATCACAATGATCTCGCTTGATGTCAAAACTTGTAGTGTGCCTTAGTTCATCAATGCATCATTGTGTAACTTTGAAACCATTGATCTTGGCATAGAATCATTAGTGCCATTAGCTCTAGATGGTTGGGTGAACCCTAATGACAACTTTTTTCTTACCATGGAGATCACCAAATGTTCATGGCCACCCCGTACTGAAGAGTCTCCAAGGAGCTCTACATGCATTTGGAGTTCAATCTTCTGTGGGTTGTAACTCAGAGTTCATGGGGGCTATCAATGAAATATCAAATGATAAAGGATGGTCATGCTGAGGTATACAATATTTTATCTCATTTTGGAGAGATCACGTTCTATTTGGATTTGGCATAATGATCTCACTCGATGCTAAAACTTGAAATGTGCCTCAATTCATCGATGCATCACTGTGTAACTTTGAAATCATTAATCTTGGCATCAAATCATTAGTTCCATTAGCTCCATATGGGTGAGAAAACCCTAATGACACCCTTTTTCTGGCCATAGAGATCCTTGAACATTTGCGACCACTCTGTATGGAAGAGTCTCCAAGGTGCTCTAAGTGCATTTGGAGGTTGATATTATGAGGGTCATAACTTGAAGATCATGGGGGATATTGGTCAAATGTAAAATTCTATAGGACAGCCATGTTGAGGTCTACAATAGCCTATCTCATTTCGGAGGTATCACATCTTTCTTGGATTCAGCACAATGATCTCACTCAATGCCAAAACTTGCAGTGTGCCTTAGTACATTGGTGCATCACTGTGTAACTTTGAAACCACTAATCTTGGCATCAAATTGTTAGTTCCATTAGCTTTGTATGGGTGCGTGACCCCTAGTAAAACCCTTGTTCTGGCTATGGAGAGCCTCCAACATTTGTGGCCACCCCATACTGAAGAGTCTCCAAGGTTCTCTAAGTGCATTTGGAGGTCAATTTTCCAAGGGTAATAACTTAGAGCTCATGTTGGATATTGATGAAATGTTAAATGTTATAGGACACTCATGTTGAGGTCTACAATAACCTATCTCATTTCAAATAGATCACTTTTTGTTTGGATTCAACATAATGATCTCACTCAATGCCAAAACTTGTAATGTGCCTCAATTCATTAGTGCATCACTGCATAACTTTCAAATTATTGATCTTGGCATCAAATCATCAATGACATTAGCTTTAGATGGATGAGCTAACCCTAGTGACACCATTGTTCTAGCCATGAAGAGCCTCCAACATTTGGGGCCACCCCGTATCGAAGAGTCTCCAAGGTGCTCTAAGTGCATTTGGAGGTTGATCTTCTGAGGGTCATAACTTAGAGTGTTGGGACTCAAAAGTGGATCCTTGATTTGACTGTCATTTTAAAATTTTGAGCCCCTATAAGTGCATTTAATGCATGTGTATTCAGTTGTTCTTGTGAGGCCTATCAAGTGTTTTATGCTTCTAACACCTTGCATTCAGTATATCCATGCATCTTTTATTGATTCTAGCTATTTCATGTCTATGTTGTTTCCATAAGCATAGAAAATTCAGGGGTATTATCTACTATATAGATTCAGATACATGCTTTGATATTGGTACCATATGAAGAATATGAGGTTCACCTACCTTGTTTTTGTAGAGTCTAAAGCAAAAGGAGTATAGCCTTTTAGTTGGCCCCAGTGTTTGAATGGGTATGTTGTAGATGAGAATTAGCTACCCCTAGATGTTTTATGTTCTCACTATTGGGTTTTGAAACATGACATTTTAAAACACCAACATAGAGATCATGGGGGCTATTGATAAAACATCGAACATGACAGTCATGTCAAGGTCTACAATAACCTATCTCATTTTGGAGAGCTCACATTCTATTTGGATTCAGCATAGCGATCTTGTTGAATCTAAGATTGGTTTTGACTATTTTGTGTCAACACACTTAAGATGTTTACTAAGTTCATGCCAAGTAAAATATGTATAGATGCCGAGTAAATAGTTGATGCCAAGCTACAGTGTATGTTGGGTGAACTTCAGGTGCCAAGCAATCTTTAGGTGTCAAGTGAAGATTGAGTGTCGAGAAAAGTATAGGTGTCGAGTCACTATAGAAGCCAAGTGGAACAGAATTGCTATAGGAGCTGAGTGAGCTAGTTTTTCTATATGAGCCGAGCATCAGAGGTAACAAGTGTCAAGTAACATAGATTGGACATAGTTGTTTGTAATTGCACAAACATCTATGTAAACCATTTTTTTGAGCTGACATAGAAGAATCTTGAAGGATATTAAAGATAAGAATGAATATTTTACATTACCTATGCAATCAACATGTAGCCAATAAGAAAAATGGAGAAGGCATGCAACCAATAAGAAAAGTGCTTGAATTGAGTGGGAAATGAATATTTAATATGAATCATAGATTCATACCTAACCCTAAATATTTGAAATCTTTAAAAGAAGGATGAAACCCCATTGCATGCATGGATGAATGAAGTGTATGGGTGAACTATAGCAAAATTCAGAGGGAAGTGTGAAAAGACTTAGAAGAATAGAGTAGCATTGCAACATTCAGTTGATCAAGAATAGAGTACTAGGATATCAAAGAGTGACATATCAGATCAAGCAAGGATTAGGTCAATAAGAGCAAAACAAGGATCTAGAATCAACAATTGGAGATTGCTAAGTTATCAAGTCAAAAGTTTTCTAATATTCTCTAGCAATTGTATTAGATAATGGAAATCCTATGGACTTAGGTTGGCCTAGCAGCCATTTGTAAATCCTTTAATAGGATGGCATTCCAAGTGAATGTATTGAAGTCCTTTAACTAGGCCTAATTTTAGCAAGGTAGTGAAATCTTTTAACTAGGTCACTTTTAACAGAGTGTAAAGTCTTTAACAGGACAAGCCTTTCACAAGGCAGACCATTGGAAGTGGTGAAACATTGTAACCTTGAATAGTTACACATTGTTGTAGTGATATTTTGTGAGTGTCATCCCCAACCCAGTTTTACCTTCTCATTTTGGAGGGTTTCTAGGTTACCAAATTTGTGTGTTGTCTATTTTCATGCATGTCTTTACTTTCAAGTTCAATAGATAGATTGAATGCATGTGAATGGTTTTAGTTAAAAGAATTTAAAATGGTTAAAGATAGTTATTTTTGATTCACCCCCCCCAACTCTTAGAAGTAAATCTTCTCACTTGTTAATTCCAACAATTGGTATCAGAGCCACGTTATCACAAGAAGGAGCCTTACAGCTTGGAGAAAATATCTAAAAATGGAAGTCTACAAACTTGGGAAGATCATAAAGAATCAGGCAATTGATATACAACTTGTTTTACATGCTTTGGAAGAAGCTAGAGGAGAATTGAGAAAGTCCTTAAAAAGAAGAAAAGAAATTTCCATAGCTAAGAATGACACATAGTACAAGGAGACTGACACCTCAAATCTATTTTCAAATGGAGATTCCAAAGAGTTTGATGCAACAATAGCAGACCTAATGGAGAAGAATAGAGCTCAAGCAGAAGAAATCAAAATACTCAAGCTTGAACAAGAATCACAAGCCATGATGCTTTGTGAGGTAACTAAATAGAAGAAAAGAGCCATTGAAGACAAGGCTATGCTAGAAGATGACAAGAGAAATCTTACCAATAGACTGGAGGAAAAGACAATTGAGTTTAAAAAAATTTCCAACATGTAGCTAGACACCTTAAGCCATATGATGAATGCACATCATGAGCTGAATATGAAGAACATTGAGATCTCTACACTAAAGATAAAAAATGAACAATTGCAAAATAACCTAAAAAGAGAAAAGGAGATTATAGATAGCTTCAAAAAACCCAATGAGGCCATCAAATACTTTGAGTAGCTACTGAAATCATTAAGGGCCAACAATGATACTTTAGGACTTGGTTACACCAGCACTGAACAAGGAGAGTCCTCCAAGACTGCAAAAGAAAGGAGTAACAAAGGTAAGAACACTAAACCTACTTGTCATTTCTATGGTAAAAAGGGACATACTTCTAATGTATGTAGGAGCAAGAATGCTCATCAATATGATAAGCCTAAGAATGCAAGTTGTTGTCACAAGTGAAAAAAGCAAGGACATCAAGCACATGAATGTAGTACTAGGACTATCAGAACACCAAAATTTGAAGGTCACTACTACAATTACAAGAAGTATGGACATAGAGCTTTTGAGAGCAGATCAAAGCCTATGTGGATGTCAAACCAGGAAACAAGGGAAGGTAACCATGGTCATCACTACAATTGTGACTATAACACAAGGTATAGTTGTCATTATTGTCAAGAATATGGACACGTTCTTGAAAATTGCATACGAAAACATTTTAGAGGGAACTACAATAGATGGTTAAGTCAAACCACATGTTTTAGTTGCTTGAAGACTTGTCATATCAGTAGAAATTGCCCAATAAAGTCAAAGGCACCAAGTGAGAAGTCAACAAAGGAAAAGAGAAGGTAGATGTTGAACACATCAAAGGAGAAATGAATAAAACATGGAAGAAGAAAGATGAATGTACCTCATAAAATGAAGGAATCACTTCACCTAATAGGTCAAGTGATCACACTTCATTAAACTAAGAAATAGAAGGCATGTGGGACTGATTTACAAAGTTTTATCATGCATCAGTCCTAGAAAAGATAGTACTGAAAAGAAAAGATCAACATGATTAGAGATGCAAAGTTGAAATTCAAAGTTTTCACCAATGTTGTTGAGTTGTCCTTAGATGTCAAGTGAATGTCAATATATGTTGAGCTAATAGTAGGAGCTGAGTGATTGGTCATAGCCAAGTTGGCAATGGAAGTCGAGTAAAGAAGAAATCTAGTCGGAGCTGAGTGATAGAAAGTCAATGGAAGCCGAGTTATACTGAAATCCTTAAGGAGCCAAGCGTACAACTGTATATGCACTAAACATTTGATGTTATGTTTTGAAGAGTATAAGGTCAACTTTTTGATAATTTCTCATCATTTGAATGCAAAACAAGAATGAGAAGAGCACATAAGTGATTGACATATAGCAATTAAAGCTTTTAGATAGATTTCGACAAAGATCAAGTATCATTTTCATCAATCTAAGGTATTCCTCAAGTGTCAAGTTAAGCAGTTATAAAGTTTTATATCTTTTGAAACCCTAGATTTGCAATATGGCTTCTAGTTCAAAAAACCCTAAGGAAAAGGAAAGTTTTGATGTTCAGTTAGTCAACAATGAGGTTAAACAACCAGATTTTAGGCCAATTCCAGAAGTTGCATATAAGAACAACCCTGTCAACGTACTATCCATTATTCCACCCAAAGTCATGATGCTGCAAGATTTTAGGAAATGTTACAATTTCAAGGTAGGAGTAGTAGGAGACATGGAGATTCATCAAGCATATGATAAACTATGTGAAAATGGAGTGTTAAAGGAAGAATTTCAAATAGTTGAATGAAAGGGCTTAACCTGTGCCCTAGTTTTCCCCATAGTTTTCAAAACTAAATGGATAAGAATTGTCCTAAGAAAAATACATAATGGTTATTTATGGTTAGAAGGAGGGCCTATCAAGATAACAAAGAGAATCATGCATAGGGTTACAGGTTTTCCAACCCTAGATTGGTACAATACCCTAGGAAGTGATTCCAAGGAAGCTATTGAAAAGAACACCAGAGAAAAATGGAACAAAAAGGGCATGACTATTGATACAATCATAGATCCCCTTCTGGACTTTGTAGTAAGAATCATATCTCACAAATTTTATCAATCATGTAGATTGAATAGTGTTCCATGCATTTTTTTGGATGTTGCCTACAAAATTGTCAAGAAGGATCACACGTATGATTTAGCAGAATTGTTATTACAGCAGATCATGGAGAATCTAGGAGCAATAAGAAGATCAAAAGGTGCTTAGTGTAAGTTTGGATTAGTTCTGATCTATTTTTTTTTTGTGTTCTAGAAGAATTTCCCTCCTTTGGCAAAGTAAATTGGTAATAAGATAAGTCAATATTACTCAAATCAATGAGTACATTGAGCAAATGGGAGACAATTTTGAATCTCTAATGACTAGTTACTTTGAGGATTTCAAGAAATCCATGAAGCAAAGACTGAGGATACCACTATCCCTAGTGGAATAGCATATCAATGATATGTGTTTCTTAGTTGATATTGATTTTACTTATATCCACGCAGTAGTTCCAAGGGTTAGATGGCTAAGACCATTAGGCTATGAGATAAAAATTGATGAAGCATCATCAGCAATCACAGCATTGCTTGCAAAGGAGATTGATAAGGATGCACCACATTTTGGAACATATGATGTGGTGAGATCCAAAGTGAATATGAAATTGAAGACTGCCTCCACTATAAAGAAGAAAGGCAAGCTTGTAAAGAAGCTGAAAGAAAAGTTTGGAGTAGGCACTATAGAAGAAGAAGGTGTTGATGCTGAGGAAGATGATGATGATGATGATGAGGACCATCAACCTCTTGCATTGACACAAGGCTTAGGTGAGGATGAAGAAAAGGAAGAAGGTGTTGAGGAAGAAGAAGCTAAGGAAGCACCATCTCAAGCCAAGCCCAAGAAGAGAAAGGCCAAAGCTCTTCCTACAGCCCAACCTAAAGCAAAGAAGGTTACAAAGACAAGCCAAGCCAAGCCAACTACACCAGTAACAAGAGTCACCACAAGAGCCTCAACTCAAAAGGCCAAGGAACAAGACAAAGAAAAGAAGAAGGCTACTGAGCAGACTGGTCCTATGTAGAAGAAACCAAGGAGAAAATATGTTGCACAACCAGAGTCAGATGATGAGGAAAGGATAGAATCTGAAGATATCAGCCAATTTAGAGTGGTAAACCATGCTCCTAAGTCAATTGTTGATCAAATTTGTGATAATGTTAGAAAGAATGCAGATTTTTCTGAGTTGAAAAATATTGATTTTAATAAATTAAGTAGAGAAGATCATAATAAAGTTGAAGAATCAGTATATGCCATGATGACAGAATTCAAGAACGCTCCTCTTGAATTAGACAATACAATGCCCAAGGAGCTATATGAAATTGTTGAAAATAAGTGGCATTATTGTTTAAAAATGGAAAAAGAAATAAGAGAATCCACATTGGCACAAGTAATACCAGAATTGAATAAAGGTCAAATAATTAAGGCAAACAAGAAACATGGGAGCAAGTTTGCACCAAAATATAGAGCCTTCAACATCTTGCAGAATAAAATTGAAGAAGTTGTCAATAAATCAACAAGAATGTGGAAGTTGATATATGGTTGGACTATTGTCAAGGATGGAGAAGAAGATCCCTTTGAGGGACAGAACATTGAAAAGGATAAAGATGCAAATAAGGCTAAGGCTAGTAAGAAAGAAGAAGAAAGAGAACAAGAAAAGGATGAAGGAGAAAAAGAGACAGAAAAAAGAAAAAATGGAGGAGGAAACAGAAAAAGAAAATGAAATGGGAACATCTGAAGAGGAGCAACAAACTGAACAAAATGTACAAGATACACAATTGCCACCTCCTAGTCCTCCACATACAACACTTGTAGTTATAGTCATTGAAAAGGATGTTCCTGAAACTTTTTCTTAGAACACCAACCCTTTAACTATAGAGGATCTCAAGAAGATCCTTCATCAATCAACACTACATGCACAACTATGCACAAATCCAGTATTGGTGAGTGTTGATGAGCTATAGAAAGTTGTAGAAGAAATAACATGGGAGAAGGAAACTACACAATAACAATCCTCACAACCTCCCACAGCTGCAGTAGATCAACCTAAAGAGCAAGAGGTACAAGACAAAATTGCTAAGGTTGATTCTACAACAAAGGTGACAACTACTACCAAGGAGCCTACAAAGGAACCAATAGGACAAGATGTTCTTGCTGGACAAATCCTAGATGTACCTCCTCAAATTGTCATAATTGACCAAGGCAACAAATAGAGGAGAAAGAAGTGGAGAAAACCTTGAAGGAGCAGGAGGCAATACAAATATTGATAAACTTTCCTAGCTCAGGGACTCCTCAGAAGAAGCCAAGCACTAATGCAATGCCATTCTAAATCTCTACACCAGTCTAAAGCTCTACTAAGGTTACAAGGGTACTTCACTATGGAGACCTACATTAGATGAAGAAATAGTCATACCAAGCTATAATTCAAGGACAATGAACTTGTAGTAGATAAATGAAGTGCAAGAGGCACTTGAAAGGAGAAAGAGGCAAGAGCTACTCAAAAATGAGTATAAGTAGAAGCAAGCACTAGTGGAGATCAAAGAAATATTTCTTGATGGATTCAACTTGCAGACACCTAATGAAACCAAGCCTATATTGGAACAACTAACAGATATTGTAGAACATGTGACTAATGCAAACTAGGAAACCAATGTGAAACTCAAGGAATGGTCCGAGAAGAAATTCCAAGGAAAAGTAATGAAAAGATATCAAGTGAAATAGCACTATCATAGGTTGAATTGGTGAAAAGATTGAAAAGGTAAAAAAGGTACTTGAGAATGTATTCTCATTATACAAAAAGTTGTGTGATTTCTCTTATTTCACACAAGAGACAAGCCAAAGAATAATGAACTTGGAGTGAAATCTAAAGATTTCCAGCACTCAACTCCCAAAAGATCAAGCTCAAAGTGAGAATCATTTTTCTCGAATGCTTCACACATAGAAAGAATTAGTTGTGTTGGCCAAACTGATGCAGATATAGTCTTCCATAGCCCCACATCTAGAAGTACTCCATTAAGAACAAGCCTATGTAAAGAATGTTCTCAAGAAAGATCCTAATCTTTCTACTTTGGAAGGACTTGTTCATCTTGCAGCAAAGATGGCTATCCAACATAAATCATTGGAAATTGCTTTGGATAATTGGGATGCATCTCTCAAGATGATTATGGAGGTCAATAAAACATTTTTGGCAAAATATGGTCTTAATCCTTAGAACCTTTTGACATAAGTGTCAAAAAGGGGGAGATATAGTTAAGGGGGAGAAATAATTAAGAGGGAGATATAATGTTTTGGGGGAGTTGTAAATAAGAATGGAAGGTAACACAGATACATAAACTCAAGGGGAGCACAAGAATTTTGGTTACAGTTACAGGATCGAAATGGCACATCGACTTAGGGGGAGTTACAAAACTTTTGAGGTATATATATATATAGTTTTTACAAAATTTTGAGAAGTTCTAAAGTTTTGTATATATGCCGAATTGTATGCATATTTTACTCAAGAAGATTAGACTTTGATATACTGCTAAGTGTTTTTGACACTCATGTCAAAGGGGGAGATTTTTGAATCTAAGATTGGTTTTGACTATTTTGTGTCAACACACTTAAGTTGTTTACTAAGTTCATGCTGAGTAAATAGTTGATACCAAGTTACAATGTATGCCAAGTGAACTTCAAGTGCCGAGAAATCTTCAGGGGTCGAGGGAAGATCAAGTGTCGAGTCACTATAGAAGCCAAGGGGAACAAAATTGCTATAGGAATCGAGTGAGCTAGTTTTTCTATATGAGCTGAGCATAAGAGATAACAAGTGTCCAGTAACATAGATTGGACATAGTTGGTTGCAATTGCACAAACCTCTATGTAAACTATTTTTTTGAGTTGACATAGAAGAATCTCGAAGGATATTACAGATAAGAACGAATCTTTTACATTACTTATGAAATTAGCATGCAACTAGAAAAATGGAGATGGAATGCAACCAATAAGAAAAGTGCATGAATTGAGCAAGAAATGAAGATTTAATATCAAGTAAAATATGTATAGATGCCGAGTAAATAGTTGATGCCAAGCTACAATGTATGCCAAGTGAACTTCAGGTGTCAAGAAATCTTTAGGTGTCGAGTGAAGATCAAGTGCTGAGTCACTATAGAAGCCGAAGGGAACAAAATTGCTATAGGAGTCGAGTGAGCTAGTTTTTCTATATGAGCCGAGCATCAAAGGTAACAAGTGTTGAGTAACACAAATTGGACATAGTTGGTTGTAATTGCACAAACTTCTATGTAAATATTTTTTTGAGCCGACATAGAAGAATCTCAAAGGATATTAAAGATAAGAATGAATCTTTTACATTACCTATGAAATTAGCATGAAACTAATAAGAAAAATGGAGAAGGCATGCAACCAATAAGAAAAGTGCATGAATTGAGCAAGAAATGAAGATTTAATATGAATTGTAGATTCATACCCAACCCTAAGTCTTCAAAATCTTTAAAAGGAGGATGAAACCCCATTGCATGCATGGATGAATGAAGTGTATGGGTGAACTATAGAAAAATTTAGAGGGAAGTGTGAAAAGACTTAGAAGAATAGAGAAGCATTGCAGCATTCATTGATCAAGAACAGAGTATTACGATATTGAAGAGTGACATATCAGATCAAGCAAGGATCATGTCAATCAAAGCAGAACAAGGATCTGGAATCAGAAATTAGAGATTGCAAAGTTATTAGGTCAAAAGTTTTCTAATATTCTCTAGCAATTGTATTAGATAATGGAAATCCTATGGACTTAGATTGGCCTAGCAACCATTTGTAAATCCTTTAATAGGGTGGCATTCCAAGTGAATCTACTGAAGTCCTTTAACCAGGCCTACTTTTAGCAAGGTAGTGAAATCTTTTAACCAGGTCACTTTTAACAGAGTGTAAAGTCTTTAACAGGATAGGCCTTTCATAGGGAAGACCATTGGAAGTGGTCAAACATTGCAATCTTGAATAGTTACACATTGTTGCAGTGATATTTTGTGGGTGTCATCCCCACTGCAATTTTACCTTCTCATTTTAGAGGGTTTCTGGATTACCAAATTTATGTGTTGTCTATTTTCATGCATGTCTTTACTTTCAAGTTCAATAGATAGATTGAATGCATGTGAATGGTTTTAGTTAAAAGAATTTAAAAAGGTTAAAGTTAGTTACTTTTGATTCACCCCCTCTCAAAAGTAAATCTTCCCACTTATTAATTCCAACAGATATCACTTGATGCCTAAACTTGCAGTGTGCCTCAATTCATTGGTGCATCACTTTGTAACTTTGAAACTGATGATCTTGGCATCAAATTATCGGTGCCATTAGCTCTAGATGGGTAGGTGAACCATAGTGGCACCCTTATTTTGGTCACGGAGAGCCTCCAATGTTTGCAACCACCCCATACCAAAGAGTCTCCAAGGTGATCTAAGTGCCTTTGGAGGTTGATCTTCTGAGGGTCATAACTTGAAGGTTGTGGGGGTTATCGGTGAAATGTAGAATGCTACAAGATGGTCAAATCGAGGTCTACAATAATCTGGTGACACCTAGTGAGACCCCTATTTTGACCATAGAGCCCCAATAATGTTTGTGACTAATACATACTAAAACATCTTGTAAGACCAAAGATGGGCTCTTGAGACCAAATTGGCCACAGATTTGGCTACTTGTAGACATCTTAAGGGATTGCAAAGATCATTTCAAATTAAACATATATGATATAATTTCAAATTAAACATTGCATCAAAATCTAATAATAAAGGTTTTTAAAATGTTCTTCACAAATTATTGCATTTGAATCAAATATAACAAACATGATCAAAATGAATTATATTCCATAAACATGAACAATACACATGATCCATGATAAATTGAACAATATTACACTAAATTAGTATGTATATCCTTGTGCAGATAAATGACAAAATATATATTAAAATACATATATTCATAGACAAATTACACAAATATATATCAAAGTTCATGTATCCATAGACAAATTATGCAAATATATATCAAAATACATAGATGCATATACAAAATGTGGTTGATCGTGCCATCGAAATTTGTATAATATCAATGTTTCTATATACAATGTGGCATATGCCATCTCAAAATGTCTCATGACACATCCTATGAAAACTATACTATCATATGTTGTAGGTGGATCATCAAAATGTAGCCTCTTTGCTAAACTAAGGGGATTAGATGCCTCCTACACAAACAAAAAAGGAAAACCCAAAGTTAGACTACTAAATTTATATGATTCTATGTATCTAACATTGAATTACTCAAATGTATAATGATCCTTTTTTTAATTAATATTTATAGTATTAAAATTTCATCATAAATACCTCTCTTGTCGACCTCCTATAGCGGTCAGGAGTCCTCTCAAATGTCGAGATTTTTGGGACCTGGTTGGTTGCGGCCTGTATATGTTCAAGTATGTTTGTTAGATGGACCTAAAAATTAAACTATAACATTATAACTCATAGCATACTAAATTTATAACATATAATCAATAATTCAAACTAAAACTTACCTCTATCGACTCCTCCTCTAGATATAATGGCCGTGTGAGCAAAGATGCAAAACTCTGACATCTAGCCTCCTATGCACTAAGTTTTGCCTATGACATACAACAGCCTAATTGTTAATATCATGGAAATTAGTTTTGAATTTGTTTGTGAAAATAAGGAAAATAAAAAATAAATGATACTTATACATATGATGGGGCTCTCACTTTGAATGGAAATGCTAGAGGGTCTATGATGTTGAATCTACTTCGACTCATCACTAGTTGCCACACCCTGTACAATAAGAAATGTAATTAATTTCATTAGCACAAACATTTTACAAGAATGCATTGATATTTAATCACTTTAAAAGAAACTAATTACCTTTCCCTTGTCAATGGGCTATTCCTCACCCCTTGCACTCTGCCCCCATTGACAGGTGATACTTGCAAGAGAAAAGAAAGATTAGAAACCATGTATGTTCCAATATCAAATAGAAAAAAAATGAGAACACAACATAATGTACAGAATATGTCTCAAGGCTAAATGAAATAGCTGAGAGCATTACATCATCAACATGTCTAAGCTCCTCCTCAGTCATCAACTAAACATGATCGAAGATCACGTACATGTATAAATTAGTATGGGTTAGAATTAATCTATTGTAAAGATTAACTTTAAATCACATATGCCATAACAAAAAATGTAGACATGTACTGACATAGAAGGATCCCATGCCTCTGCATGCCCCTCCTCTCTAACTTTAGGGTGTGTAGTCTTTGTAGGCACGTCTAGTGTATCGTCCTCCTCAAATACAAACTGATACTTAGAAAGATCACCTATGAGACCCAGATAAATATTCTTACATGTTATGCAAGTATGGGGCACACAAACATGTGATGAGCTTGCCGATGATGAACTCATGCCAACATCATTAACACGAGGAGGCAACATTGACCTAGCCTAGGATATCAATAGGCTACTCAATCTATGGATGACTCTAATAGTTTGAGAGCTAACTTCGACAATGATATCAGGATGTTGCATGGGAGGAGGGGGGAGACATTAGTAGGGGGGACAAAAGTGTCATTTTTCTTTTGCTGGGCAAAGGGTCTATCCTGAGGAGCTTCTCCTCCTACGCCCATGTTGGGCCTCATGCTCCAATAGTTGACCCTAAGGCCCAACACAAATTCAGAATACAATTTTCTAATGAAATAGAATGGAACCTCTAAATTGTTGTGTGGAGGTTTGTCAAAAACCATCCACCAATGATCCCAAAAGTTCACAAGCATAGCCTCATTTGTGCACCATTTAATTGATAATTTGTGCTTTTTGCAGTTTACTATTTTACCAATTTTTGGCTCTGCAAAAAGGTTAACTATATCATCTTTAGTTATGTTTAGGGTTGTGACCTCATCATAGTCCAACCCATCATCAAACATGGCATGCATTTTCTCATGCTAGTGAAGAGCATCATTTTGTTCATTGGTAAGTGTTTGAATATTATCCACTCTAGTTTTTAATGTGGATAACATGGGAGCCAATGCAGGTATGGTGTTATATGTGGTTTGCAAACCCCTCAGTTCGGTGATAATTTATTGTATCAAATTTTCAATTTGAGGTGGGTTTTGAGGGGGTAGGGTATCGTTTGGTGGATGGTTTTGAGGGGGTGCTAGATTTTTTGGTGGAGGGTTTCAAGGAACATTGTTTTGTGGCTCAGTGCCATCATTTAGGTCAGCAATACCTATTAAATTGAAAAATAACATTTCTATTAAAAAACTAATTTTCAAAAATTTATATTTTTAAAAACCTCAACAATTTCTATTTAAAAATATCTTATTTTAAATCAAATTCATTCAAAATCATTAAAAAAAAAACAAAAAAATTGCTACCTATATCGTATACTTGTTCTTGGATCTGATACTTGAAATAGAGGTAAGTCAAAACATTGTGAATGCAAATGCCTAATTTGGTCTTGAATTTTTTATTCTTTTATAAATTGCTAGTCACAGGTTTCAGGTATCCGATCTCATATTAGATACCCGATATTATATTAGATACTCAATAAGTTTTGGCCCAATCTTCTTGCCTTGGTATCAAGGTGGGTGGAAAAAGTCAGAGTGGATTTTCAAACACTTTTAGATGTTTTAAAACTCCACTTTTTTCACATTGCCACTTTTTGGTACACCATGATCCTACACATACCCAAGTATATTGTAGGTCCAATTTCAAAGTTTCACAGATATTTGGGAGAAGTGGGTGTGTAAAAATCATTGATTTTGGTGAATACAAGCAGACCCTTTACAATTTACATAATCCATTCCCTGTTAATCCTTGTATGAGAAGTTTCCCTCAATTTATGAATAATCATTCGCTAATTGGATTTGATAAGGAAGAATACAATCAGGGGCCCAAGGAAATGCAAGTAGATGTCGAAAAGGAGTCATCTATGGGGAAGTCTAGTAAAATTATGAAGAGTTTGATTCTGGGTGCAAAAGCCTTCTCTAAAGATTGATCAAGAAATAAAACAAGAGCAATTTGTTAGAGCAAAAAATTAAATATGGGTGCAAAAGCCTTCTCCAAATTTCATAGTTATTCAATTGAGCTATCCAACACGACTAATAAAGGAATACTCGAGTAGGCTCCTACCTAGTTTATTTTCCTTGTGGTCTCTTAAGGTAATTCATGCCAAAATGTACTCTAAGTACTCTAATAAGGTAGTCGTGGTCACAATGCTCGACAGTGGAAACTTTGTGTTGTTAGATGTAGTGTTATTTGGAATCATCTAGTAGAGTTTTGACTATATCCTACAAAGACCCTCTTGCCTTGTGAGATGCTCAAGCCCAATGATAACATGCTTTCCAAGTCTTCAACTACAAATTTCTTAGCAGGGTGATTTAAGTTTTCCATGCAAGGGGATGACAATCTGGTCCTTTATTCTTTGGAGTGCTAGGGGGACCTTGACAATTGTTGCTAGTCTTCTGTGAGAGAATATATCTATGAGGTGAACCTACTTGTCATTTTTCTTTTTTTCCTTCTACAAAGTTGCTTCCATGGAAGCTTTAGGAAGAACTACAAATGGCGTAGAAAGGTTGGAAGCTTCAAGAAATCTTTTAGATTTTTTAATTTTTTTCTTTTGATTCTTCTAATGTTAGGAAGTTAATGTTAGAAATTTTCTATTATTAGTAATCAAAAATGAATTTTCTTCTTTCTCGAACCAATGAAGATTTAGATTAATGATATTTTTAAATTTTGAAAATAACTATTAGTTTTGAACCATTGTATTTTTGTGAAGCAAAATTCAATACTTCAATGTGATTGGTTGATACAAAAGTTGGCTTAAAAAATTGGACCTTAAGGACTGCATTAGTTTCTTGCCTTGGTAGGAACCAACAATATCATGTTTAAATATTATATTTGCAAAAATTCTATTATGATTTTTACAACAAATGCATTGATATTAAATTAATGTTTACTAGTTTGACATTTATACAAAACATAAACACTTCTAATTAAAAAGGATAAACAACCACAAATATTAGCACCTAAATATTGAACTAAATTAATGTTCAATAATTAAAATTCTATTATGATTTTTACAACAAATGCATTGATATTAAATTAATGTTTACTAGTTTGACATTTATACAAAACATAAACACTTCTAATTAAAAAGGATAAACAACCACAAATATTAGCACCTAAATATTAGCACCTAAATATTGAACTAATTTATGATTCAGAAATGTTACTTATTATTGTAGTTGTCATAGGCTAGTACTATTGCATTTAATTTGAATGATTAATGAATTAATTTATAATCTATTGACCAATCATAATGAATTATTTTTTGATTAATCAAATATTTCTAAAGTTTATATATTAATTTATTATTGAATCTAATTTTCTCAACAATGATTGGCTCATTTGATTTGGTCTTATAGGACCCCTTTTTGGAATGTTCTCATAGTGATTTATTTTTGCTATATTTTAGATTGTTATGTTTTATTAATATTTAATATTCCTATGTTTTTAATGAAGTTATTTATAAGTTTACTTATAATTATTTTAATCTTTTTCTATTAAAAATTACTTTTTTATTATATATATAATGGTTTCTTTAATATTTTATAATATTGCATTTATTTTTAGCAATCAATGAATTAATTTATAAATAATTGACCAATGATTGTTTTCCATTAATCATAATATTTTAATATAAATAATACATAGAAAAAAATAAAAAATATTTATTTTATAAAATACACATTTATTAGTATTTAATATTTTTATATTTCTAATAAACTGATTACTTCTAATTACTTGTATCTTTTACTATGAAAATTTATTTGTTTATTAACTCTTAATGCATATGATATTATATATTTTATAAAAAAAAATTTATTTCACAAAATGCATATCAAACTAATATATTTCTAAGTTATATTATATTATTTTATAAAACTATTTGTATTACAATATATTTTACGGCAAGTACATGCCACTATGTGGCACTTGTTCACTTTTTATAAAAAAAGTTGTATTATAGATGTAACAATATTAATTCAATATTACAGAGGTGCAAACTAGAATGTTAATACACTGACTAAAAAAAATGTTTAATACAGAGGTGCAAGCTAAAATGTTAATACTAATTTCAGATTTAGAAATGTTACTTATCATTCATTTGCTAAACAAGTTGTATTACAGATAAAACAATATTAGTTCAAATAGATGAATAAAAATATGCCAACACATACTTTGTACCTTAATATTATACAATAATATTATAGAGGTGCAAACTAAAATGTTAAGACACTGACTTACAAAATGTTTAATACAGAGGTGCAAGCTAAAATGTTAATATACCTTAATATTATATAATACTACGAAGGTGCAAACTAAAATATTAATACACTGACTTACAAAATGTTTACGATTGGATCACCCCTGACAAATATTTCATATTAATAAATTAATGTTAATTCTTATTCACATTTATATAGTTTCAAATTGATTTAATTTAATAAAAACATAAAAAATCAAATATTTCTAATGATTGTTCCCCATCTTCTATGACTACAAGTGATGGCATAAATATATTTTTTAGAACTTTATATATATATATATATATATATATATATATATATATATATATATATATATATATATATATATATATATATATATATATATAATTTTACATTTCGCTAAATATATTACTGATTATATTAATAAAACATTTAAAATTAATACAATTACAAAATATTCATAATTCATTTTTTTTATAATCAATCTTAAAACATTTTTAAAAAAGAATAAAACCCTAATTAAAAATCTATAGGATAGATAGGGGTGAGTGTCAAATTCCTGACCTTTTTTTGATACCCTTCACATCGAGATTCCTGAACTGTTTGATAAAATTCCATCGAGATTCACTCTTCATAGAACACCATGATTACACGATACTCAAAATGGGATAAGACAATGGATGCTTGCGAACTGTTTGACAAAATGCCTGAACAAAATGCCATGACTTTTTAATACGCTGAACAGGGGAAGTGGAGTAAACCTCTGAATTCTTTGATAAAACGCATGAAGAAATCCTAGAAATGAAGCAGATTACATGGAGAAATCCTGAACATGAAGAAAATTGCTTTTGGAAGTGTTCTCATAGTATGTGCAAATGGTTTAATACTTAGCTTCGAGCCAATCTGTGCCTGTTTTTGTAATTAAGAGTTATTTTTAGTCGAGTTCTTACTCTAATTCTGGTTCTGCAGAGGATGCGTGGAAAGTTTTTGCTTGCATGATTAGAGATTACCTCATAATCCTACTAGAGGATCACTGTGCATGGATCATTAACCTAATTTTCAGTCGAACGGGCAACCTAGATGTTGCAGAGGGCATACTCAACATAATACCTATTGCACCAAATGTTACCATTTGGAGTGATAAAAACATAATAGTTTAACTGCTTATGCCCACATACAGAAAAGATCTATTGTACTATTGAAAACTGCAGGATATGTCCCAATACCAACTTTGGGTTCTATGATGTGGAGCAAAAACAAAAGAAACTTGCTATATGCTACCACGGTGAGAAGCTTGTCGTTGCATTTGGAGTAATTAGCACATCCCCTGAAACAACAATTTGAATTATCAAAAACCTGCTAATTTGTGGTGTCAACCATTCAGTTATCAAGTTCCTGTCTTAGATTGTTAGGCGTGAAATTGTTACAAGGGATGCACGTTGCTAGATAATGATAAGGATTGTAAGTGTTTCTATAGGAATTATTGGTGATGATAGTATGTGCATCTTGTTGATATCAGAATCAAAGGTCAATATTTTGAAGAAACTCTTGTTGTAGGAAAAGACCATTAAATAAATGGGGTTTCTTTCCTTTAAGAAATACTGGTCAAACTCATGAGGATACCCAACTATTCATTTATTTCTGAGATAACCCCGACAGGATTATTGCTTCTTTTTAACACCCACAACTCAACTTCAAGAATTAAACATTTCGTCAAACAGTTAGCAATCAAGCGCTGATGACCCTCACTATAAGAGTCACTTGAATACAGTACGGGAGTATAAGCCTCTTATCAAATACTTGCCATAAACTAAACTAATGAATAACAATATTGACCAAATCAGGAAGAGATTCAGTTGCAAAGAGCTATAGTATTAGCTATTCGATTTTATTAAATTACTGGGCACAATATTGGAAATGGAACCTGTTGCTGGTTGCTTGAAAAACGTCTATGCTCGCAGATTGTAGGAGTAATGGGTGCCTTCGTCCCTTCTAACGCACTACAGACTTAGCGGGGTCGAAAAAACCCGTCTGATGCGTGGTCGGAATCCGTCTGATTGCTCCCTGCGGGTTTATGGGTGGAGCCCGACTATGATCAGTTTGCGTTTTGTGAAGACGCCCGTCTATTGATAGTTCGAATCCACCGGTTGGAGAAATTATCGCGCCCCTGCCTTCAGTGATTCATCGTTTCTCATGGCCGGCTAAGGAGAAATTTGTTCCACCATACTTTCGTTCGGGTAGGGTTTTTCTTAAAAAAAACTTTGTCTAGCGAATTTCTTAGCTGCGGATCCCGCCGGTTACTTCTGTTTGCCACTAGGAGGAACGCATCCAACCTTCCGGATATATCGTTGACCATGCATATGCTGAAACTGCCTCCTTCCGCGGGAAATGTGGGTTTCTTGTACCGATTTCGTCACTGCTCAAGACTCCAGTTCATCACCTCCAAGGAATCCGAATATGCAATTGGTTTCAGCATGAAATGGCTAAAAACCATCTCCAATGTGCAACCCTTCAGGGGAATATTTCACCTCCTCAGTTATGCAGATCCAGGGGAGTTTTCGTTCCCAAAGACCTAATGGAAATTTGCAGACCAATGACCACAAATTGCCTCAATTGAAATAGAAATCGAATCCTCAAAATCGCTTGTTCCAAATGGGAGCCTTATGTCCTCTATTTATTCACTTTGCTGAGAAGTTTCTGGAAATTTTCCGGAATCATCTTTTATAATGTACTTCAATTATTAACTTTATAAAATTAAATAAATAACTTTATAAAGTTAGAGTACAACCTTAATTTAATATTAGGACGAGTAGGCCCCACTTACTTAATTATTATTCTTCGAGAGCAAAATTGTAACCATCGGAAGACAAAATTGACCCTCTTCCCATAATCATTTGCCTACGAGAGTCGATGATAGGCAAATCCCCTGTTACAATTATGTCGCTAAAAAGGGGACATGACAATTTCATAGGAAAATGCCAGAATTAACTGTTCTTGGAGGCTGGTTGAATTGGGTACAATGGAAAGATTAATGCAACAAAGACTTGGCTTCAAATCCCACCAGAGAACTGATTTGAGCAGGTTTTCTTAATATTCATTAATATATCTAGGTATGACTGTCTGAATATTTTTACTATTGACATTTTTTATCATATTTAATGGTATTTACTATTGAATATTTTTACTATTGACGTTTCTGACATTTTTTATCATATTTAATGGTATTTACTATTGAATATTTTTACTACTGACGTTTCTGATCATATTTAATGGTCTATCATTAGAATAAGAGAATACAAAGATGTAAAATAATCTAAGAGGATTTTGAAACACTTTTAGATGTTTTAAAACTCCACTTCTTTCACATCGTCACTTTTTGATACATTTAGATCCTGCGCATATCCAAGTATATTGTAGGTCCAATTTCAGAGTCTCATGGATATTTAGGAGAAGTGGGTTTGTGAAAATCATTGATTTTGGTGAATCTAAGTGGACCCTTTACAATTTAATAATCCATACCCTGTTAATCCTTGTATGAAAATTTTCCCTCAATTTATGAATAATCATTTGCCAATTGGCTTTGATAAGGAAGAATACAATCAAGGGCCCATGGAAATGCAAGTAGATGTAGAAAAGGAGTTGTCTATGGGGAAGTCTAGTAAAATTATGAAGAGTTTGATTCTGGGTGCAAAAGCCTTCTCTAAAGATTGATCAAGAAATAAAAGAAGAGCAATTTTTTAGTGCAAAAAAATAAATTCGGGTGCAAAAGCCTTCTCCAAATTTCATAGTTATTCAATTGAGCTATCCAACACAACTAATAAAGGAATACTCGAGTAGGCTCCTACCTAGTTTATTTTCCTTGTGATCTCTTAAGGCAATGTCATGCCAAAATGTACTCGAAGTACTCTAATAAGGTAGTCATGGCCACAATGCTCAACAGTGGAAACTTTGTGTTGTTAGATGCAGTGTTATTTGGAATCATCTAGTAGAGTTTTAACTATATCCTACAGAAACCCTCTTGCCTTGTGAGATGCTCAAGCCCAATTCGTAACATGATTTCCAAGGTTTCAACTACAAATTTCTTAGCAGGGTGATTTAAGTTTTCCATGCAAGGAGATGACAATCTGGTCCTTTATTCTTTGGAGTGCTAGGGCAGTCTTGACAATTGTTGTTGGTCTTCTACGAGAGAATATATCTATGAGATGAACCTACTTGTCATTTTTCTTTTCGTCCTTCTATAGAGTGGCCTCAATGGAAGCTTTAGGAAGAACTGCAAATGGAAGAGAAAGGTTGGAAGCTTCAAGAAAGCTTTTAGATTTTTTAATTTTTTTCTTTTGATTCTTCTAATGTTAGGAATTTAATGTTAGAAATTTTCTATTATTAGTAATCAAACATGAATTTTCTTCTTTCTTGAACCAATGAAGATTTAGATAAATGATCTTTTTTTAATTTTGAAAAATAAATATTAGTTTTGAACCATATATTTTGTGAAGCAAAATTCAATACTTCAATGTGATTGGTTGATACAAAAGTCGGCTTAAAAAATTGGAGCTTAAGGACTACGTTAGTTTCTTGCCTTGGTAGGAACTAACAATATCATGTCTAAATAGTATATTTCCAAAATTCTATTATGATGATTACAACAAATGTATTGATATTAAATTAATGTTTACTAGTTTGACATTTATGCAAAACATAAACACTTCTAATTAAAAAGATAAACAACCACAAATATTAGCACCTAAATATTGAACTAATTTCTGATTCAGAAATGATACTTATTATTGAACTTTTCGTAAGCTAGTACTATTGCATTTAGTTTGAATGATTAGTGAATTAATTTATAATCTATTGACCAATCATAATGAATTATTGTTTGATTAATTAAATGTTTCTAAGGTTTATATATTTATTTATTAATATAATTTATTATTGAATCTAATTTTTTCAACAATGATTGGCTCATTTGATTTGGTCTTATAGGACCCCTTTTTTTTGAATGCTCTCATACTGATTTATTTTTGACTATATTTTATTAATATTTAATATTTAATGAAGTTATTTATAAATTTACTTATAATTATTTTAATCTTTTGCTATTAAAAATTACATGTTTATTAACTTTATATATATAATAGTTTCTTTAATATTTTATTATATTTTATTTACTTTTAAGAATCAATGAATTAATTTATAAATAATTGACCAATGTTTTTTTCATTAATCATAATATTTTAATATAAATAATACATAGCAAAAAATAAAAATATTTATTTTACAAAATACACATTTATTAGTATTTAACATTTTCATATTTGTAATGAAGTGATTAAATCTAATTTATTTCTTTAAGTTATATTATATTATTTTATAAAACTATTTCTACTAGCTTATATATATATATATATATATATATATATATATATATATATATATATATATATATATATATATATATATATATATATATATATATATATATATATAATGCCGAGAGTAATCGTTCTCGAGGCGCCTATTTTCATTTAATCCCAAGGTTATTTTAATCACAGTTGGGATTTATGAAAATGAAAATAGGTGCCTCGAGAACGATTACTCTCGACGTAATATATATATAGGTATATATAAGCTAGTGGTAGTCGCGACGCAAAAGGAAAAGTATTTTTTAGTTTTTCTATTTTTGATAAGGTTAGTATTGATTTTTTTATTTCTTTTTAAATATAGTTGTATAAATTTACTATAAAATAGTAGTAATATAAATTTAGTATAAAGTTATTCAACATTTTATTTTTGAATTCTTATCACTTTAATTCAGTTTTATTTTAAGGATATTGTTAGGTAAATTGTTATATTGAAGAGTAGAGTTAGGGTTAGGGTTATTGTTAGGGTTAGGGTTAGGGTTAGGGTTATAATTAGAGGTAGAGTTAGGATTAGGATTAGAGTTACAATTAGAGTTAGGGTTAGGGTTAGGGCTAGGGCAAGGGCTATTTTTAGGATTACGACTATTCTTAAGGTTAGAGTTAGGGTTAGGTTTAGAATTAGAGTGGTTTAGTGTTAGGGTTAGGGTTAGGGTAAAGACAATGGTAAAATTAGGGTCTATTATTGTTAGGATTAGGGTTAGAATTACAGTTAGGGTTGAAGTAGAGTTAGAATTAGAGTTAAAATAAGGGTTAGGGTTTTAGTGAAGATTAAAGTAAGGGTTAAGGTTTGGGTTAGAGTTTTGAATTGGGGTTAAGGTTAGAGTTAGGGTTAGGGTTTTAGTGAAGATTAAAGTAAGGGTTAAGGTTAGGGTTATAGTTTTGAGTTGGGGTTAAGGATAGAGTTAGGGTTAGGGTTTTAGTCAAGATTAAACTAAGGGATACAGTTAGGATTAGAGTCTAATTATGGTAGAGTTAGATTTATAGTTAAAGTTAGAGTTAGGGTTAGAGTTTTGGGTATGGTTGGGGTAAGGTTTAGGGTTAGTGTTAGGGTTAGAATTAGAGTTAGGGACAAGGTTAGAGATAGGTGTATAGAAAGGGTTAGGGTTAGGGTTAGCTTTAGGGTTAAAATAATTGTTAGGGTTAGAGTTAAAGTCCAATTATGGTAGAGTTAGATTTAGCCCTAAAATTAGAGGTAGGGGTAGGGTTACAATCATGGTTAGGGTTAGGGTTGGAGTTAAAATAATTGTTAGGGTTAAAGTCTAATTATGGTAGAGTTAGATTTAGGGCTACAATTAGAGGTAGGGGTAGGGTTATAATCAGGGTTAGGGTTAGGTTTAGAGATAGAGAAAGGGTTAGGCATAAGGTTATTGTTAGGGTTATGTTTTTATAGAGATAGTTTTATATATAGAGGTAGCATCAGGGTCAAGGTTAGCATAAGGGTTTGAGTTAGGGTCAAGGTTAGAGTTAGGGTCAAGGTTTGAGTTAGGAAAACAATTTAGAAAGCATTATCACCAATTTTAAAAATAGAACAAATGTATACTTAATGAGAGGGATAAATATTTTATATCAATAATGGTCTTGAAAAAATAGAACGGGTCACTTAGTACAATCAATTGTGGAGAAAATGAATATAAAACCAAAGTGTATTAAAATTTGTAATGAAACTTTGGGTATTGAAACATGGTAATATTATGACCATTCATGGATAGTGAAGAATAGACAAACATAGATTTCAAATATTGAGTAGCAATGTATCGGTTGAAAGTAATGAAGCAAAAAAAATATGATTTATTTCAATTGAAGAATGCCTTTAGAATTTGAATTAATATTATAACTTTAATTTGTGGACCTAATTGATGATCATAGTTAAATTTACAAATCAGAGAATTAGTATAATAAAGTTTCAGCCTAATGGTACTTGCAAGCATTAAAATGTGCAAATAATAAGGTTATCATGTCAGATTGAGCATATCAAATTATAGTTTTCATTAATTGTGGAATATGAACTATCAATGTGCATAATAAGAATAAAAACATAATAGTTGACGGTGATGATCACATAATGTAGTAGAACAAATGAATCTTTATTATTAAATAATATGTTTGAAAACATCAATAATTTTCAAGACTTCTTAGTCTACATTCTTCTACTTTTCTCTTTGAAAGTTGTTTCCCACTTTTCATTTTCTCATAACGGTCGTATGTAAAGGGTGGCATTATCCTCAAACCTTCCAGTGACTTAACACAAGATATGCCCACAAATGTCAATCCTTCTCTTTCTCTTGGACCTATGTCAATTGTGGCTTTTGAAAGAGTTAGCCCTTGAGATTTGTGAATAGTCAATGCCCATGCCAACCTTAATGGTAGTTGGAAGGTCCTACCCCTTTGCAATGGTGCTATTGGTATTATGTTTGGATGGTGATCATCAAATGGTACTCCAGAGTAATTGTCAAATTCAACTGTAACATATGATGGTGGCTCAGGTGGAGGCAGTTCCTGGTTTGTAGACAATATCTCTGATATATCCCAATGATCCATTCACAAGACCAACTTCTATCCATAGATGTGTAGTCAACATTACTCTTGCATTGTTACTAATCAATAACTCTGTATCAAGTTCCTTGCTTGATAAATCTTCATTTCCATTACCATTCCTTGACTTGGTTGCAAGGCTACGTGCAACTGGATGTCTTAAAGAATACAACATCCTCATGTTATGGTTACAAACATTGTCATTTGTAGAGAATAAATGCACTGCCTTATCAAAGTCATCATTGCTTGCAACATCTAATCTTATAGGTTTTTGTGTCATAAGCAAGTTCTAGTCATCTATTTGTGGATTCCATCTCTCACATTTGTGAGAAGCTGACGAAATCTTTGCTATTGGATATTTTCTCCATCTTGCCTAAATACTTTATCTAGTGTAACCATTGTCTTGAATTCTTGCCATAATAACTTTCCCCACCTATTGCTATCATATGATGGTCTATCATTAACAGGAGGTAATTGCCCCAAATCACCAACTAAAATAATAGATACACCTGAAAGATAGTTGCAAAATTTTTAGTTACATATATAAAGTAAAATCAAAAGGTATGCATTCTATGTGACCAATCTTAATAAGAATTAGAAGACATTAATAACATCATGTGATGTACGGAAAGGGATACCTCCAAAGCTTATGTCTTCTCTATGTGGGAAGGCTTGTCTAAGTCGACTATCTATATTTTCTAGCATGTTCTAGCCAATGAAGCTCATTTCATCAATCAAAATATATTTGATATTTTCCATCTCTTGTTGAAATCTTGTAAGTCTTGTCCCTTGTAGTTGGGCAAAATCTATAATTGGAATTCTCAACTTTGAATGAATGGTAGATGCTCCTATTTTGAAAGCTGCAACTCCAATTGGTGCAAGCAATAGGAGAGGAGAAGGATTTGTCATTGATGCCATTTGAAAAGATTGATTGATGGCACCAATTAGATAAGACTTTCTCGTTCCTACTATTCCTTGAATTATCATAAACAAAGGATTTCCCACTTGATTGCTATGGTAGTGTGTCAAAATAATGTCAACTGCCTTTTGTTGCTTGTGACTAAGAGTTGTAATGTTGATACACTATGGAATGTCATCATACATAAGAAATCCATGCTTTTTCATGTTAGGTATGAAATTTATTGCTCGAATTGTCTCCTCTTCACTTTGATATGCACTACACCAATTTGTATTTCTATCAATATCTCTTCTTCCCAACATGTCAATTTTAGAAACTGGCATATGTTGACCACGATGTAACCTAGATATTATTTCCACTCATGTTCTGTAGTATTTTCCTGAATGGCTCCATTATCTTCTGTCTCTGAATCACTTGAAGGTTCATTATTTTGTGCATGTTCTTGCCTTCGGACATGCCAAGGATTATAATTGAGGAAGTCCCAATTTGCTACTATATTATCATCATCACAACCAATGTCTCTCTCAACATTATGAAAAGGTTTGTATAGTAACAACTCAAACAAAAAAAAGCTCACCCACTTATCAAAATCTCGTGGAGGAATAGAAAAATACCTAGGAAAAACTCTAATAATAGCTACTTTCTTTCTTGGCCCCCATTTATTATCTCCTCTTCTTATAGGATTATATAACCAGGACCTTGCTGCATCAATCAAACTGATACCTTCCATACAAAGTGGTCTTGTTTTATAACCATCAACAAAAGATTTTGTGAGTTCTTCCTCATTTCTGTCATCATTGATTACCACGGGTTTGAAAACTTCATGTGTGACATTTAGATTGACAAAATTTCTACTACACTCCACCAACGAAAGTTCTAATAACATATGGCATGTTTCTTGAGCTCCAATATCTCTTTCTATAACTGTCTCTGTTAAAAGCTTTCTATATGCTTGTGATGCTAAATCATTAGGATTTTCAAGATTTGAAAGATGCATCAACATTTATTGATATGTTTCAGAGCTTCTCTCTACTTTTGCTGCATACTTTGCAATATATTTGATAACTACATGTCTTGAAAGGACAGGTTGCCAATCAACATTAGCCCTCCACAATTGCAACTTATGTATCGATTGTGTGTATTAACTCTGTCATCATTTCTTGCTAGTTCAAATTTTTTCTCGCCCGATTCTGCATCGGTATATAACTTTGATCCCTCCAAATTTAATTTCCAAGGAGCATTATACCTGAAACATTGGTGAATACATATGTAGTTAACCCAACTTGTTAAAAAATGTGAAATAGAAAATTTATACATTATTTTTTTTGAATTTGATTAACCTACAAACCATTCTTCCTCTTTTTTTATGAAGGCACGCTCCCTCCTTACAAACAGTGTGTCTCTTAACAGAATTGAGTATCTGTTCATAATCCTGGTCTATATCCATCTCAACTAGTTGCATTGTATGCTTCAGGCATGGATGCTCACCAAAATTCCGGAAGACCTATAAATGATAATTCATAGATTATTCTATTGGATACAGGTGAGAAACACATATTAATATTTAACTCATTTATAATATGAAACTTACATTTATGTTTCTTTGATGTGGATCATGTCTAGGATTCCAAGCATGAATAATGGAGTCAAAATATCTCTCAGCACATTTTTGTTCATCCTCATTTGACCAATTAATAGTGTTCATATTTGGTGCCCCTTCAAGCCATAAGAAGCCATGAACATGAGGTGAACCATGATGTTGCCACTCATATCTACACCAAAAGTCCTTTACTTTCATACCTTTTTCAAGTATTTATTTCATGAACATTGTATTCCTTAAGTGCATGTAATAAGTGATAATATGCGGATAGTCGATGATATTCTGCCTTCTCCATCTTTGAGCCTCTCATGGATTAGTAGGTGTTGTACCAGGCATTAGTGCATGTAAATCAGGTCATTGCATATCCACTTCACTTAATGTGAAGAAAATTGTAGGTGTTCCAAGTTGGTCAAGCAAGTCAGTTAATTCTGCTTTACATTTTGCCCAATATGATCTTGTTCCTCTTAGACTTGTTCCAAATCGCATTACCCTATCTGCAAGATTATTGCAAGGCATATTTTCCATATGTTCACGCAATTCATGAATAGTTATTGGCATTTCCTGAAAGCTCCTTTTTGCAAAAACAGATCCTGAACTTTGTGCGTGATGTCTCATTACCATGTTCTGCACAAAATACCTAAACCTTGGATGTTTTCCAAAGTGATGATCCCTATATTTGATCAAATGCTTTACAAATTCATGCAAGTATACCCGCTTCATTCTAGGCTCTAACCAATCACAACTTCCATCTGGAAACAATGTTGGGAAAGCCATATCCAACAACCCAAATGTGACATACTCATTGATAGGTGATGCACCTATAGATGGCCACTCAATTAAAGCAGATGGAATTGCATCAGGATTATTAACCCAAGCATGAATTAATTCCATTTCCCTTTGAGCATTAGGTGGCCTTGAAGCTATAGAGTTTGTGTGCTCAATTATATTACCTTCATCTATCTCCATGAGAGGAGCTAGGAATACAACTTCATTTGCATCAGAATCAAACTCCATGTGCACTGTCTTTAATCTATGAAAAATATTCTCATCCCTATTTGAAGGCAAGTCATTAAGAGCACTTTCATCTATCCTGACATCTGCATAAAATTTATCATTTTCAACTTTTTATTTCAATGCTCTATAAAGATTATCCCTATTCATAGTAAAGTTATATCCTGTACCACGTTGATCCCTTCTTCAAACAATGATGATTGGTAAATGATCAATTGTGTGTGGAAAGACTTTTGATAATTGTTCAACATGCCAAGGAAAACTAATGGTATGTCCTTTATACTTATACTGACCGCCAATTGCATGTGTAACTTGCAATATAGGGTTTGCACGTGCAATGAGCATCTCTTCAACTTGAGTTAAATTTGCAAGCTCTGGTGGTTGACATTCTGGATCCATATTATTTGAAGATGAAAATCTATGAATTCCTATCTCTTGACGACACCTATTGCATATTGGACCCTACTGGTGCGATATACTTTCATTCCTACATATGACTCCTGACAAACATAACACATCTTTGGTGTTTTCAAACTATCTATCTGATATCTAAACTGCATTTGGAATCTTCTAAATTCGGATTGAAGCATACCATTTGGATTGAGCATGTTTTCTCTATCACCTTCTAATTCATTATTCACATGGATTTGACTTTCATGTTGTGGTGTTTCTGGGACACGTTCTACAGATGGAGACCCTTCATACTGAACATTTAGTTGATTGTTTGCATCTATAGGACATTCATGTATGTCACTTGCTTGCACTTCAACATGTTGTACTCCACACCTTTGTGTATCTGGAAGGACCCTCTGAGAAGTACATTGACGATTATTTCTTTGTACATTTCTGCTCTCTCTTTCATCATTTTCTAGTTGTGCAACTGACACTTCAGACCTTCTTCTACCATAACTTTGCCTATTTCCTTGATTTAATGATATTCTTTGTTGTTTTGTTTCATTTTCTGTTTGTTATTGTTGTTGTTGTTGATGTCTACAGTATTCTCTGCGATATTCTCTTTGATATTGCCTTTGGTATTCTTTTCTTGCCTCCTCTGATTCAAAATTTAACCTAGGTCTCACCATAGCTAGTAGAAAACTAATATTAGTGAATTAAGCTATATTTTTCATGACACTAAATAATTTTCCATAGAAACCATATAAATTAGTAAACTTCATTTATTAGAATGTGTATATGATTTATTTAAAGGATACTTTATTTAGTAGACATCAAAAAAATTATAGCAATGAAGATTATTATATAAGTAGTTAAATTTATATATAATGTTTGCACGAATGAAGAAAATTTATATTTAAAATGAGTAAAATCAAAGTATCTATGAATGGAGACAAACAATTTAAAGATTTAAAGATTGTTGAAAAATATATTAATTAAGAATAAATGAAGAAAGTATGAACAATAAATAAGAGAATACATTAAAAAGATTATGAAAATACATTTTGTTAAAGAAATATACAAACATGAAGATATATAATGATTTTTTATTTATGAAACATTGGATACATCATGTAAATATATTATTTTATTTATGAAAACCTTGGATACATCATTTTTAAAAACAATGGTCTAAAAGACCTTTTATTGCAAAACACATGTATACATGATGTCAAACTTTGCAATAGAAAATGGCAACACCAAAAATAATAGGCAATCCACTTTATGAGACAGTGAATTCCCATTTTCAAATATAATAGAGTAATACCCAAAAAAGATGTCAACCTCTACTAAAAAAACCCAATAACATATTCAGTACCATTGTCTTAGTATCCACCTTCCATTAACCCATTCATGAGATCGATGTAAGTGCGCTCGAGAATAGGGTTGAAGAGTTTGAGTATGTGGAAAGTAAACTTTGTAAAATTGTCGTTGACTAAATGGAGACTTAAATTTATCAACAACAATGCCTGACCACCAAGAATCATTTTTGAAGACGTCTACTGCAAAATCCAATGGGATGTACTATGGAAGAGAAACAATTGGAGGTGTAGGTCTAATATCCTTTAGAAAAAGCTCCTCTACAAGAGGTTCTTGTGTGACCTCATCAGTTATAAAATTATCATATTGAATGAAAAACTTAGGCCTAGGAGCATTGGCCACATGTCCAATAATAGTGCCAGGGAACCATGCTCCCTGGAAACCATCCTCATGAGAACAAACTTCAACTTTTGTCCCATAATTGAAGTTCATGTTTTATGTATACCTTTAGCATTAACACAATTAAAAAAAAGTATTTCATCATTTCATTATAAACATCTAAATCAATCCTCAACAGAAAGTTAAAAATTTCTAAAATATTCATAATAAAATGCATATGATCACATAGATGTAAACAAAGTAATATTTATTATTCTATAGAATATTTGCATTCTAATGTTTTAAATATGGTGACATTGTCATCCACTTTTGTAAAATTACATATATTTTTAATTACAACTAACAGTATAATAAATTGCTTACTATTATAATATTTTAAAAATGGCGGCATTGCCTTCCACTTTTCAAAGATTGATGCCTAAAACAGAATTTTGATTCTTTTAAAATTGCACATAAAAAATAAACATAAATTAAATGAATATATGGTTACTCTAATTTTCAAATAACAAAATTGAAAGTATAAATTTAATTTTTCTTATTTAGAAACAAATAAATTGATATTCTAATAAAAATATATGGTGGCATTATCATCCACTTTTGAAACATTACAAATATTTTTAGATATAGCTAACATTATAATAGATTGCTTACTATTATAATATTTAAAAAATGGCGGCATTGCCTTCCACTTTTCAAAGATTGATGCTTAAAAATGAAATTTGATTATTTTAAAATTGCACGTAAAAAAAACATAAATTAAATGAATATATGGTTACTCTAATTTTGAAATAACAAAATTGAAAGTATAAATTTATTTTTTCTTATTCAGAACAAATAAATCGATATTTTAATGAAAATATATGGCGGCATTATCATCCACTTTTGAAACATTACAAATATTTTTAGATATAGGTAACATTATGATAGATTGCTTAGTATTATAATATTTTTAAAACGGCAGCATTGCCTTCCACTTTTCAAAGATTGATGCGTAAAAGTTACTATTTATTCTTTTAAAATTGCATATAAAAAAAAGCATAACTTAAAATAAATATATGGTTACTCTAATTTTCAATCAACAAAATTAAAAGTATAAATTTGATTTTTTTATTTAAAAATAAATAAATTGGCACTTTAATAAAATATTTAGAAAATGACAGCATTGCCATCCAGTTTTCAAATATTAATATATAAAGATTAAATTTAATCTAAATGTAAATTACAAAACTATTATAATTGAAATAGTAATCTAATTCAGGTACTCCAAATCAATATACTAATCTTAATGAAAACATTACAAATATAATTAACATTATAATAAATTGCTTAGTATTATAATATTTAAAAAAATGACAGCATTGCCTTCCACTTTTTAAAGATTGATGCCTAAAAGTTAATATTTATTATTTTAAAATTGCATATAAAAATAACCATTAATTAAAATAAATATATTGTTACTCTAATATTCAAGTAACTAAATTAAAAGTATAAATTTGATTTTTCATATTTAAAAATAAATAAATCGGTACTTTCATAAAATATTGGAAAAATGGCAGCATTGCCATCCATTTTTCAAATATTAATATGTAACAATTAATTATAATCTAAATGTTGAGTACAAAACTATTTCAATCAAAATAGTAATCTAATTCAGAATATTAATATAAATCAATATATTAATCTTAATTAAAAAACTATTATAAATCAAACTACTTTTGCAAATGGAAATAGTAATCATTAAATTTATAAATCACTATTAAAAAAAAATATTGATATGGCGGCATTGCAATCCATATGAAATATTATGGAAAAAGAAATACAACATTAATTTATAAAAAATATTGAAAAATATGAAAAAACAATAATCTACCAAATCATATCTAAATATATAACATGCAACTATATATAAATAATGCATGAAACATGCAAATGTAAATTAGAATAGAACAATGTAAAAACTAAAAAATCTAATTTAAAAACTAAATTACAACTAAATGTAAATAGTGTAACTACAATTCTTAATGTGGATAATAATCAAAATGCAAAATAAAACTTAATAGAAACAAAAAATAAAGAAAAAACTTTGTTTTTTGATCTCCTTGTTGATCTTTAAATGTAGAATGCTTTTCCAAATGATTTATCTCCCTCTCTTCTTCCTAAACAAAGTGTACTCTACCTCTCAACAAAAACAATGAAAGCTTTACTTGTCTACAAATGTATTCTTCTACAAATGAAGAGCAAAAATGAGAGGAGATGAGTGTTTTATAATGAGAGAGATAACTCTTCATCTCCCATTAAGAGAGTCTTCAATTTCCACTAAAAAAACCTTTCAATTTTCATTACTCCACTCAAATTCAAAATTCAAAATAAGACTGTAAAATTAAATTTTTTTAAAAAAAGACATATGAGATGTCTACACGTCATCAACGGTTTTCTTGATAATAAAATTTTGAAAAAAAAGCTTATAACGGGATGCATTTATAACACGATGCGTTTATAACGCGTTGCGTTTTGAAAAAATAAAATAAATTGTTTTAAATGAGGTGACGGGCCACCACCCCCGCCACCCCATGCTTCTGTTTCGTAGCAGTGAGCCGCTGCTGTTAGCGGTAGTTACTGTCATCACTGACACATGTCAGTGACGGCAGTAACTGCCACTGACAGCAGCGGCTGTCACTACCGTAGGCCGCGACCACTTGTTTTATTATGTTGCGTTGTTTTTGTTTTTTGGTTTTTAAAATTTTTTTAAGAAAATTTTTTTATAAAAACTTTTTTGTTATTGTTAATTTTTTAAAATTTTAAAATTTAAAATAATTTTTTTAAAAAAAAAATTTCTAATTTTTTAAAAATTATTTTCGTATTATTTTTTTTCATATTTTAAGAAAGAATATATGTATTTTTTTTTTAAATGCAATTTTAAAAGAAAAGCATTATCATATGATAATGCTAATTTCTTTTTTGTTTCAAAAAATTATTTATTTATTTATTTAAAATAATAAATGTTGATTTATTAAAATTTATAAGAGCCTATTTTTTCAGACCCTATTATTTCAGGCTCCATTTGGCTTCCTCTTATTTTTGCCAACTATTATTTCAGGAATATTTTTTATTCTCTTTTATGTTGGCCATCTATTTTTTCGAGAATATTTTTTATTTAAAATTAAAATTTGTAACTGCTCCATTTTCTTTTTTATTGACAAAGAATCTTGGCATATTCCCGTGTTGGGCATTTGTGCTGCCATTGTATAGAATGCCTCTCGGCATAAATATATGGTTACTCTAATTTTCAATCAACAAAATTAAGTGTAAATTAGATTTTTTTATTTAAAAATAAATAAATTGGCACTTTAATAAAATATTTGGAAAATGGCAGCATCCATCCAGTTTTTAAATATTAATATATAAAGATTAAATTTAATCTAAATGTAAATTACAAAACTATTATAATTGAAATAGTTATCTAATTCAGGTACTCCAAATCAATATACTAATCTTAATGAAAACATTACAAATATTTTTTTAGATATAATTAACATTATAATAAATTTCTTAGTATTATAATATTTAAAAAAATGGCGACATTGCCTTCCACTTTTTAAAGATTGATGCCTAAAAGTTAATATTTATTATTTTAAAATTACATATAAAAATAACCATTAATTAAAATAAATATATTGTTACTCTAATTTTCAAGTAACAAAATTAAAAGTATAAATTTGATTTTTCATATTTAAAAATAAATAAATCAGTACTTTCATAAAATATTGAAAAAATGGCGGCATTGCCATCCATTTTTCAAATATTAATATGTAACAATTAATTATAATCTAAATGCTGAGTACAAAACTATTTTAATCAAAATAGTGATCTAATTCAGAATATTAATATAAATCAATATATTAATCTTAATTAAAAAAACTATTATAAATCAAACTACTTTTGCAAATGAAAATAGTAATCATTAAATTTATAAATCACTATTAAAAAAAAATATTGATATGGTGGCATTGCCATCCATATGAAATATTATGGAAAAAAAAATAAAACATTAATCTATAAAAAAAATTGAAAAATATGAAAAAACAATAATTTACCAAATCATATCTAAATATATAACATGCAACTATATATAAATAATGCATGAAATATGCAAATGTAAATTTGAATAGAACAATGTAAAAATTAAAAAATCTAATTTAAAAACTAAATTACAACTAAATGTAAATAGCGTAACTACAATTCTTAATGCAGATAATAATCAAAATGCAAAATAAAACTTGATAGAAAAAAAAAGAAAAAAAGAAAAAACTTACTTTGTTTTTTTATCTCCGTGTTGATCTTCAAATGTAGAATGCTTTTCCAAATGATTTATCTCCCTCTCTTCTTCCTGAACAAAGTGTACTCTACCTCTCAACAAAAACAATGAAAGCTTTACTTTTCTGCAAACGTATTCTTCTACACATGAAGAGCAAAAATGAGAGGAGATGAGTGTTTTATAATGAGAGAGATAACTCTTCATCTCCCACAAAAAAAACTCTTCATCTCCTATTAAGAGAGTCTTCAATTTTCACTAAAAAAACTTTTCAATTTCCATTACTCCATTCAAATTCGAAATTCAAAATAAGACTATAAAATTAAATTTTAAAAAAAAAGGACATATGAGATGTCTACACGTCATCAACGATTTTCTTGATAATAAAATTTTGAAAAAAAAACTTATAACGAGATGTGTTTATAACGCGTTGCATTTTGAAAAAAAAATTTAAAATTTTTTAAATGAGGTGACGGGCCACCACCGTCGCCACCCCATGCTTCCATTTCGTGGCAGTGAGCCGCTGCTGTCAGCGACAGTTACTGCCGGCACTGACATAACAGCATCGACTATCAGTATCGCAGGTCGCGGCCACTAGTTTTATTATGTTGCATTGTTTTTGTTTTTTGGTTTTTAAATTTTTTTTTTATTATTGTTAATTTTTTAAAAAAATTTAATTTTGTTTTTAAATTTTTAAATTTTTAATTTTTAATTTTTAATTTTTAATTTTTAGTTTTTAATTTTAATTATTTTTTTAAAAAATTTCTAATTTTTTAAAAATTATTTTCGTATTATTTTTTTCATATTTTAAGAAAGAATATATGTAATTTTTAAAAAAATATGTAATTTTAAAAGAAAAGCATTATCATATGGTAATGCTAATTTCTTTTTCTTTTCAAAAAATTATTTATTTATTTAAAATAATAAATGTTGATTTATTAAAATTTATAAGAGCCTATTTTTTCAGACCCTATTATTTCGGGCTTCATTTGGCTTCTTCTTATTTTTGCCAGCTATTATTTTGGGAATATTTTTTATTCTCTTTTATGTTGGCCACCTATTATTTCGAGAATGTTTTTTATTTAAAATTAAAGTTTGTAACTACTCCATTTTCTTTTTTATTGACAAGTAATTTTGGCATATTCTTGTGCTGGGCATTTGTGCTGCCATTGTATAGAATGCCTCTCAGCATAAATATATGGTTACTCTAATTTTCAATCAACAAAATTAAAAGTGTAAATTTGATTTTTCTATTTAAAAATAAATAAATTGGCACTTTAATAAAATATTTGGAAAATGCCAGCATTGCCATCTAGCTTTCAAATATTAATATATAAAGATTAAATTTAATCTAAATGTAAATTACAAAACTATTATAATTGAAGTAGTAATCTAATTCAGGTACTCCAAATCAATATACTAATCTTAATGAAAACATTACAAACATTTTTTCAGATATAATTAACATTATAATAAATTGCTTAGTATTATAATATTTAAAAAAATGGCGGCATTGTCTTCCACTTTTTAAAGATTGATGCCTAAAACTTAATATTTATTATTTTAAAATTGCATATAAAAATAACCATTAATTAAAATAAATATATTGTTACTCTAATTTTCAAGTAACAAAATTAAAAGTATAAATTTGATTTTTCATATTTAAAAATAAATAAATTGGTACTTTCATAAAATATTGGAAAAATGGCGACATTGCCATCCATTTTTCAAATATTAATATGTAACAATTAATTATAATCTAAATGTTGAGTACAAAACTATTTTAATCAAAATAGCAATCTAATTCAGAATATTAATATAAATCAATATATTAATCTTAATTAAAAAACTATTATAAATCAAACTACTTTTGCAAATAAAAATAGTAATCATTAAATTTATAAATCACTGTTAAAAAAAATATTGATATGGTGGCATTGCCATCCATATGAAATATTATGGAAAAAAAAAATACAACATTAATCTATAAAAAACATTGAAAAATATGAAAAAACAATAATCTACCAAATCATATCTAGATATATAACATGCAATTATATATAAATAATGCATGAAACATGCAAATGTAAATTTGAATAGAACAATGTAAAAACTAAAAAATCTAATTTAAAAACAAAATTACAACTAAATGTGAATAGTGTAACTACAATTCTTAATGCGGATAATAATCAAAATGCAAAATAAAACTTAATAGAAACAAAAAATAAAGAAAAATCTTACTTTATTTTTTGATCTCCTTGTTGATCTTCAAATGTAGAATGCTTTTCCAAATGATGTATCTCCCTCTCTTCTTCCTAAACAAAGTGTACTCTACCTCTCAACAAAAACAATGAAAGCTTTACTTGTCTACAAATGTATTCTTCTACAAATGAAAAGCAAAAATGAGAGGAGATGAGTGTTTTATAATAAGAGAGATAACTCTTCATCTCCCACGAAAAAAACTCTTCATCTCCCATTAAGAGAGTCTTCAATTTTCACTAAAAAAACCTTTCAATTTCCATTACTCCACTCAAATTCAAAATTCAAAATAAGACTGTAAAATTAAATTTAAAAAAAAAAAGACATATGAGATGTCTACACATCATCAACAGTTTTCTTGATAATCAAATTTTGAAAAAAAATCTTATAACCGGATGCGTTTATAACGCGTTGCATTTTGAAAAAAAAATTTAATTGTTTTTAAATGAGGTGACGGGCCACCACCCCCACCACCCCATGCTTCCGTTTCGTGGCAGTGAGCCGTTGCTGTCAGCGGTAGTTACTGCTGTCACTGACATGTGTCAGTGCTAGCAGTAACTGCCACTAACAGCAGCGGCTGTCACTACTGCAGGGTGCGGCCACTTGTTTTATTATGTTGCGTTGTTTTTGTTTTTTGATTTTTTTAATTTTTAAAAAAAATTTTTGTTATTGTTAATTTTTTAAATTTTTTTAAATTTAAAATTTAAAATTTTAATTTTAATTTTTAAAAAAAAATTTCCTAATTTTTTAAAAATGATTTTCGTATAATTTTTTTCATATTTTAAGAAAGAATATATGTAATTTTTAAAAAAAAATGCAATTTTAAAAGAAAAGCATTATCATATGGTAATGCTAATTTTTTTTTTTTTCAAAAAATTATTTATTTATTTAAAATAATAAATGTTGATTTATTAAAATTTATAGGAGCCTATTTTTTCGGGCCCTATTATTTTGGGCTCCATTTGGCTTCATCTTATTTTTGCCAGCTATTATTTCGAGAATATTTTTTATTCTCTTTTATGTTGGCCACCTATTATTTCGAAAATGTTTTTTATTTAAAATTAAAGTTTGTAGCTGCTCCATTTTCTTTTTTATCGACAAAGAATCTTGACATATTCCCGTGCTAGGCATTTGTGTTGCCATTGTATAGAACACCTCTCGGCGTAATTATTGACAAAGAATCTTGGCATATTCCCGTGCTGGGCATTTGTGCTGCCATTGTATAGAACGCCTCTCGGCGTAATTACAATATATTTTACGGCAAGTACATGCCACTATCTAGCACTTGTTCACATTTTATAAACAAGTTGTATTATAATGTAACAATATTAATTCAATATTACAGAGGTGGAAACTAAAATGTTAATACACTGACTTAAAAAATTTTTAATATAGAGGTGCAAGATAAAATGTTAATACTAATTTCAGATTTAGAAATGTTACTTATCATTCATTTGCTAAACAAGTTGTACTACAGATAAAACAATATTAGTTCAAATAGATGATTAAAAATACGCCAACACATACTTTGTACCTTAATATTATACAATAATATAGAATATAGAGGTGCAAACTAAAATGTTAATATACTGACTTACAAAATTTTTAATACAAAGGTGCAAGCTAAAATGTTAATATACCTTAATATTATATAATAATATGAGGGTGCAAACTAAAATATTAATATATTGACTTACAAAATGTTTACAATTAAATCACCCCTAACAAATATTTCATATTAATAAATTAACGTTAGCTTTAATAAATTAATGTTAATTTTTATTCACATTTATATACTTCCAAATTGATTTAATTTAATAAAAACATAAAAAATAAAAAATGTCTAATGCCTAGTTGTCTACAGATTGTTTCCCATCTTCTATGACTACAAGTGATGGTATAAATATATTTTTTAGAACTTTTTATATATATTATTGTTGATTTGAAAAACATATGATTTTTTTATATATATTATTAATTTATACTTATTTTCTAATTCTACATTTCACTAAATCTATTACTGATTATATTTAATAAAACATTTAAAATTAATACTATTGCAAAATATTCATAAGTGAAATTGTTGATAATCAAATCTTAAAACATTAAAAAAAAAAAAAAAAAAACCTAATTAAAAATGTATAGGACAGATAGGGGCAAGTGTCAAATTCCTGACCACCTTTTTTTTTGATACCCTTCACATTTGACATGACACCATCATTGGAACAATCCCAAATTTTGCGACTGTTCAAATACACAGATTTTAAGATTGCGTCGTTGCAAAGATTCTTCCGTGGACCAAATCAAAAAAAAAATCGATTGTAAAGAGAGTAGAGTCTGTGTTCGATTGAGGAAAATTATGAAATTTACCGCAGCAAACCCATGATAAGCCGTCTTATCGACAATGCATTGCATCAAAATCCTTGGCAAAGGAAAAAAATTGTTCTTAACTATGTGATAAAATCGGGATTGTCTCCTGGATTTTTCTCAGGAACCTTATGTTTGACATGTATGCCAAGTGCAGAATGTTTGAGAATGCGTGCTAACTGTTTGATAAAATTCCATCGAGATTCCCTCTTCATAGAACCCCATGATTACACGATACTCAAAATGGGATAAGACAATGGATGCTTGCGAACTGTTTGACAAAATGCCTGAACAAAATGGGCTGTCACGATGCCATGATTTTTTAATACGCTGAACAGGGGAGGGGGAGTAAACCTCTGAATTCTTTGATAAAACGCATGAAGAAATTCTAGAAATGAAGCAGATTACATGGAGAAATCCTGAACATGAAGAAAATTGCTTTTGGAAGTGTTCTCATAGTATGTGCAAATGGTTTAATACTTAGCTTCGAGCCAATCTGTGCCTGTTTTTGTAATTAAGAGTTATTTTTAGTCGAGTTCTTACTCTAATTCTGGTTCTGCAGAGGATGCGTGGAAAGTTTTTGCTTGCATGATTAGAGATTACCTCATAATCCTAATAGAGGATCACTGTGCATGGATCATTAACCTAATTTTCAGTCGAACGGGCAACCTAGATGTTGCAGAGGGCATACTCAACATAATACCTATTGCACCAAATGTTACCATTTGGAGTGATAAAAACATAATAGTTTAACTGCTCATGCCCGCATACAGAAAAGATCTATTGTACATTAGATAAAGTTGATGTACTATAGAAATGATCAGAACTGAACATATTATATTATTGTTAATGACTTTTAAATTTGGATTTGTCCATTTGGCTTCTAATAAGCATATAGATGGAGTGACCTTTCAATTTTCATGAAGATGTATAAAAAGACTCAAGATGAATTGAATAGCAGAATGAGATGGACATACATCTTGTTTGTTGAGATTGCCAATTTGTATCAGATCTTAGATCTTATATACAGAGTTCATGGGCAGACATCTCAACCACAGGATTGCCCAACTCCTATAGAGTTCATGGGCACACATCTCATTCACGGGATAGCCCAATTTTTACGAGCTCAGACACACAACTCTTCCACGAGTTTGTCCAAATTTGATTGATTTGCAGGCATACATCTCACTTACAAGATTGTCCACAATTGTATGAAATTTTATTTAATAATATGAATAAATTAAATTCTTGATATTGTTTATTATGCTTTTACAATACCATTATTTCTTCCTTTGGTACTGTCCTCTGAATTGACAAAATGGTTCAGATCATGAAAACTGCAGGATATGTCCCGATACCAACTTTGGGTTCTATGATGTGGAGGAAAAACAAAAGAAACTTGCTATATGCTACCACGGTGAGAAGCTTGTCGTTGCATTTGGAGTAATTAGCACATCCCCTGAAACAACAATTTGAATTATCAAAAACCTGCTAATTTGTGGTGACCACCATTTAGTTATCAAGTTCATATCTTAGATTTTTAGGCGTGAAATTGTTACAAGGGATGCATGTTGCTAGATAATGATAAGGATTGTAAGTGTTTCTATTGGAATTATTGGTGATGATAGTATGTGCATCTTGTTAATATCATAACCAAAGGTTAATATTTTGAAGAAACTCTCGTTGTAGGAAAGGACCATTAAATAAATGGGGTTTCTTTTCTTTAAGAAATACTGGTCAAACTCATGAGGATACCCAACTATTCATTTATTTCATAGGAAAATGCCAGAATTAACTGTTCTTGGAGGCTGGTTGAATTGGGTACAATGGAAAGATTAATGCAAGAAAGATCTAGCTTCAAATCCCAGGGGAGAACTGATTTGAGCAGGTTTTCTTAATATTCATGAATATATCTGGGTATGACTGTCTGAATATTTTTATTTCTAACGTTTCTGATCATATCTAATGGTCTTTACTATTGACATTTGATCATATTTAATGATCTATCATTAGAATAAGAGAATACAAAGATGCAAAATAATCTAAAAACTTGATATAAAAATATATGACACATTTCAGATATATTCATGCCATATATTGTGAAAATCTCATATATCTGATATTTTTAAGATCTTCTAAATGCCTGTTGGCTGTGTGCCTAATGTGTTAAGGTTTAGGGATCCGCTGCAAAAACACTCATTCTTCAACCAAGAAATTAGGCTTGCAGAATTCTGAAGGTGACATATCTTGATCTCTGGAGAAGGAAACTCCACCGTAATATGCAGTGGAATTAACGCTCTCAAGGAATGTACCCACAGATCTTTCCAACTACAATTTGGTGCCCAGTAAGTTTGCGGTGATACATGATTTTTCTTTTTCTGGGGTTCCTCCTATGGGTGTGATCCATGAATTTATGCAACTTATTAATGTTAAGGATTAAAAAGGGATGGTACTTCGATTCCTATTTTCTTTGGTAAATCGACCTTTATATAACAATGGAGAGTACTTTGCTTCACCTTGGTATGATTTAAAAATATCTGTTCTTTCAAAATCATCAAGGTCCTGCACCTGGGATTCAAGGTGAAATAAGGTTTTTGGAACAAAATTTGAGGGATGATCTCTACAGTTGAGAGCGATTGATTAACATTGATTAGCATTCATTCCGCCAAAGTCAATATAAGGCATAGACCTAACCTTAACTCTCATGTACTGCACATTCAAAAGATTTTAACCTTGGCGGTGGCATAATCAAGGAACATACCATCATCTTAAATAGTTTGGCTCAACCAATTGGCGATGGCATAATCAAGGAACATACCATCATCTTAAATAGTTTGGCTCAATCAATTGGACGACAGCCTTTTGATATGTTTAAAATTTTGAGTGTGATATCATTGATGATCTCAATGTGAATGTATATTTAGAGAATGTGTAGGCATTGAGTTACACTTCTACACAGAATTGACTGTTTCTATCGAGGGTAAGGATAAATGGCTCCTTGATGGATAATCTCACTAACCACAAGTAGGTTCTAAGCAGGAATATTATCTCATCCAATATTCTCATTGATATTTACTTAAATATTTGTAGGAACAAACACAATCCTTATAAAAAAAATTCTAAAACAATAATTAATTAAAAATTATATAAAATGTCTAAAATATTAAAAAAACTTTTATACCTGATAGTGTATGTAAACTTAAAGCTCTTGGAATTGAAACTCCACCTTTACATTTGGTAATCAAGGTTTATTTAGTGAATGCTAATTCAATCAATATTTATGAAAGAAGTGGACCTCACTAATTACCACATTTTAGCAAGGATGAAGTATACAAATTTGACTATTTGACTATTGAAAGTGTGATGCTTGAGTGTAGGGAGATGGAATACTTAGTGCACAAAATGTCTCTATATAATATACTATATTCTTATCATGATTGGCATAGTAACATGAAATGACCAAATAAAAGAAATGTTCTCAAAACTACTATTTTAATCTTCAAGGTAACAAATTGACAATAGAAATTAAATAATCCCATTCAATATTTTTAAGGAGGATAAAAGTAGTACATCAAAGAATATTAATGTCAAGAATGAATTTAACATAGTAGTAGATAAAATATTAGCAAATATCTCCACAATTGAGAAATTGTTAAGTTCAATACAAAAACAAAAATCTTAAAGACTTTCAAGCATTAAGGAGTCAAGGAGGTTAGCATGTTTGATCTCATCCTTTATGTTATTCTCTCACATGAGAAAGGCAAGTGTCACTAGGGAGTATTATAAATAAACTCAATAATCAAATCCATCATAAACGTCTAATTGATTTTTGGCTCAATATACAGACTTGAAACATATTTAGCAAGCATCACTCCCTCATCGCCACACTTCTATTTCAACCATATACAATGTCCTTTAAACAAAATATTTGAAGAAATCCATTCTTGTAATGCAATTAAGAAGAAACAAAAAAATTGAGATGCTATTTTGATGGTAAAATCAAAGATTTCATCAGAGTTAAAGGCATTTTTGAGCATCTAGGTATGTGCAGGATCATGTTGGGAAAAAAACTAGCAATGTGGAAAAACACCTATTCCAGAATCATCCAAAAGCGATTTGAAATTCACTTTCACTTTTTTCCCCCAATCCTAATACCAAAGCAAAAAAAAAAAAAAAGCTACCACGACATATCAGGTATCTAATATATTGGGTGTTTGATATACTAGATACCCAAAATCTACACATAGATTTTTTTAAAACAAAACAAACGCTTATTTTCTCATTTTCTTTCAACATTAACAACCTCTACTATCGAATATCGTCTTCTAAATCGGGTATATGAAAATTCCTTGCCATTTTCTCACTCCACATTGCATCCAAAGACAAGTAAGTTCAATTTTTATTATTTTTTAATTGATTTAGTTTTTTTTTTTTTTTTAAAATTAAGTTTTTGTAATGAAAATGAAAGTTTTTAAGTTTGATTTATAAATTGTTCATTCAAATTATAATTATATGTTCATTTGCATTATAAACATGCATGGAAGACCCTAACCAACCTCCAAATAATCCCCTGCCAAACGATGATCCTAAAAAAATCTAGAACCACCACTACCCCCTCAAAGCCCTCCCAGATTTCAAGACCTAATTGAAGAAAATCTAAAACAATTGAGGGTTATGCAACAAATATATAACACTATCCTATTTTATCTCCCATACTAGCCATCCTTAATACTATTGTGGCTACTATTGAGACCCTTACCGACTAGCATGGTGCAACTCTTCATTGGTGTGATGAGATGCACCACTAGTTTGATGGTGGCTTGGATTATGATGGGATTGCAACCCTTAATATTAGTAAAAATAATTAACCAACCTATTTTCTGACCCCAAAAGTGTTAAAAAATTTGACCCTAGAAAACCAAAATTATCAATCAAATGGTGCACTAATGAGGCCATTAAAACTCATTTTTGGGGTCATTGGTGGATGGTTTTTGATAAACCACCACAAAACAATTGGGAGGTGCCCATATATTTCTTGAGAAAATTATATGCTGAGTTTGTCAAAGGGCTTAAAGTTAATTATTGGAGCATGAAGTTGACTATGGGCATGGGTGATCCCACAATAATGGGTTTCACTTTTTTACCAATTTTGACACTAAAATCAATATTTTTGCAACAAACATCATGTTCAAGTGACTATATCTCCAAAACTATAAATAATTTCAAGATGACATAAACTAGTGATTTTGAGTACTTTGTAACCAGATTTTTTAATCTAAAAAAAAAAATTATTTATGTCAAATTTTTTTATCTCCTCTGAAAAGTGGTACATAATAAAATTCAATATTTCAAAGAGTGACAGTTTGTTTGACACACATAACTTTTTTTCTAGAAATGATAATGAAGTAATTCTTTCAGCGTTAGATTTGTAACATCAATATCCGGAGGATGCATTTGGTTTGATTTATTTTGGTTGAATATTGAATAGTTTATGAAGTTTTGAAGTGACATGAACCGTAATTTAGGCATATGTTCCATTTGACACAGATAATTTGAAGTCAATTTATCATAAATCTTTTTTTTTTAATAGAAAGGTATCTTAATAAGCTAGTTCCTACATATTTTTCAAAAAAAAATTGACCTAATTTACTAATCTTCCCGAGGTGTCAAAGTCGGTTGATGTTCAATCGGTAATGAACCTATAATGAGTTAAACTCATATTTGAAAGTCTTAACGACTAAAATATGTATTACAATTATAGTCATTGGAAAGCTTGCTCCGAGTAGAACATTTTGACATTTTTTATTTTACAGTAGGAGATCATTCTCCTACAATTATGGAAGTCAAAAGAGTAATATATATATATATATATATGGAAAAAAAGTTAAATTTTTTTCTAATTTTGTATGATCGCGCGAACATACCTCTCAAATTTTGCGGTGGCCAAAAAAAATTGGGCGGTATGTTTGCTCAAACATTGGGTATGTTCGCGCGAACATGTCTGATGTCAACGTGTTCGTGTGAACACTCTAAAAAATTTGAAAAAGTTGCCATTTATAAAGTAATTTTCCATTTGTAAAATTATTTTCCATCAACCTGACCTATTGTGCATTGTCTGTCTTTGCCATAAATTTCGTTCGCAAAATCAAAGACATCAGTGTGGTAAAAAAATTGTACATCTAAATTATTTATTTATTTCTTTCATTAGTGAAGTTGTTTAATAGATGCATTGAAGTTAAATTAAAAATTAGTAACACATTAATGGTGTTAAAAAATGTATATTCTTATTGTGTTACTAATGGTCTCCTTGTAGCATGTGGCAATTGTGGGATGAAGACATGCTCATAACAAACTACTAATGCTTGCTTTGTAGGATGTTGTCGAAGACCATTGTGTGTTTATCAAAATCATGTGTGTGGATTTATTAGATTAAATAACACTTCGTTTGGTGATTAAAATGAACTTTTTATTTTCTGTCTGACATGTCTACAGTGTTTAAATCCCTAAGAGTTGCATTGGACGTATCCTCTCCCCTCGCCATTCGTGGATCTTGGGTGTAAGAGAAATCCATGTAACTTCTATAGGAGGCCTGCCTTGGACCAAGATACTCGATATTGGGTATGCTAGGGGACGACCTCAGAGCAGTAACGGGCCAAAAGCTAGGTCAATGTTCCAGCCGCTATATAAAACTCGATTACGGTGAAAGTCACGTTGGCAGTATTGCTGAGTCACAGCTCTCCTCCAGTACCCTTATGGTGCATCAAACCTCATTTCTCGAGGTTGGGAGACCTTCTGAGGAAGTTTATCACTCACTTGCTAAATGGAATGCCCTTACTAAAAACCATGTTTTAGTGGCCAAAATCCTTTCTATCCACTAGCTCAAGGGGTCACCCATGCCCATGAAGACATCCTACATTCTCGCGGTCCTTAGTAGAGACAACAGTCCCTTGGGAAGTCATGCCCCTTGAGACGCAGATCTTGGTAGCCCTGAGAAGTGAGTGCGCTGTAAGGGGGAGCCTGTGGTGCCAAGGTCCTAAGTTGTTTGCTTTGGATAAGCGCGGTTGAACTTTGGTTCAAGTAGGAATTCAATGGATACAGTCCTAAAGCCTAGGTTGTGGTGTCATTGTTCACTTTTAACAATAGCTATTCTTTTCTTAATGTGTCTTGTGTGTGTGTAAAACATAATCAAGATAAAATCCAACATTCAAATTTACACCTTGGAAACTTGCAAAACCTTGTCAAAACATTAAACACTATCAAAACCTTGTCAAGATTTCACCTAAGTTCAAAAAACCTTACGTATACCTCTATCATTAGCATAATCATATTCCTAAATGTCATTTTTGACTTACCCTAGTGGTATATCCCCCTCATATTGCATTGTTCACACCCTAGCATCATTTTCACTATCAAACCCTATCAAATTGTCCATCAACCAACTTGTCTTCTTGATCACCTATCCTCATTTTGCATAGCCTAAACGTCATTATCAACACTAGGAACCATCCCTTGCATAGTCCACTTTGCATACACCTACCTTTAGCATCTTTACCAAGTCCAAAACATAACCCTAACTTTCATTTTGCATATCATAATCTTCATCTTGCATACCTTCAAAATGACACCTTGCATTTGCACTTGCATAACATCCCCAGGACATTTGCAGTTTGCATATCAAAACCCTATGTTATTTAGCATTTCCTCACACTGCACAACATCCCTAAACACTTAAAAATCCCATAAACACTCATATCTTGCATACCCACATCTTAATTATCAAGTTTTGACCTCTTTTACCATCTGCACACTTCATGGGCAAAGTTGGTAGTTTCAGGGCGCAGTTGGTAGTTTTAGGGCACACTTGGTAATTAGGAGTTTCATTCTAAGTTCCAAAACCCTAATCTGCACTTCCACACCTTGCATTGCATCCCAAGACCCTAAGAAACACTCTAAATCACTCAAAACACTCAAAATTTGCATTTTAGGCACCCTACAACCCTCTTTTACCAACTGCAACCCTTTTTTTATCAACTGCACACTTCAAGTGCACAGTTGGTAGTCTAGGTGCACACTTGGGAGGCATAAAGTTCATTTAAGTTTCCCTCCACTGCATCTGCATTCTGAGGTATCATGCCAGCACTCACTAGGACACAACCTTTGGAGTTCTCAAATGCAATAATGGCACCTATAAGGTCTCATCAAGAATCAACTATCAAAATCTTCCAAGGTACATTTGAACACATCAATGTTAATCCCTTGTTTAACGAGATACCACCAATTTCTAAATATCCCAAAAGGACATTAAGACTTGATTTTAGGACTCACATCATTTGGAGCTACATCATTTCGAGAAGAAAGAAGGACATGAGAGCTACAAATGAAAGAGGGGATTTCTAACATTATGTTTGCTTCTTTTGATAGCCGATGCCATTGTCTTTTATGTAGCAATTTATTCTTGAAAAAACAGACTGATATTTTTCCATAAAATGAAAAGCAATTTATTTTTTAGGAGAAACATTCTAGTATTCATACCATGTTATTTGTTTGTGATTCAATGATGTCTTAAGAAGGATTTGGTGCTTTGCCACTTGTAAAGAATGTGACTCATAGATTTTAGTCATATTATAATGAAGAATATTTATGTTTTGTTGTAGATGACTGCATTCTATTGATTTCTGTCAAACAATTTAAAAGTACCAATAGCAACAGACAAATCTGTATAGTGATTTTTTTTATCTGGATATTGCACGAAATTTATCTTGAGGCAAGGGATAAATTATTATTATTTTATATTTTATAATGGGAAACAAGAAAGGAAGGCAAAACAAATATGCAAGGAAAATATCTGATGAAGCAGAACAAAGAAATATTCAAAAGACTATGGCACATTATCATCGAATTAAACAAGGTGAAGGAAATGTTGAAGAAGGCTCAACAGAAGTAGTAGTTCGTATGGGAGAGGGGTCAGAAATAATCCGTACGAAATTTCAAACAATGAATGTTGAAGAAGGTTCAAGATCAGTCCCAACAGAGGTTCAAACAACAAAAGTCAAAGAAGGGTCAGAATCTTTCCTTGTTGAATCTCAAACAATGGATGTTGGAGAAGGCTCAAGATCGGTCCTTGTAGAAATTCCAGTAACAGAAATCAGAGAAGGGTCGAGATCAGGTGCAGGAATTGGTATGGATGAGCTCTTAAATATTGTCCAATCTATAAAGTATGGTATTTCTCATAAGAATTTAGATCATTTACTTAAAATGGATGTAGATAAATTGAGAAAACTTGCAGCTAGTGTTCAACCATTAAGTTTGTCTAAGAGAAGGTCAATGAAGAAGAAGATAAGAGAAATTATGACTCAATTTGATAACATTGAAACACTTGAACAAGCTCAGTTGCTTTCACTTTTGCTTACACAAAAATAGTTGCAAGAGGCATTGAAATTGTTAGGTGTAAACACAACATCAAAGAAGAGAAGATTTTCTAACATGCAAACTGATTTGATTGAAAATGTTAAACAAGGTTTGAGAAACATAGGAAAACACTCTCAAACTAAAGATAAGTCCGTGGCAAGAAAAGTGATGTTGATGTCTATTGTAAGTAAAAATATGTCTCAAAATAGACAAATATCTTCAATTTCGTCTGAAATGGGTTTTAGTAGGAAAACAATGAGACAATATGTTAAGAGAAGATTAATTGTGGATGAAAGTACTATGGAGGGCAACTAGGCAATCATGTGTAGAGCACCTCGTTCTGATAGAATTGAAGAGTTATTAAAAAAATTAGTCATATCATTTTGGATTGATAACACTCGTCCTTTATCAAATAGTAGAGATGTTATCAGGCATAAGATTGCACCTAGTCAATATGAACATCAAACAAAACATTGGTTGGACACAACACAACATGAGTTATACGTGTCGTTTTGTAATGAACATCCTAATGTAAAAGTTGGGCAAACATTGTTTGAAAAATTGAAGCCATACTTTGTGAGGTCAAACAAAATGTTTGAAACTTGTTGTTGTCGTCATCATATTGAGTTTGATCTCCACTATCAAGTATTTCGAAAGTTTATAGAAGACACATATGGTTTTCATGCTACTCCTCCTAGTAGGAGAAGTGAGTTTATATCATCCATTTTGTGTGACAACAAAGATGATCCAATTGGTAAAATAAATTGCATCAAAGGATTATGTGAAACATGTGGTGAATTGGCTCTATTTCCTTTGAAAATTGAAAATATTGATATAACAAAAATATTGAATTGCAAAAATTACAAGTATGTGAAGAATGAAACAAAGTTGGGAAAAGAAACAAAAAGGTTGGAATATGTTGAAGAGGAGTTGCCTGTTCTAACATTTATGGATAGATTTAAGAAATTGATTCAACCTTATATTTGTCATGCATTTTTTGAAAAGTGGTAAGCACAACAGTTTCAAACTCTGAGAGATAATTTTCTACTTGGAACAATTGTATCAATTGTTGATTTTGCAGAGAACTATTCATTTGTTCATCATAAAGCAATTCAATCAGATTATTACTTTAATAAGAAGGTCACTATTATGGTATTTTTTTTTATAGACATGCACAGTTAGATTTGGATGGTGTTCAGAGTATAGTTCAAACATGAGTAATTATAAAAGAATGTCATTTTTATATAAGTGATGATAAAGAACATGACATTCACTATGTAGAACATTGCTTCAATACGTTCTTTTCTTATTTGAAAGAAAGAAACATAAATGTTGATAAACATTATGTTTAGTCTAATGGATGTGCCACACAGTTTAAATCATCTAGACCATTTTATGCATTGTGTAGATATCATTGCAATGAGAATATAAAACACATGGAATTTCTTTGAGAGTGGCCATGGAAAAGGTGAACATGATGGTGCTGGAGCTTGCATCAAACGTGCTTTGTGAAAGTATCAAATGAATTATCAGGGAGTTTGTGTAAATGATGCACATGCTATTGTTGAATGGTGTAAGACTCATTTTGCATTAGATAAGGTCAGGACATCATCAACAATGAGTCAACAGGCACCATATAGAGTCTTCTGAGAGATAACAGGTATGGATGTATACATCTGTTTAACTTTTATGCAATTAAATTATAAAATTTTATTGTTAAGTTTTATTTTTGAATTCATTGAAGTTTAAATTTAATTTTTCTATATTTTCAATTTAATGAACTTTCAAGTGTTAATAGAAAAAACATGCATGGTTGCAAGAGGATAGAAAAGACACGTTCCTTACATTCAGTCATGAGTACAGATAATTGCAATTGGACATTGAAGACAAGAGAATACTCATGTTTTTGTGACAGTTGCATTGATGAAAACTATGAAGAATGCATCAATTAGACACATGGATATACAGGTGCATGGATTTTGGTACCACTTGATGTTACCGATACATTTGATAAAGAAGATGAAAATTTTGATGATATTCCATTGATTTCTGATGATTATAATCATATCTCTGGATTGGTAAAAGTGGACGAGTATCATAAAAATTAATCTCAACTTTTTATTTAATTATCAATTTCAACTATTTTATATATATTGTACACATGCATTCATGTATACTTGTTATGCAGGAGATGTCTTTGTAGTGATTGTTGAGCTTGGAAATCATGAAGGTGTCAGTTATTATTTATTGCAATGTACTGTAGAGAGGACAAAGTTATATGACCTTGAAGAAAGTGATGGAATGTTGTTCCCCATAGGTAAATTATACATATACATGTACATGCACATATATATTTAAATATATATATATATATATATATATATATATATATATATATATATATATATATATATGTAACTTCATATCTATCAAATTTTAAAACACTTAAATTTGTGGTACAAGTTCTGTTGTGATACAGGGAACATATTTGAAGCAAGACAAAATAGTCCAACATGGAATACACTTTGTTGATTATCAACCTGACAACAAGGTTTTACAATACAACCACCTGGTCGTTGCTACAGGGCTTTGTCTGTATTCAGTCAAACTTAAGCATGTAAGTCGCAAGTGGAGACTAGACAGTGAAGATCATGAAAATATTGCATGTTATAAGTGTACATCATGGTTGATTAGACCTTTGAGATCTATTTTATAATAATTTGAATATCAACTTTGGTGAAATGTGTTTTCAATTGTACTATGGTGAAATTATGAATATCAACTTTGGTGAAATTGTGTTTTTAATCTGAATATCTGAGTCTCAGTTATCATTAGTTTATTTAAAAAATATAATATTAATTGTACTATGGATGAATTTAATAATTTAACAACTTGATATAAATAGGCTAGAAGCTAGTTCGAAGTTACACAATTTCATTATCTATGCTACAATTCTTAAATATCAACTTCTTTTCAAACTATTGAATTTCATCTTGAATTAAATGTGTTTAGATTAATTGTACGATCATAAGTTCTTAATTTTCATTAATTTATTAAAAAATTAGATAATTTAATAATTTAAATTAATTGTACCATGGATGAATTTAATAATTTAAATTTATTTATCAACTTTTTTTCAAAATAGATTGAATTTCATAAGTGATAAATTATATTTATTTTTCTACTTAATTAGATTTAAGGTTAGGTTCAATTGTACTCATTGTTAATAATGAAATTCAATTAGTTTTATAGTTATGGTTTAACAAGATTAGCATATAAAAAGTAAGAACTTATTTTTAAAAAGAATTGTGTGAGACTGCTTGGAATCCGATATCCGAAATAGCATAAGAAAAGGGTTTCCCTTAATCATCTACGATTCTCCATACTCCACCTTAAAAAGTTTCAAGGAAATTCAAGTAGTTGCAAACAATAAATATGGTGATTTTGTATCATTGTAAAATAGAATGCATACTTTCTAAGCCCACAAAGGTACTCCAAAAGTTATAATTAAAAACCATCCGTTAAAAAAGATCAAAAACATTATTATTATGATAAGCTTCCATGACAAACCACTTTAGAGTAAGTTCAAAGAAATTCATTGGACAACTGAAAATTGAACTCTTGTTAAAAAAAGAAGAAGGTATTTTTTGATTGTAGACCTTTATAAAACTAGTTTGAAAATGAAAAAAAATACTATTCTTAGTTAGGGTATGTAATCCTTTGATTTGACAATTTAAAATTAGTAGAGAACATTCTGTTCTGGTTAAAATCCTTTTCCATTTTTTAAGTAGTCTATTAATGTTGAGCTATTTACAAAAAAAAGAGCCAACACATTGATTAGGAAAAATTATTAGCTGAGGCTTTTGAGTGCATTATTTCCTTCACTTCCATCACAATGTGGGGAAACTCATAAAAAATAGATACACACAACTTAAATGTATCCCAAGTCGATGAAGAGCAACTTCTGCTCCACCAATACAAGAAAATAGAGAAAGTACTCTGACGCAATTAGGATATAATGATTTCAAGACTGATAAATGATATGCAACTGTATCTTTTTGGAATGAATTACCCAAACAACACAAGTGATCAGTCGAACAAGAAGTTCCATGAGTGTGATCTCTATCAAATCCTAATATAAACTCTATCTCATGAAGCTCTAGAGGGACGAGGTCACCTGGCCCCACCCATACCAAATTCCACTCTTCACACTTTTGAAGTATATATTTCTGCGCACTATCTTGCAGTTGCCCTCGTGAATTCTGAATCATAACTCTCAGTTGATCAATAAGGAGAGTGCCACATCATCTTGAGTCTATGGAATTCAATTTTGTCCTCTGATCCCATGAAGGCCAATACTTTTTTATTTGCAGAAGTGCTTCCTGAATAGTCATGGGGGGGAGAGGTTCTGCTTGAAATCGCTCTTCTATTGGAAGGTTATGCACATACCCTCTTGCTCTTCTGGAATCTAAAAAGAACATTGAGTCCACCAACTCTGGGTCAACACTATTAAATTGTTCGGATATTGTCTTCCAAATATCCTTCGATGCAAAAGCATCATTCTCATAGTAGAAAAAAGGTGGCCCTTGCATGAACACATTGATTTCCTTTGAACACGATCATAAGTTCTTAATTATCAAATTTAGTTTATTAAAAAACTATATAATTTAATAATTTAAATTAATTGTACCATTGATGAATTTAATAATTTAAATTCATTTATCAACCTTTTTTCAAACTAGATTGAATTTCATAAGTGAAAATTAAACATGTGTTTTTAAAATTGTAAGATTATAAGTTCATAGTTATCATTTAGGCTAGTTTATTAAAAAACTATATATTTTAATGTTACTTTATTACGTCTACGGTCATGTACTCTTAAAGTTTAAATTAGTTTAAATTAATATGTTTTTTTAATATTATATTTTGTAAAAGTTCTCTAAAATAATGTATTGGCTATTGTTAATTGAATTTCATCTTGAATTAAATGTGTTTGTAATTATATGATAATAAGTTCTTAATTATCAAATTTAGTTTATTAAAAAACTATATAATTTCATAATTTAAATTAAATGTACCATAGATGAATTTAATAATTTAAATTCATTTATCAACTTTTTTTCAAACTAGATTGAATTTCATAAGTGAAAATTAAACATGTGTTTTTAAAATTGTAAAATTATAAGTTCATAGTTATCATTTAGGTTAGTTTATTAACATATTTTTATCCACATAAAACTAATATTTATCTTTAGCAGGTTAGTAATTGATAATTTAAGAAATATGTATCTTTCTAACTTCCTACTAATTGATAATTGATATACATGTACACACGTCTCAAGATCATGTTCTATAGCTATAACACAAAAAAATACACATATGGACACATATACATGTCTAAAGAATAAACATCTACAGATCTAATATATCTCTATGTATTTGAAATGCAAACTATAAATTTCAAATAAATACATGTATGTAGCAAAATATAAAAAGTCATATATACGTACATGTGATGGTATCTAACTACTTAAATACTCAATAATCAAATAAATAGTGAAAGTACACGCATGTCATCAAGTAACTGAAATACACGTGTACGTATGTAAACTGGACCTCCAATATATAAATGCATCAAAATATATATAAATCTGATCTACTACTAGAAGGACCCCTCAAGACACATACGAAAAGAATGACCCTCTAATCGAGTCTCTTGTACATCCTCTCGCCGAGGCACATCAACCAAGCCCTGCAAATATATATACATACATACATACATGTGTTAGAGTTCTATCTTTAAAACATATATATAGATATGTGCATCATGTACATGTACATTCAAATTAAATATGAACTTTAAACAAACTATTTAAAACTCAAGTACTTGAGCACTACCAGGTACCTCAATAAAATCATCTCTCTCATGTACATGATGCCTTGAACCAACAGTATGTGTAACCATATATATATATATATATGAACTAAATTTTTCAATAAATGAACATATTTTTTAATTTCATATATATTTAAAATTAAAAATAAATTATATATGTACCTGGGTCTCTGGAGGTGGAGGATGATTAGCAGACTCCATCATGTCATCTATTGATGGACCTAAGCCTGAAACTCCATGTCCAACTGCTAGTAAATCTTAGTAAAGTGGACTGTGTAACTGGCTGGGTACATTTGGTGTAGAATCAGTGCTGCCAGGTTCAAACAACAGGTCCATGTACGATGAAATACCTAGGCTCGAACTAGTATCAATCTCAGACAAGCCTCGCAACTGCTCACCAAAATCATCAAGACCCTCAATTGTGATATGGACATCTCCAACTCATATGCTCGAGTCATCTATAGAGTGTCGTGAGTCTGGTGCCGAATGTTGTGAGCTACGCACAAGTTTATCATTTGTCACTAGTGTGGTAGCCTATGTCTGTGGAGCTATGTCAGGGCTTTGATGTTGTCTAACAACATCCATCATCGAGTGTATTGGAATCCTCTGTGTATCAGAAATATAGCTAATAAAGTGCAACATATCCTCCAAAAAAATAGTGCCATATACATATGTGTCTGCTATCCTGAAAGACCACGAATATCACCTGGCAGTGGTAGCCTAGTAGCTCTATATGCATCATTAGAGGAGGCACTTAAACTACTACTATATGCCTGTAAAGATGGTCAATGAAGTGGATGAGGACATCGACTATGAAGATAATGACCAATAGAATTTGATGTGATACTAGCCACCATAGATGCAATGTGCCCAATAGTGTCAATTGCTTCCATCTGGGAAGCAATGACGACTCTATCTGCAATAGGTGCATGTGCAAGAGTCACAGGAGGCATCCTCGGTCCAACAAACTATCTAAGATCTATACGTGGGAGACAATCTACACTATGGTATTGCTCACGATCTGTGATCCGACCATGCCTCTGTCCACAATAGTCAGGAATATCCAAGTAGTTGACATTGAGCCCTATATAGAACCCATCGTACAACTGTTGTGCAAAATAAAGGGGTATCTGGTCGTTATTAGGATAACGACCATGTGTAGCTAAAAATTGTGGATAGATCATGCTAGCAATAATAGGGTCTATGCATCGTGTGACTCAATAGGCTCTCACCCTACCCCATGTTCCCTCATAAGCTGGAAAGAGCTCTCTCTAGATGACGTATTTGGGGGCTACCCTCTTGATGTCATCGAATGATGCATTTCTTGAAACCTCAGCCCTAAGCTCCCTAGATATGGAAGCTAATATGGCAGGAGTAAATGAATGGTGAGCTCTAAACCTAGCTGTCAAATCCTCTAAACTCCTACATATCATAGTACATATGTCTCTATAAAGACCATCATCAGAGGTCAATATAGAGTGTTGTAGTCTAGCAACCTCCTGCTCTAAAAATACAAATAAAGCATTGATATTGATGCATGGAGGTGTTGCAGTAGGACCTCCAGCAGGAGCTACAGGTGCAGCCTGACCTGGAATAGGAGCCACACTAGGAGCCACGGTAGAACCTACAACACCAGAAGCTGCACCAGGAGCTGAAACATAAGTTGCACGATGAGCCCTACGTTGAGGTACATGAAGAGCCCCACCAGAAGCTACAGAAGGATCCCCACCATGAGTTGCACAAGGAGCCAGATCAAGAACTACATCAGGTGCTGCAATAGGAACCTCATCAACCTGTGCCATAGTAGGAGCTGCAACAAGAACTACATCAGGTGCCGCACCAGGAGCCGCATCAAGCTGATCGTGTGAAGCCATATTTATAGAAATGTATGAAGAGCTAAACTACCTACTCTAGACACAATTTTTTATTTTTAGCATTAAAAATTATACACATGTAATAAAACATACATCACACATCATAGACCTAGATAATTTGTAACACATCTAGACCTAGATTAATTTGCATATAAGTATAAGATAACTTTAAAGTTGAGAGTTTGGTTATGTTTAGAGTTAATTTACTGTTCTAATCTTGATTTTATTATACTTTGGGGGGTATTATTAGAGAATTCAATTAAAGGGTAATAAATTATTTATATTACTCTTAAATGATCTAAAATTTTGAAGTTTAGGTTTCAAGTTGGGTTACATATATATCATTTAAAACAAGGGTGAATACTTCATATATGTACATGTGTTTGAATGTATGTGCATGTATCTCAAATGTAATTTTTAACAATTTAGGATTAGGGTCAACTTGTTTTAATTTTATGTAAGTTAGGCCTCAATTAAGTTTTGAAATAGGGTTTTAGTGTAATTAGGCTCAATTTTAGGGTAAGATTTAAGACCTTATGACATTGTTAGGGTTTACACAAACTTACATAATTTCTAGCATTAAATTTAGGGGTTAATATTAAGGTCCATAGTTAAGAATTTAGGATAAGGGAACTTAGCATATGAAGTTTATGATTTGGTTCAAGATTATGATTTAGGGTATTTATTATCATTTATAATCTTGGGTTTAGAAATTAAATTTTAAGATCAAGGTTAGGGTTAGGGTTTGGATGTACATGTATGTTATATTCATACCTAGATATGCAAATTAATCTACATTCGTATATATGTATAATTTAGGATCTCCCCTTAAGACATGTCGTTGAATTATATAGTTAATTATATGCTGAACTAATTATTAAGACATTAAAAATAATAACATATGTACATTTAAACATGAATATTGAAAACATATGTATGTACATCTATATCTACCACATGAACATATTTACATGTACATTTATGAAATAAAATATACATTTTAATCTACATTCTTATGTATAATTTAGGATCTCCCCTTAAGACATGTGTTATTAAATATAGTTAATTACACTTAGTTATAAGATAAATTAAGATCAATAGTTAACATATACACAAATTATACATATAAAAATGTGAATTTATTAAAAACATGTACATACATCTACTTTTAACCATGAACAAATATACATGTACATCTATGTTCAAAATAAAAAATTATACATTTTAATCTATATTTTTACATGTACAATTCAGGATCTAGACCCTTAAGATATGTCATTTAATTAAACTTCTAACATTAAGACATTAAAGTGAATTTGACATATATACATTTAAAATCCACTCACACACACACACACACACACACACACACACACACACACACACACACACACACACACACACACACACACACACACACACACACACACATTTTAAAAATTTGTTTTCTAAAATTTATATTATTATAAATTTTGTAATGTTTTTCCAATTTTAAAAAAAATATTTTTCCTAATGTTTTTCTAAATTTGTTTTCTAAATTTTATATTACTATAAATTTTCTAATATTTTTTTAAATTTTTTTTCTAAAATTTATATTATTATAGATTTTCTAACGTTTTTCTAATGTTTTTTCTAATTTTTAAAAAAAATTTATATTAAATTATAAATTTTCTAATGTTTTTTCTAAATTTATTTTCTAAATTTTATATTAAATTCTAAAGTTTCTAATGTTTTTGCATTTTTTTTTTTAAAATTGTTTTCTAAATTTTATATTAAATTATAAATTTTCTAATATTTTTAAAAATTTATTATTTAATATTTTTTTAAAATTTTATATTAAATTATAAATTCTCTAATATTTTTGTAATTTTTTTTTCTAAATTTGTTTTCTAAATTTTGTAATGTTTTTGTAATATTTTTTTCTAAATTTTCTAATTTTTTAAAATGTTTTTTCTAAATTTTCTAATTTTTTAAAATGTTTTTTTTAAATTATAAATTTTTTAAAAATATTTTTCATAAATTTGTTTTCTAAATTTTATATTTAATTATAATTTTTTTAATGTTTTTGTAATTTTTTAAAATAATTTTTCTAATATTTATTTAATATTTTTAACTTTTTTTTCTAAATTTTATATTAAATTATAAATTCTCTAATGTTTTCGTAATGTTTTTTCTAAATTTGTTTTCTAATGTTTTTCCTAAATTTTATATTATAAATTTTTTACTATTTTTTCTAATGTTTTCTATATAATATTTTTCTGTTTTCTAAATTAATATAAATAAACAATAAAAATATTAAATTAACATTTAGATATGTTTTCAAAACTATTAAAAATGTAAATAACATTCAAATATGTTTTAAAAACATAAAAAAAATGCATTGAAAACATTAAAATCTACTTTGATAATCTAAAAAAATACTTCAAAAATGTTGAAAACATTAAATTAATATTATTTTGACATACTCGATAATGAAAATCAGAATGAAAACAAGAGGATGATGTTGACGGAAGTTGCTTAAGCCACACGTTCACCCGAATGCTCAATCAACAATACTCACTATGAAAATGACTTTGAAAAGGTTAAAAAAATGATTTAAAGTGCCAAAAATTGACCCAATACATGTTTGTGCGAACATGTACTGTGGGCATGTTCGCACAAACATACCCTAACATGTTCGCGCGAACACACATGTGGTACATGTTCGTGTGAACGTATGGCTAATAGAGATCCAAAAATTTGCCAACTTTTTCAAGTTTCTTCGTCCCACTAAAGTGGAACCCATTATTGTGGGTTCACCCACATAGGAGGTGGAGCTTTGTAGGATAGATCCAAGACGAAGTAGAAGAAAGCCGCCACGTTTGTCCCCCCTGATATCCCCGCCCCTCCTCCAATCCACCATCCTAATGTCATCAGTGAGGTTAGTGCAACATCTATTAGAGTCATTCATCATTTGAGCAGTATACTATTCACCTAGACTAGGTCATTGTTGCCTCCTCATTTTGATGATGCCAATGCTAGTACATCTTGTAGTTCCTCACATGTTTGTGTGCCACATACTTGCGTTATGTGCAAGACTCTTTTTTCTAGGTCCCATTATTAATTTTGAGTTTCAATTTGAGATTGGGGATGGTGAAGACATGGCTGCAAAGACAACCAAAGCTCCTACGAGAGATGAGGAGGGGAGGACAAAGACATGGACTCCTTATGTTATGGTAAGTCTATAAATTTGATTTGTTGGAATACTTTAGAATAATTAAGAGGGGGTGGGGTTAATCAATTATCCAAGGTCTAAATTTACAAATATTTTTTTTAAGTATTGCAACTTATTCTTATGCATGCATTGACCATTCAATATCTTAAACATATGCATATTGTTGTCTTATGTCAAAATAACTTTGTAGAAATGTAAATATGCAATACCACAAAATCAATCACATATTTAAAAAAAAAGGATTTTACGTGGAAATCCAATTTGGGAAAAACCACTAGTAACATGCTACCAATTTTCACTCTTTTGAAGTGAGGTCTGTAAGGAGCCAACCCTATTAAAGGTTACAATGCACACTATTAAATGTGACTTGGTTAAAGGATTTCAATCTCCCTCTTAGGAGAGAGCCTTGTTAGAGGACTTTAGAATATTCTATTATAGTGTCACCTTGTTAAAGGCTTTACTAATGACTATTAGGTCAACCTTAATCCAAAGGATTTATCTAGACTGATATAACTGTTAGAGAGGAACAATAGGACTTGATTTGATAACAATAACAACTCACTTGTAGATTGCATATCTCACATTCAGTCCTCCATTCTACTTGGCATTCATCCTCTTTGTCTCTAACATCTTGTTCACCCTTCAAGCCTTCATCACCTTAAGCCTGCTTGCTTTGTATGTCAACTATAGACTCTTCTATTCAGCCACCATATGAAGTAATACCCTAGACTTCTTGTCTTCCTTAGGTTCTCGCACATGACAACATTACTTTTGGTCTATTATCTCTATAAATAGAAAATTTAGATCTTTTGTTGCTTAACCATAATCGTCCATTCTAGGGTTAGGTAAGATTCAATGAATCTAGCCATCTTTCCATTTTTTCCCTTCTAGAAATTTCCTCTACAATTCTCTTTGAATTTGTGCCTCAAAATGGTTTATCTTTAATTTTTTTCCACCAACTCATCATAGTTATCTTCCACGCGCTTCATACAATTCAAGAAATCAACTTTGTCAGCTCATATTCATTAAATACTTGATCTAACACATTTTACTAGCACTTGGCAATAATACTCTATTTTCTCAGCAATAACACTCTATTTACTTGGTAATAAAACTCTATTTTATATGCAAACATTGTCTTTTGATGCTTGGCCAACACTAGGTTGCTCAACATCCACTAAGTTTTTACTAGTGCTTGGCACATACTAACTTTGTTCACTCGGCACCAACTAGATTTCTCTTGCTCGACTCATACTAAACTTACTTCACTCAACACCAACTAGATTTCTCTAGCTTGACACATACTGAACTCAACTACAACATTTGGGGTCAAATTGCAACGAAAATATGTGATGATGGTGTAATTTGTGGTGTTTTTTTTTTGCATTTGTTCCCGACATCATTGCAACAACAACATTGGCATCATAATTCCAATGCTCACGTGAGTATAAACAAAAAAAGAAGAAGACATAAATCATTCCCCATTTTTTTGGATTGTGGAGAGATGCATGCAAAACAATGTAGAGAGCTCTGAACATTGGTGTGCCCTTGTGATCAATGCATTTCATTGATGTGATCTCTATATTTCATTTTCATACCCTTTCTCTACAATTTTTTTTTTGTGATCTATGCATTTCATTGTTGTGCCCTTTCGCTACAATTTCATTTCCATGTCCTTGTGATCTCTTCATTTGTTGTCATGCCATTTCTTTGCAATTTCTTTGTTGTGTTCTTGCTCTACAATATTGTTGCCATGTTGTGCCCTTGTGATCTTTGTGCCCTTACTTTGCAATTTCATTGTCATGCCCTAGCTCTGCAATTTTCTTCAAATTCTATAAAAAAGTTCATTTATTTTCCTTTTAAATAGTTATCTCTTTATATTTCCTTCTAAACATGTATATTTAAATATATTTTTTAAGATGCTTATTACATCTTAGTACAACATAGAAATTGGTCTAGTTGCATACATATTCTAGAATCCAAATAATAAAACAATAAAACTCACTCAACCCATGCTAAGTGACTTACCTCAAGACCCTCTACAAAAATAATGTAGACTAGAAAAAATGGGTAGAGTTCACAAGAAATTTTACAAAAATATATCATAGCAGATATTTTTAGAAAGAAACTAGCCATAACCCAGTTAAATGGGTCTAGTATTGATTAGCTAGATTGATTACAAATTCCTATAGAATTGTCATCTGATTAGGTGGAATAAAATGAATAATTAGTTGTTCCCAGCTAGCAGGATCAAATATAGTTTTCCAAGGTGATATAATTTCATATGCAAGGAATTGAAGAATAACTTTAGTGAAGACTTGAGTGTAAGGAGTTGTTTTTATCGTGCATTCTCTTTCTAAAGCTACTCCTTCTCCTTCTCTCTCGTGCCTTAAATTTTGATTAGCAAACTTCTGAATATCTACCTTTACCTTATCTAAAATTAACTTCACATTGTGTTGTAACTCTGGCATAGGTATTTGATCATCGAAAGCTTTTATTTCAGCATTCATTTCAACATTGTTGTTTTTATGTATGTATGTCTATATGTATGTATGTATATAAGTACATGTGTGTGTGTGTGTGTGTGTGTATATATATATATGTATGTATGTATGTATGTATGTATAATATATGTATGTATATATGTATCTATATACATATATATACATATTTGTATGTATATATGTATGTCTATGTATGTATGTATGTATATATACAGAGAGATCTTGTGGATTATGGATTATGGACTATAAAGAAAAAAGAAAAGAAAACATGACATAAATCATTCCCCATTTTTTTTGATTGATTGTGAAGAGTTGCATGTGAAAGAGGGTGGAGAGCTCCAAACGAGGGTGGAGAGCTCTAAACGTTGGTGGAGATTAGAATTTTGTCGTCATTCCCTTGTGATCGCTACATTTTGTTTCTGTGTCATACCCTTGCTCTGTCGTTTTCTTCAAGTGGAGAAGAGGTACCTATGTAAAAAAAAAAAATTCCATTCTAAACATGTTTCTCTTGTCAATATATAATAGCTTTGGTCATAGTCAAGAATAAATAATTATGATGACTATATGCATATGTGCGTATATGTATGTATTTTAGTTCACTATTTGAGCTGCTTTACATGCATAAATACACACTTGCATAGTACTTGTGCTAAATTAACTTCATCATTCATGTCTTGAATTCACACAAGCAATTATCCCTACATTCAATCTAAACTATTCATACCAAACTAAGTATGTAGAAATATGTACTTACATATCATATTATCTCTTGGTGATTGAGTAAAGATCTCATGCATAATATCATCCAGGTAATGATCAAATGCATTCAAATTAAGTCATAAAAGGATCGAGCAGATGATCCATTTATGTTACTTCATAATTGTTTTATTGAATATTTTGTTTACCATAATCAGTAATACTAGAATTATACAACCACAGCTAGTGCTCTTGTTTATTTTATTTAATCATATACATTTAAGATTATTATTTTTCTTAAAATTAGACTATATATTTGCTATCACTAAAACACAAATATAGATCTCTAATGGCTATCTTTTTTAATTTCAAGATCTTCATATTTAATGTGAAGAGTTTACACTACTGGACAATGGAATAGCCACAATGTAGAGCCACATAGCTCATGACTTTTTTCACCAAATTATATTTTTTTAGTATTTTTGTCCTTCAAAAATATTATAGGTGAATGTACTTCTAATTTTCCATACATTTAATAATTTGGCACTTGTTGTTTGAGGTAATTTTCTATTTTGAGATAGAGATGTCTATTGAATAAGGATGGGCATGCCAATTTTGATCATCCCACTTTCAAAGTTTATCCCTTATCAAATTAATGAAATTACTTGCAACTAGCACCTTGATTTTTTGCAACTTTCCCGATCAACCATTCACACAACCATCTTCCTCCTACACCACCATAGCACACAACCCTTGTTTGAGGTTTATATCTTAGTCCTTCTTGGGTCTTGAACCTCATTGAACCCATTTCAAAATGGTTCCATGGTTCAAAGAGGTTCATATGTTTGATAAGTTTAGTAAACTAGGTAGTTTAGTGGTTTCAATGTTTAGAAGGATCTTGGCTTGGATCAGAGTACTGAGATTCAAAGACACTACAATTTAGATTGAATATGCATCTCAATTCTCTATTGGGGACATAATCATATTTTATTCCTTAATTTTGGATGTAGTAATGAGGGTTTATCTTAGGTCATGGGAGAGAATTTGAGTTGTGAATATAGAATTGGGAACATTTGAGCTAGAAACAACATCTAATCTTCTATAAGTCTCTATACTCTAAAGACCCAATACATGGAGCCATTATCATCATGAGTAGACTCACTCTCCTTAGATGAATTCAATCAAAACTATTCATACCAAACTAAGTATGTAGAAATCTATACTTACAGAGCATATTATCTCTTAGCAATTGAGTAAAGATCAAATACAATTTTCCAAGGTGATAAAATTACATAGGTAGATGTATGTATGTATATATGTATCTCTACATCTCTGCATTTCGTTTCCATTCCCTTGTGATCTCTACATCTCATTGTTGTGCCCTTGTGATGTTTGTATATGTATGTATATACATACATACATATATATATATATACATATATATATATATATATATATATACATATATATATGTATATGTATATGTATATATATATATGTATATGTATATGTATATATATATATGTATATGTATATGTATATATATATATGTATATGTATATGTATATATATATATGTATATGTGTATATATATATATATGTATATATATATGTATATGTATATATATGTATATATATATCTATATATACACACATACATACATAGACACACACACATATGTATGTGTATGTATGTATATATATATACATATATATACATAAAGAGAAGCTCCTAAATAAAATAACATTTACATAGGTACCTCTTCTCCCCTTGAAGAAAATTTTAGAGCAAGCACTGCTACATTTGAGCCTAGATTACACAAACAAATTACACCACCATCACAAATTATCATCGTGATTTGACCCCAAATGTGTAGTGCAAAGGACATAGAGATCACAAGGGCATGACACAAATAAAATCAAAGAGCAAGGGCACATAGATCACAAGGGGGCAACAAAAAATTGTAGATATCACAAGTGCACAATAATGAAATGCAATGATTAGAAGGTCATGACAATGAAATCATAGATCTCCACTAATCTTGACCAAGGGCATGACAAAAAAATGCAGAGATCATAAGAGCACAGAAAAAAAATGCAACAATCACAAGGGCATGACAATCTAATCTTTACCAATGTTTTGAGCATAGAGCTCTCCACCAAAGTTCAGAGCTCTTCACCCTCGTTCAAAGCTCTCCACCCTCTTTCACGTGTAGCTCTCCAAAATCAAAATAAATGGGGAATGATTTATATCATGTTTCTTTTTTCTTATATCTAAAATCAACTTCACGTTATTTTTTAAACTTTTCCATAGGTGTTTGATCCTCAATAGCTTTCATTTCAACATTTCAAAATTCAAGTTTTCAAGTTTCCTCTTCATTATATGTTTGGTTTATCAATGATTTCCTCCAATTCAATTGTAGTGCATCTCAACTAGCTGCTTCAACGATGTAATCACCCATCTATCTCCAAATTATGCAAGCACTTGTTGTTTTACAAAATCTAGATAGATTCTAATAGTTTCAAAGCCATAAACCTGAAGACCATCATGTGTGTGTCCCAAAAATGGAAGCCAAGGATGTAACCATGCATGTATTGGCACACTCTCCCTATGACGATCCTAAGTATCTACTACTACTGTTAATTTGGGTATCACTACATGACCGAGAATGTTATGGAGTACTAAAGTCGATAGTAACTTCTCCTGTGTCTCCAAAAAATGTAGCATAGGTTTAGGATCCCTTGGCTCCTAGGAATTTCTAGCATAGGTTCAGGGCAGTAACTCCTTACACTCAACACTTCACTAAAGTTATACACTCAACCTATTTTAAATTTGAATAAAGGGTCCACTTATAGAATGAAGAATCTATACTTGTAGTTTATCTTAAGACATTTCAGCAGATGCAACCCAGTTTATGTGGCTTTTGAAAATAGAAGGCTAAACTCTAAGTTTTAACATTAACTTGACTAGTCTATTTAGACCCACTGATTATTGTCACAAGATTTTAAATATAAATATATAAGGAGTGAGTTAGGACATATAAAGGTTAATCTTACATTAACTATAAACTACAATACAAAGGTTTCAACAAGGTATCACAATATTGTAATTATAGAAAACCACCTGATTCACCTAAGTGGGTGTATGATGGTGAAGAGATGTATTAGTTGAGTAAAGATCACCAGTAGTTATAGGAATATAGCTACATCAAAATAATTAGAAATTAGAAGTACTACATATTTTTTAGAGTGATTATTTCAAGGGTCTTGATCCCGTGGATACATGTGTGTAGGTAGCCTATTAGGTGGAGTATGTTCCAATATGCAGACACCTTGGACATAGCTAGATATCACTTAACTATTTTAAGACATTATATGTTAGCTCATGAGGCTCATTACCTTGTAGAAGCCTCTGCCACAATGACATTACCTCTAAACCATGAAAAGAATGTTGAAGTGGTTCCCAACCTTGAAACACTCTTATAAGAAATGCCAAAGAAAATGTAGATGCAATACATATATTGCTATTATTTATGTATATGTATGTATGTATGTATGTATGTATGTATGTATATGTATGTATATACACATATATGCATATGTGTGTGTGTGTGTGTGTATATACATACACATGTGTGTGTTCCTATGTATGTATATATACAGAGAGATATTGGCATAATAAGCTCAAGGAAAAATAGTCCTTTCCATCCTAAAAAATATTTTGCTACTTCATTAAAATCGAGACTTGAACAAAGCCAATGATACAAAACCTGATGCCACTTTGGAAAAAATGCTACCTCCAACATTGCAATCATATGATACATGGGAATAGCACATGCCCAAGCCATAACCTAGTTAAATTGGTCTAGTTACTAATTAGATGGGTTGATTACAAATTCTTGTAGAACTGAACATCATCAGATTAGGTACAATAAAATGAACAATCAATTGTTCCCATCTAGTGAGATCAAATATAGTTTTCCAAGGTGATAAAATTGCATATACAAATGCATCACTCGAATGCCAGGCATGAAATGCACTCCCCAATTTATAACAAATGGTTTGATATAAAGGCTCTATATGCTAGCCTAAAAATGGAAGTCAATGATGTAACCATGCATGTATTGGCATGCTCTCCCTGTGAGGATCACAAGTATCTATTATTGCTTTTAATTTGGGCATAACTATATGATCCAAAATGTTATAAAAATTCCTCCCATGTCTCTAGAAAATGTAGCATAGGTTTAGGGTTCCTTGGTTCCTAGGAATTTGCAGTAGTTATTCTCACTACTAGAAGAATAATTTCAGTGAAGAGTTGAGTGTAAGGAGTTGAAGAAGAAGAAAGTTTTGATCCTATGAAAATGCCATAATCATGAGGCTCATTCCCTTCTAGAAGCATCTACCATAATGAAACTACCTCTAAACCATGTAATGAATGTTGAAGTGGTTTCCAACCTTGAAACACTCTTATAAGCATTGACAAAGAAATTGCAAATGTAATACATATATTACTATTATTTATGTATATGTATGTATGTATGTATGTATGTATGTATACAAGCCATAACCCAGTAAATGGGTCTAGTTGTTGATTAGCTAGGTTGATTACAAATTCCTATATACCTATCATCATACCAGATACAATAAAATAAATAATCAGATGTGTAAGAATTTGGCTTGGGCTAGAATTCACCCAAGAACTAAAGAACTCAACACAAGCACACAGTAGACCAAAATAGACAGAGTATGATCAGAATGACGATATTCATTCAATAACTTGATTCAAGAGTACACTAGGAGTGCCTGAATATAAAGGCCTTAGGAGAGCTTCTAGAATGCATAGAAGTCAGCATCATGATATGTCATACAACCAAGCACATGTCCACCAGATATGGGTTATCCTCCATTAAGCATAGGATTAAGTGCGATGATGTGAGGATAAGCCTACAATGGTGTAGCATGCAAATCAGTGGTGTAGACAACATGTGCTAAATAAGAAGTGCGGATAACTGTGTTGTTAACATTACAACTTAGCTAATGATGCATACTCCTGTGTTGTAGACACCATGTGCATAATTAGAGTTGCATAACTCAATGAGAGTTCACAAACTCCTAAGTGTCTCACCTAAAATAATAATAAAGTAATGCAAAATAATTAAATTATGCATTAACCTAAGTAAAACTTAAGTAAGTGTAATAAGTAAATACTTATTTACACCAACACCCTCCCTTAAGTGCAACTTAGGGGAATGCCCTTAAGCTTACAAAATCTAGGATGAAATGCAATATGGGTCCCGGCTACTAGGCCATGTTAGGTACCCATGTACATAATGATATGCAATCTCCCATAAAGCGGAGAAAGAGGGAAAACCTCATGGGAAAAACCCTCCCCCAAAAAGAGAGATAAAGAAGGATGCATGGATGGATGGAGTAATCAAGACCCCCCTATTATGACATACATCCAATATATACATAAGAGAATGATGAGAAGAGAAAGAGAGATAGGATAGGCTCCCCCCCCCAAAGAAGAATGTTGAACAGTGATTGCTTCGATGAAGAAGCTGATCCAAGATTGTAGAATGGTGTTCCTCCCCTTAGGAAGAAACAATGCCAAGGGTACAAATGAGATGCTTCTGTTGTGTGTGGAAAGAATCCCATGGATGAGTGATGTCTCTAAAACTTGCTCATCTGGCTAAAGAATTTGTCCCAAAGAACTGTTTGTCCCTACAACTGATGAAGAACCCTGCTGCAACTATTGATCATAAGTATCCACAATCACTTCAACATGTGATGATCGATCATGTAGAGAATGAACAAGAGAGTCTGATGGAACCCTCATGACAACTGAAGAAGGTAATTCTGCATCAAGAAGAAGAGGTAGATCATGAATATTGTCCCCCAAATCTATCACTAAACCTGTATCTGGAAGACTAGATGTACCCTGCTATTCTGGACCTATCACTGTGGCGATGTATACATGTGGACTAAACTGATGAAGTGACCTCTCACTGTATCTATCGACAAAACTCCACGTGTCTGAATCTATTGAAGCACTATCAGTTTCCACACTGTATGATGTGTGAAGAGGAGTAGAGGACAAGCTTGGTGAACTTTCCTCAAAGTATACATCCTTCTCCACAAAAATCTAATGAGTCTCTGGATCTAGAAGTCTATATGCCTTCACACTATCTTCATAACCAATGAAAGTACAAGGCCGAGATGACTGTGCCTTGCATCCCCTAGAAGATATCTTTGCCCATGTAGGACAACTGAAGGCTCTGAAGTGTGTCACAATAGGATTTCTGCTGCACCATGCCTCTAAAGGAGTTTTTTCATCTAAGGTTGGATGAGGAGAACGATTAAGAATGTGAGTGGCACTAGAGATTGCTTCAACTTCTAATGATGGATCTAGAGACTTGGCATGTATCATGCCACTTGCCATAGACTTAAGAGTTCTAATCCTCAAAGCTGCAACATCTATCTTATGTAGACTGAATGCTGAAGGAGTCTGAAGATCAATTTCCTCATGTCTGCAAAAGTCCTTAAGTCTTCTATTCACATCCATGTTTCCATTGTCCATTCGGAGTACTTTGATGGCCTTTCTAGATTTTTGTTCTACATGATCCTTGAAGGCTAGAAATGTGTCCAACACTTCATTCTTGCTATGCAAAAAGTAGACCCAAGTGAACCTTGAAAAGTCATCAACTAAGGTGAGTATGTAGCGACCCTGGTTGAATGCAAAAGGACCTGCTAATACCATGTGAACCATCTGTAGAACACTAGTTGCCCTAAAAGACTTCCCTCTTTGTAACTTCCCCTCTAGATGCATAGCCACTGAATCTATTGAACATTCACCTTTGAAAAAGTTGATTTGAGGTAGACTTTTCACCATGTGGTATGTGAAAAGTTGCTGAAGATAGTGGTAGTCAAGATGACCATACCACTCATGCCATAATTGCATGTTTGAATTGGATTGAGATAAGAAGGCTTTTGAAGAAGACTTAGGTACAAAATGTGAGAAAGAGTACAACCTCTTGTGATCATTCACTTTCCCCATTGCAACCAAGGAATTATCTTTAAGATTGTGCACTTGAACCGAGTCTGGAAGGAACTCAACTCTATGTCCATCTCCAAGGTGAATGATTTGGTAGATTGATAGGAGATTCAAACTTAGATTTGGAACATAGAGAACCTCTTGAAACTCTCCATTTTCCATTTCCATGTTTCTTTCCCTTCAACTTCCATTTTGCTATCATTCCCCATGACTATGTGTGGTACCTTTGAGTGATTCAATGAAGAGAAATCCTCCTTTGAAGAACCCATATGATATGAGGCACCTGAGTCAAATATCCATTCCTTTGAAGAGTTTGCATTTTCCATGAAAGCTTTCCCTTTGCCCTTTGAATTTGAAGAAGAACCCTTCTCCTTGTAAGAATTAGGCAATGGAACAGTATGTTTCTTCATGATGTTGTTTAATTCATCAATCTTCTTGAGATAACACTCACGCTCTTCATGACCTGATTTCTTGCAATAAGCACATTTCTTCTTCTCCTTATTGTTGTCCCCTTTCTTGTTGGAATTTGAGGACTTTCCTTGTTGATTAGATGGAGGTGTTGTCTTTTTTGCATCCTCAGATTTACTCTTCCATTTCTTCTTACCCTTTCCTTTGTTTGAAGATTGTCCAACTGAATGTTGAGAACCCTCATTGGCCACCAATGCTTTGAACTGAGGTAATTTGAGAATCCCCATTGTTTTCAACTTGTTTTCTTCATCATCCAATAGTTTAGCATATTCATCAAAAGTGACTTTCTTGTAGGCAGACCCTAAGGTAGTCTTTGAGGTGTTAAAAGAAGATACAAATGTGGAATACTCTGATGGTAGCTTGTTATGGATGAGATAAATTAGTCTATCATCTTTGATAGAGCTCCCACAATCAGTAAGCTTTGTCCTTAATTCATTCACCTTATTGATGAAGTCCTGTATTGAGTCATACGACTTAGGATCTAAGGAAACAAGATCATCTTCAATTTTGAACACATCCTCTTCAGACACTTTCCCATAAAGGCTTTCGAGGGTATCCCAAGCTTCCTTGGATGTAGTACATTTCTTGATTTGATACATGATTTTATCATCTACTCCCAAACATATATCACCTAGGGCTTTCCTATCCATTGCTACCCAATTTGAAATTTCACTTATTGATACATTATCAACTACTAGTTTAGGAAGAGTACCATCTACATATTGTAAAACTCCATTATGCATTAAGTGATACAACATTTTGGTTGACCACGAAGCATAGTTATGAGGAGTTAATTTAGGAAACTTAAAGTTTCCCATAATGTAGAAAATGAAAGAAAATTGCAAAAAAGAGAGATCACAACACCAAGAACCCCCCCCCTTTTCACTAAATCAAGAAACCCTCCCAAAATAGATGCTTTGGGCACTTTATCAGTAGTACGATTACAATGGGGCACTTGCCAATTTTGGCCTTTGTGGACTTTTGATTTTGCTTGTTACAACTTCTTAATGGAGTACAAATCTAAAACTTTACAATATGCTACAATTCTGAAGCATTACAAAGCAAAGAAAGGTCCTATTACTAAAAGTGAAAATTTTGTCCACACAACACTACAATTTGATGCCATATCTAGAAAGTAGACAAAAAAAATGCACTTTCAAAAAAAATGGAACCTATTTTTGACTTCAAATGTGGCCGTACGGAGCATTTGAAGTTGCAAAATGCAGGATTATCTAGGTATAGTCACCAAAAAATGCAAATTATCAACAATTCATGCACCAAAACCAAAAAATAGCTACACCATTGAAAAATTTAGAAAATTCTACCCAATTTCAAAAAACATTGCACCTAATTTGGAGTTTGGATGTGCGAGTAATGACCTCTTGAAGTCGAACTTCAAAAACCAAAATGAATCTGGAGAGGGGTTGCAAAAGATGGGGTTAAATTTGATGGTCATACGAATGTCATAGCAGTTATAATTCACCCTGGAATGATGTCCAAATGGGCATCAATTTTAGGCTATAAAAATGATGACGTTAGCAAAAAATTGGCCCGTTGGATGATGTGGAAGCTGATGTGGATGTACGAAAATGTACAATTTGTACGACCGCACTGAGTTTGCTGCTAACACAGTCAGATTTTTTATTGGATGGTGATGTAGATAGGTATAGTCAAATTGCTGACTGGAGCATGCAAGAGGTACAGGTGTTTGATGATAGGGTTGGAGACAGTGAATCAAGGGATGGCATGTGTCCTTGTGCAGGTCTAGGTCACATGTCTATGTGGCAAGATTGGGGACCGCGTGGATTTTAGTTATTGCACCATGTGTCAATGTTTTACTACATTAGGTGTCTAGACTGTGATGTCAGAAGTTAATGCTGTGAATGCTACTGGGTGTGTTTTTGTGTCACCAAAATTAGGACCTCTTAGTCCCACATGCATGGGAATTGTATGTGTGCGAGAGTTTAAAAATAACCCTGCCTCACACTAGGAACAAATGGCAAGGTAGCCAATGAAGGGAAGCCCCTGCCGAAAATGTTTCCCGGTGAAATGTAGTCCCAAGCCAAAATTTGCTTGCCAGATTTCGCAGTGGTGCGTAGTATTAGTGGTACGGTTGAGAATGTTGAGGATCTCGCGTAGGTGTACAAAAATTATAGATTCTTGCAGGGATAAAATACACCCTGCAATAATAAATCTAAAATTCCACCAAAAATAACAGAGCCGAGTCGGGGTGTCATTGCCCAGTTCGGCCAAAAAAAATTCTTTGCCTATAGAACTACGGAAAAAATAATTCTAAAAAATTCTAAAAATACTTAGAATTGTAGAGACGAAATTGAATATAGATCTGAAAAATGAATTAATTAGATTCGAAAATGACCATACCCAAATTAAAAATCGGGGCCTCTGGGTTCTGATTTGCAAAAAAAAGTTGCCTCATGATCAACTTTAGCCAAAGATAGCAAAATTTATAGTCGATCTTAATCGAATCGATGCTACAGACACAACAATGAGGTTAGATCTAGCTCTAGATGCTCCCAATTTTTGCGGATCCTCTGGATTCATGTCTAGGTGCTGAAGCATGAACGGTCTTGAATGGCTACATGATGAAAATCCTCCTCAGCTCTGATACCATGTAAGAATTTGGCTTAGGCAAAAATTCACCCAAGAACTAAAGAACTCAACACAAGCACACAGTAGACCAAAATAGACAGAGTATGATCAGAATGATGATATTCATTCAATAACTTGATTCAAGAGTACACTAGGAGTGCCTGAATATAAAGGCCTCAGGAGAGCTTCTAGAATGCATAGAAGTCAGCATCATGATATGTCATACAACCAGGCACATGTCCACCAGATATGGGTTATCCTCCATTAAGCACGAGATTAAGTGCGATGATGTGAGGATTAGCCTACAATGGTGTAGCACGCAAATTAGTGGTGTAGACAACATGTGCTAAATAAGGAGTGCGGATAACTGTGTTGTCAACATGAAAACTCAGCTAATGATGCATACTCCTGTGTTGTAGACACCATGTGCATAATTAGAGTTGTGTAACTCAATGAGAGTTCACAAACTCCTAAGTGTCTCACATAAAATAATAATAAAATAATGTAAAATAATTAAATTATTCATTAACCTAAGTAAAACTTAAGTAAGTGTAATAAGTAAATACTTATTTACACCAACAAGATATTCCCAACTAGTAGGATCAATTATAGTTTTCCAAGGTGATAAAATTGCATATGCAAACACATCACTTGAATGCCAGGCATGAAGCACATTCCTTAATTTATAACGAATGGTTTGATATAAAGGCTCCTTCTCCTTTTCTCTAATGCCTTAAATTTTGATTATCAAACTTCTAAATATCTACCTCTACAATATCTAAATTTAACTTCACATTGTGTTGTAACTCTGGCATATGTGTTTGATCATCAATAGCTTTAATTTTAGCTTTCAACATTTCAAGATTGGTCAAAACCTTCACTTGTGGATCTCTCATGTCAATTACTTTATTTTTTGTTCGATCATTGATAGCCTCAAATAAGGGTGGAGAGCTCTAAACATTGGTGGAGATCAGTGGAGATCTAGAATTTTGTGGAGAGCTCTAAATGTTGGTGGAGAGTGTATATTTGTAATAGGCCATATGGAGGACTGCATAAAATAAATAAAAAATAAAAGAAAACATGACATTAGTCATTCCCCATTTGTTTTTTGTAAATTTTATAATCATGAGGCTCATTCCCTTGCAGAAGCCTCTGCCACAATGACATTACCTCTAAACCATGCAAAGGATGTAGATGTGTGTGTGTGTGTGTGTGTGTGTGTGTGTGTGTGTGTGTGTGTGTGTGTGTATACTAGGAAAAACGAGTAGAGTTAATGTCATTGTTAATGGGCATTATGTTTCCCCTGCATACATACATTATATATATATATATATATGATGTAGGAGCATTGCAAGTTTCCTTGTTATCTTGGTCATCTTTGTTCATTCTGCATGTTGTAGCTGAGTGCCAGTGGTTTCCAAATTTTTTGTTGTTGTCGAGTTGTTTAGTGGGTGTCGAGTTACTATAGCTCCTAGTGGGTGCTGAGTTATTGTAGCTCCTAGTGGTTGTCAAGTTACTATAGCCCCTTTTTCTAAAGACCTAAAAGATCATGTACAATTATCATGTGCAACTAAGAATACAACAATAATGTGTAAGCACTATAATAGACCAAAAACATGTGACCTTAACAATATAACATACCGCAAAAATGAGTTAGCCCATGGGCATCATGTATTCTCCATACAAGCTTTACATGGAATTGAGATTGTCTTTGTCCTATTGGTCTAGAGATATCATGCATAGTGATTTCATTCTATAACTTTAAGAACTTGTCAATGAAGGGCTCAATATACACACTCATATTTTTAACTTGGTACTTACCTAGTAATTGAATGAACATAAATATTACATAATTATTATGACCATTTTCATGCACTATTTATAAATTAATTTAGATAACTATTAAATGAAAAAGAACCTGGCACAATCATTGACAATATTATGTGCTCCATATTTATGGACATCCAAGGAGGAATGTTATTGTTAATAACAAAAATAGGCCACACTCTCATATCTCCAAATGGATTGACACTGTCCATTACCAATGAAAACTTGAGATTATGAGGATCTTCTTTAAAGTGTGACATTTTTCTTCTATCTCTTTAAATGCAGAACCATCTACAAGCATTTGCATAATGTCAACTTGACTTCTACTATGTGCATGGCAATCCATATATTGTGCCAAGCTAGTGCACCTAAATAATCATTGAAAATATGGAATAATGGGAATGTGCCAAAGAACCTGGTGAAGCACCTTTTTTGTTATTTGATTTGACCAATATATACTAGTATGACAATTAGGGCATTCTATTGCAAATTCATGTTGTTTATGATATAGAATGTGATCATTGGGACATGGATGTATTGTCTGATACTTCATTCCAATTTGATTCATAATGGTAGATAATTCTTGGTACGAATGAGGTAGAATATTTGATGGTGGTAACAAAGACTCACCTATCAACCTAAAATAAAAAATATGCATTGTTAATATAATGAATAGAAATGGTATGCTAACATTGAAGATGACAAAAATGGTATACCTTGGCATGCGTGACATTGCTCCATTGGATAAACCATTCATAACCTTCAAGTTCAACAACAACACTATAGCAGAGAGAAGAGTTGTTTGAGAGCCTTTGTATAGGGGCTCATGTGCCTTCTCAACTAAAGGTATATCAAGACCATCTTCATCATCATTATCAGATGCGCTAGTACCATCATTGTGAGCATCTTCATCTTCTACACCAATACCATCTTCTTCAATCATTTCCTCTAGTACATTATCATCTTCTTCCATCGGAGTGTTATCCTTAACCTAGATATTCACACCTCCATGTTCCTCTAGTAGGAAATCCACATTCAACAATGGACAAAAATCATGGACCCCTTCAACATGACCATGTTGCCTACAATGACTCTGGGCTATTGTAATTATAATTCGTTGATTCTTTAAACCCTTACACTTTTTGCCAGGACAATTACATTTATTAGCTTTTCTTCAGAACTAAGACCACAATGTAGCCATTTTCACATTATTTTTTTCGAGGTTCATATTGTTAGGCGTGGTCTTTCTTCATAGGAAAATATATCTACAAAAATATTGGACATGTTGTACTTAATGTTTATATTTGCACATATGGTTTTGAAAGAAAAATTTGGTGTAACTAATGTGTATATCTACAAAAATATTGGACATGTTGTACTTAATGTTTATATCTGCATATATGGTTTTGAAAGAAAAATTTGGTGTAACTAATGTGTATATCTACAAAAAAATTGGACATGTTATACTTAATATTTATATCTACACATATGGTTTTGAAATAAAAATTTGGTGTAACTAATGTGAATATCTACAAAAATATTGGACATGTTGTAGTTAATGTTTATATTTGTACATATGGCTTTAGAAAAAAATGGGTCACCTTGCTCAAATCCACTCATATTATAATATCAATAACTTTCATTGACATAAATTCAACAACTTTTGTTGAGCCTTTCCATTACTCCTTGTTTGTCATGCGTTGGGGTCATTTAATAGGGTAAGATTGTATTTAGTGTAGAGTATGCACATATCAGAGTTGTGATTGTTTATTTTAGTAGCTTAGTATGATTAATTCATTCTTGTAGTTTTTTGGCAACCCCTTCACCATTTTCCTTGATTTAAAAAACATTAAGGATTTGATTGAAGAGAAGATTGAAAAGAAGCTCAAAAAGTGGAATAATTGTTACCTTTCCTTGGCTAGAAGAAATGAGGTCTACCAAAATATATTGTCCTCTTACAATATCTATTCTACTTCTCCCTTGATGCTCAACCATTACTAGTTTAATATTATACAAAAGTAGATTAGCGATTTCAGATTTGATGGCAAGGGGGATTTGAAGGCACATGGTGTGAAATGGGATTAGTGTGCCATGAACAAAAGAAAAGGGGGATTGGGCTTGAAGGATCTTAGAACAAGGGTTGGAACTTGCTACTAAATAGATTTTCAAGACACTACAAGTAATGGAACCTTTAAAAGTCTTGGTTAGATACAAAATTAGTAGGGCAGTCCCAAGTAGAGGTTCCTCATTGAAGGATTTACACTTTTGTGACCTTATTATTGAATCCTTTTTCATGATTTGTTTCTAGATCTAATGCTATAAATCCTTATAAAAAGGATGGGATAATGTTAGACAAGATATTACAAAGAATGGGAATATATCATAAAGTAATATAATATGTGAGGAAAGTTCTGGTTGATGAAACTTGGTGCATAGAAACATGTCACTAGCTTTACTACAAGGGCGCTCAACAAGAGCATGAGCATGGTATAGAAAGGGAATTCAAATTTTGATGTGGAAAACTATTGGTCTGGGAAGAAGTATGTTAGTTTAAAATTAAAAAAAAAAATAGTTTGAGATAAATGTGATTTTAGTTTAAACCAATTCTATTTCATGAATTGCCTATAGTCATGGGTTATTTATTATTCTTCATTTATTTTAAAGTAAATTGTTATTGTGTATAAGGATAAAAACATTAGCATGAAGTTACTTCTAAAGTTGATGCGTGAAAAAGCATTAGAACTTTAATTAATTACAAAGGGGACACTGTTGTTGAGAGAGGATTCATAGTTTGATAAGAAAGGAAGTTGTGGAATTGCTCATAGGAGATAATACAAGAAAAATCCAAAGGTACTCAAATAAATTTCTCAAGACTTGAATAGGTATATCATTTATAGTAATACTCATTTAGGCTCCTAGCAAACATTAGAAATCAATTTGGTTTCCATGATATTATCCACATATCTAGATATTGTTGTTTGTGAACTGTTTTACAAATCACAGAGATGAAAACTATACTTGCAATTTGAGAATTAATAAATTCATTAGAACATACATTGTAGAGATGTTCTAAAAGTATGGAATCTACATATACTCTGGATAATACTAAAATTTGGTTCATTTTCACAAATGTAATTATCAGATATTGAGAACTAAAGGTTGTAATTCACATCTTGTGACAGTATAGTGTTCAGTTTGCAACATAACATATTGAGTTAGAAGTTGAAGTCCATTGCAGAGGTATAAACATTATTATCTGATTTAACTTGTGTCATCAAGAGTTGAATTGTTTTATGAAAGTCCTAGTTTATTCATACTTGTCCAAAAATTGTAAACTTTTTATGATATGTTTTGATAGATTGGTGCTCACATTAAATTATTTATACTTAAATGTTTGAACATGTCTATATATATTTCCAATATGTGTATGTATCAATGAACTCAAACATATACCAAAGGGGAAAAATTTATTGAACCCATGTACCAAAAGTGGAATCCAAATTGACAACTTAGATGAAAATTTAAGCATAATTTAAATACTCCATTTGAGTTGCAAAAAACAACATCAAGGCTTCAAAATCCAAAATTAATCACCACACTTTTCAAATCATCATCGCAATCTAAATGGCCAACTAAGCATAATCCCAACAATAGAAACCAAGAATGGTTGGAGGTGTGTTTATTTATATGATAATATAGTTGATAGATACTTGATGATGCTTGCAGAACTTGCTAGAAAATGCAAAAAGAGTTAGTGATCCACAAAGCTTGACATTCATGTTTTTGTCAAGTTTAAGTAATTGGATTTTTCATAGTAGGGTCCATAAAAGGGGTTACACCTTTTCTTTAACCATAAGAACGATACTATGGAAATAGAAAGTACAAGTTACTGAAGTAAAATAGATATATATCTATTCAATGGGAGCTCCTCATATATAGATATAAGCTTCAAGTTGGTCTTGGGGTATTGAAAGTCTCTCCACTAGTTTAGGGAATTTTGTGTTGTGTGGCAATTTGCAAACATATTGTTTTTAAAATTTATAATCTTAGAAGAGAAAAAGATATTATCTATTTTGATATAATTTCCATAATTTATAACATATACTCAAGTGACTTCTACTTAAGTTATTTCCAAATTATAGGTTTGCATTGTGTATGGGTGATAGTGTTGGAAGATACAACTTGGTAATTACCAAAATAATAGATATGCAAAGAAAAACAAGAATATAAATTGAATAACTTCATACATAAATTGAATATAAATTCTATTATCTTGCAACGCCAACCAAGAGAGATCCAATGCAACATCAATTACAACAAATAGGCCCTAAAGACTAATAAGGAATTCTATGGAAATAGAAAAATATCATAAGTAGTGAGAGGGAAAATTAAATTAAGGGCTTTTTAAATCTTGTATAACCTAGAACATAGCAAAGGATAAAGTATTCTTGAAAATTTGTACTTACCCATGTTATAAAACCAAATTATAAGATATATAAATAGTATGAAAGTGATTTAAGTATGAAAATCATACTGAATTGGGTAAGTCAACAAGTGGGTGAATAGAGATGTGATACATGAATCTGCTTAACAAAAGGATTTGAATGAAAGCTATAATCTAGTGTTTGATGCAAGTGGAAATTTTGTTGTTGCTGATATTGGTAAAAATTTTCATTTTTGTTCTTAAATCACTTAGGAAGTTTTTCTAATGGATATGCAACAATACTTTTGAGTGAAATGAACTTCTAAGAAACTTTGACCTTTATTTATTTTTGCAATGGTCTAACCTATATACCAATTGATTGAAAAATTGAGATCATTCCAATGGGATCCTAGGCTAGAAATATCTAATGTCTCAAAGAGGTTCTTTTTTCTACATCAAGCTTAATTATACTTGTTGCCTTGCAACATCAAGAACAATGATGCATGCATTCTGATCAAGAAATTTTGCAATTTCTTGACTCCCAAGATGAATTTTTTGATTTTGAAATTGGTGTACTACTTGCATCCTAAATTCTATCATTTAAATTTGCCTTTCAAGTGTGGTGATTGCAATATTTGTTGAAAGGTCTAAACACAAAATGTCTCATAATATTGGTGTAGGTTTAGAATATACATACAACTTTATGATCTATTTAAATTTGACATGTCCAAATTAAATTATCTATGAAACCAAACATAATCACATGGTATCATTTTACAAAAGCAATGCATTGAGCATTAGATAATGTTATCATAAATGATGACATCAAGTTATGAGGGAAAATTTAGAATTTTTTTTGCAAATGAACTTTGAGACAAATACTAAAATAGGAAATTCAATTCATATAACCTTGGCTTACTACTTACATCATAAAACTCCCAAGTTACCCAAAAGAAACTAGGTCAATAATGGGGCTTGTCACATTCATTACTATCACATTCAATGTCATGATGTGGTTATCTAAAAAATTAAGGTATAATGAAGAGGCTAAAACTGTTGGAAGGTAATTATCCATGAATTTTTTACTACATTTCTTTTAGTGTATGGAAAATTTTTATGAACATGTAATGCCCCCTTTTGGGATATAACCAATTTTTCTTTAAAGGATAAAAAACCTAGAGGCACAACTTCTTTGCAAGAGTATTCTCTCACTGAATTACACAGTAGTTATTGAATTTAGTAGAAGAATCAATCATTGAACAAAATATAATGAATATTTATATTTTTAAACATGCATAGTAGAGCTTCAACCATTTTAGAAACCTAAGGGGAAAACTCCATAGGATGTCGGGATACTATCCTTGACAATTAATCCCCATATCATCAAACAAGAAACTAATTCAATCTGAGCCCTTAGCCCACAAGTAACCAACTCAATGGGGGCCCACACAACCAACTCATTCATTGCCTACCTAATGGATAGGGCCTGTATTCCTACATCCCTATTGTGTTTCCTTGCCCTTTCTAATAAGATTGTTGTATTACATCTAATGAGTGATTATGATTTATAACTCCGAAAAAAACTATTGTGTAAATGACATCTTTCATGTTATTTACTTTAGAACTTTAATAGTGAAGAGATTTTCCCTCTTGATGCTACAAAAAACATTTTCAGATTTTTTTTTTTACCTCTTTCTTTAAGTGATACAAAAGTGGAGATACCTGAGTTGGTAGCCCTTGACAATTTTTTGGGTGCATTTATGTCATGAATACTCAATGTAAAGGGATGATTAATATGAACTATGTGATCATTTTATTCAAAATTTCTTTGTCAAGGAAATGGGTGCCTAATGAACCCAATAAACTTCTATGAACATCACCATGGCCATTTACCAACCCACTCAATTTGAAGCATTTTTTCACAACTTGAATTACATATCTAAGTCCACTTGAAGCATATTTTCCTCCAAGATTAGATGGTTTATTAATTAATCTTGTAACTAATCTTTGTGTTAATCATCTTTGATAATAGTATGATGGAAAGAAAAGAAATTGTAATTAGTGTTTCTTGAGGTATTTTAGGCTAGCAAATGTTTTCAAATTATGCTAGTTATCTCATTCTGTACTTAATGGTAGATGATTTGTCCATTATCATCTCCCTTGATTGTGCTGATATTCACTATTGTAGAAAAACACTTTCTTAGGAATAACTTAGAAAATTATACAAGTCAAAGAGTTTTATCCTAGTTGTCTCATTCTATAATTAATTGGGAAAATCTTGAGAAAAAATTAGCAAAAGAAGGAAAAATTCAAAAACATTGAGGAAAAGCTTGCCTTTTTTGGTTTCATGCCAAATAAAAACTAGAGATAAAATCAAACAAAATGAGTTTATAACATGAACAATGGAATTTGTTAATTAAATTGTTAATTACACTGCATAATTCAACATTATAGTTGAAGCCTAGAAGTTGATTTCAATTTACAAAATATTAAATATATAGTCAACCAACAAAGTGACAAGATAGGGATGGAGCATATGAGGTTGGCTACTATTATCTAAGGGCTACAAATCATGATGTTGAAGATTTAGGATTCAAACTCCCAATTTGATTGATCTCAGATTGATCATATGTATCCTATGAGATAATAGGCCCTGACCATTTGTGGTCCATTTTGAATGTTGATGAACCTTTTCAAGGTCACACATAAGATTGAAGAAATAATATAAAATATAAATCATTTTGGGAAATAATCGGCAAACTAGAGAAGTAGGCTTTTAAGAAAAAAGGAGTAGGCTTCACAAGTCCTCCTATGGCTATAACTTCCATATCCAATTCATAATCCATCATAAAGCACATTTTCCCGCGTTTGGTTGTGTCATACCCTATTTGATTTTTTATGAGAATTCAAAACTTTATTCTAAATATTTTGCTATTTCTCTTAGAATTTAACTTTTAGTTTTTTATTAAAATGCATTGATTCATGTTTCATAAACTCATATATTATTAGAATGAATTGCACATTTCACTTATTACACCTAGGTGATGTTCACAAAGGTGAATTGGAACTTAGGTTTTAAGATAAACTTCTGACAATAAAGAATTCTTATCCAATCTAATAGGTAGAACATATCAAACATATCGATTCATGTTTTCTAAGTTGTGATTTAGAAAAAAATTTTGACCTATATTTAAAAATTGTGAAATGTAAAAACTCATCTCTCATGATCATAGTCATATTCATAAAGATTAGTTTTTCTTTAAGCCTCATTCTAAAGATTTTATCAATTCTCTTCTCTTATGACACTTTTTATGTTTATAGAATTTTGAAAAATAAGACTTTCCAACAAGGAAACCCCAAAAGGGATCTTCTATTTATTGTGATTCCCAAGTGAAATTGGAGTGAGATTTGAGGACATTGGAGCTCTTGATCAAGTAAAAGAAAAAATTAAAGACTTGATAATGATTCCCTTACAAAGGTTTGACCTATTTTCTAAAGGAGAACTTTTATAGATTAGATTTTATTAAATAGATTGAAGATGGTCAAAATTACAACATAGTTTGAAAAGATAATTTGATCCACATGATTAGGACATGGGTGCATGATAATTAACTATAATTGGTTGTAAGCTACATGATAAAGGGAAATAGTGAGAAGTACATTGCCTCTTAAATGAAGAAGCATACATCAGTTTTCAATTAGATCACTCCACATACACTACTATTATTATGGCAATGGATGAGGTTGTAAAAGGTCGCATAATAATGAGATTGAATGACATGGTGGGATTTTCCAATTCTATGCCTGAAGAGCCAAATATAATATATATAGTTAGCACGAAAGATAAAGCCTCTATTCAGAGTAGCTGAGTGGTAGGGAAAATATTTTTTATAACATGAAAAAGTTATATAAGAATTGATAGAAGAAATAAATAAGTATAATAATACATTAGCTATTTTGTAGAGGATCATATATCTATAATGGATTTGAAAGTTTTCTTAACTCTGTTAAAATCCTTTGCAAAATGCGTTCAAAATCAATTTGATCTCATTTATTTGTGAGTTCTTAAACTCTAGTTGTTGTGTGCCAACATGATACTCTGTGAAATATTTTGAATCTTTCTTAGGATGTTTCTTTTGGATTTTCAATATGATTGATTGCTTAATGTGCTAATTTATTTGATATGAAATAAGGATTATTAAATATATTGGGAACAAACAATAATCAAGAGATTCATATCATTCATCAATGGAAAGCTATAGATTTAAAACAAATTCAAATGTGGATGTGGAGTTTTAGAGTCAGAGATTTAAAAAAGAAATTCAAACAACAAATGCGAAGTTTCAAACATGCATCGATAGCAGGTCAAATGGATCAAGCCTTTCTTATATGTGATTATCTTGCATATGTCCTAGATAAGGCCAAGGTACTAACCTAAAAATGGCTCCTACACTATTCTAGATTGTTTCCAAAAACACACAACACCAAATAACAAAATAACAGTTTTCTTTTTCTTCATTATGGGCCTGATTTGGTCAAAATTTTGACCTGTAGACACCTAAATCTAATTACAACAATAGGTAATCATATTTAGTCATCTCCTAGGACATTATTTTATTAAATATTCATTATTTAATTAATTAATTGTCATCCCCTAGTTAATTAATTTATTTAATTAACTATAGTCCAATTGATAAAATCAAATGATAACCCAAAATCAAATTATCAAATAAATCCCTATTCCTCTATTAAATTAAATAAATTCTCAAAATCTATCTTATTTAATTCCATACTCTCATTTTATTAAATAAATCATTTAATAAAATATCTAAACTCCTAAAACATCCCTAAGACCAACCTTTACTCCTAGTCCAACCCATTCAACCATACTAACCTCACTTAGCCACCTAACTAACCCATCCCATCAAAACTAAACCACTTAAACCCTAACTCCCTTTCTAAGCTAATCCTAATCCCCCTCCTAAACATGTGCACAACTTTAAGCAAGGGATAAGAATTTCTAACCCAAGCTAAAGTCAACAAACTCATCCTCACCCTTACCCTCCAACATTTATGACTCTTACATCCCTCTTACATACTCAACCTCCCTCATTACTCCCTTGACCAACCCTTATCCTATCCTCTCACACTCATCCTCCTTGTGAAAAGTGTCACTTTCCTATTGGCTCTAAAAAATCACAATCAATGTGCTCCCCTTTGAATGCATCTTGACCCACCCTCACTATTTTGTCATCCTTGCATCTTGACCATCCATCTTTCTACCCCTTGGCCTATAAATGAAACTCTGTCCCTTCACAAAGATAATCCACCTTTCATGCAAAGTTATAATGCTATTTTGAGAGCCTAAAAACTACCAAAATACCATCATAATATTGATATCCCTCGATACCTCCATTGTTGAAACCCTCAGCCATACACACACTTGGTAAAAACCTCAATCCTTTGGAAGCTTGAGCACATGAGCATACATCCCCTCCCATCAAGGACATATCCACTTCATCATGGGTTATACCATAAGGAGTCTACCATTCTTGGTTTGCTTCCTTTTGTGGTGATAACCTTGGTCCTATCTTAAGTGTTAACTTGTTTAGTTGTGTGAATTCTCTTGTTAATAGTTAGTATTCATTTTACACTACTAGATTAGGTGATACATTTTGGCACGCTCGGTAGGATCCCACATTTGGGTCACTATAATCATTTTTTTTGCTTTTTTCATGCTAAACTAACCAAAATGACATTTTGTGCTTATGGGTGTGTGTAGGTGGTTTGCTAATATTTTTGCATGGTACACAAGTCACTCATTGGAAATCATGCTCCTAGCCATATAATTGGTTTTTGTTTTAGAGCACTTGAAAACTCACTTTGTTCACAATCTTGCCACCACAAGAACATGAACCCGTGATCGTGGGATTGCAGCCATAAACCAATAGGAACATGAACCCATGAAAGTGACATTGTTTTTCACCACTAAAACCTCATCTGCACATGTCATAAAAATAGCCACCACATCCCTGCTGACATCCATCCTGTGGGAATGCCAACATTTACTAGCAGGATCACTATATAACACCTATAGGAATGCATCACCCAGATAGTCAACTATCAAGAAACCACTTCCTCTATTTCTAATCAAACTCACTGACACACCTTTCTATGGGAACACTTCTCAAGTGTCCATGAGATTGCCTTTTTGCAAGATTTCTCTATGTCATTTAATCACGTAGCCTATTTTTCTTGTACTTTTCACCAGTCCATGTACATCAATCCCATGACCTTTGACCACATTCCCATGCCTACAAGATTGCTACCTATACCCACGAGTTTGCAGCATTGACTAGTTTGCAATAAATTCTGACATTTCTCTATTGCAAGTGTTTTTTGGAGGAGAACACTAATTGGTTTCTTGTAGGTTTTTGTCATCATGACTGTGTTTCAAGGTTTAAAATTGAACAAATCTCATTTTTTCATGGAATGAATGACTAAGTCTTTAGGGAATTTTTTTGGAATGCTTGAATAGCTTAAGTAAATAATCCACTCTTGAATGACAAATGTTTAAAATTGAACCAATGTGATGAACAATTTATTTAAGGCGCAAATGAACATTATGTGCAAACACTTTGATTTTTGGGCTTAAAATAAATCCATCAAATCTCGAATGCCTTAAAGATAAACTTGCTCTTATTCCCTCCTCTTTAAAGCTTTCAAGCTCAATTTTCCTTTTGTTGACTCAATTTATTTTGTTGGTGACATTGTTAAGTTGGAAAGAACCTTTGAATGCTAATCACATGTGTCTTCAAGTCATAAAACAGTGCACTAAAGTGTCCAAATAGAAATGAACCAAGTGCCTTGTGTGTTCTGAGATTGTGCCCTCTAGCACATCTTTTTCTTCTCTAATTCTTGCATCTTAAGACCTTAAAATACATGATGCATGTACCAAAAGTTGTTAGCAAGATCATCCACAACAACCTAAGAGTGCTTCTTGGTTTGCCTCACAATAGGTGTATCATAGTCATGCTTTGGGTCATGCTTAGGAATAATATATTCAAACTAAGGACTATGTTTCTCACTATGAGGTGCATTTAATCTTGTCTTGACCCAGGGATGTATACTTGAAATGGTCAGCATAGTATGTGCACTAGGTCTCTTAATGAGTCACTAAGCTTATGTTGCAAGAAAGTAAAATGCAAGAACAATAACTTACGCTATTGCTGCAAGAAACTAACACACTTAACTCTATGAATACTAGAAATAAAATGAAAGGCTAAAAAATATTCCAACTCAATTCATCCACTATAACTATTCTCACATATGATGTAGGAACATTCATGAAGTGTGATGCTACAGGAAGGAACTTACAACTTCTACTTACAATACTAAAAATGCTTGGAAATAAATCTATACTATCCTAATCTAATCCACCTTCCAAGTGGCCCTCCTTGGTTGGCTTCAACTAAACTACTAACATAGGATAGAAGCCAAAAAATTATTTCATTACATTTCAGAAATTCATTACATAACACATAGAGCTGTAAAAACACAACTCACTGTAAAAGTTAACATTATGTTCTCATAAACTCTTTTCTTCTAACTAAACTAACACGCTTGGTCCAATTTTTATATATAGGAGATCGACACTTATTCCAAAATAGAAAATTAAATATCCTAGCTATAAATATGTAGGAGAGAAAGAAGGAAAATGACAACTTAAGGCAAGAAGAAGAGATAATGGCTTAAGGCAAGAATAATAAAGTCTAAACATCTGCTTGCCATAGGAATAAATGTAGAGAATGTAGTAAGTCTTCATAGATCCTCCATACTCACTATCATGTCCTTTGGAACCATTATGACTTTCCTCCACCATGGCTAAACCTCAACTTTCTTTTCTCCTTGAAAGCTATTGGCACTCATCTTTGAATTCTTCCAATCATCTTTCAGCTTCATTGCTAACAGGTTAGTTACAATGTAGAGATAATTGCAAATAAGCATTTTCAAATTAAATTCAAATATAAGAACACACATTTTGATAATTATATGAAATACTACATCATGTATATGACTTTGGCAAAAGATGACATACTATCTACCCATAGGTTAATCATTGGTTTAGGTAAACATAGATCCACAAATGTCTTGATGAAAATGAAATAGAGTATTAACAATGTGTTTAAAAACTATCATGAAATAGAGGCAATAATTAGCCTCATCATCTGCCCCCTAGTAAACTAATGCTTTTCCTCAAGCATGGTATTTCCTAGTCAGTGACCTGAATTCCCCCACTTTTGCCCTTCCTTTCCTATTGCTCTTGAAGGTGTAATAAAATCCTCGTGTTCTTTCCCAAACCTCCCTTTTTTTGTCCTCCTGTAGCTTGTCAATTTTGTTAGCATTAATGTCATATAAAGGTGACATGAGCATTGGAGGTCACATAGTAAGTGGGCACCATAATTTGGGTCTAGCATGTTTTCCTAGCTCTAGATACTTTGGAGCTCGGTGAAGGGTAGCTTCCAAGTTGACAAGACTATTTGGCTCTGACTTTTTAATTGACTTAGGTAATTTGGCTCATCTACTTCTAACACTAGTCATAGCTCTTTGGAAAGAAAAGTAGGGTAAATTCTCATAATCAACATAGGCTTTGGCTCTAGCAATGAAAATTATATCCCTTACTCCCTTGTTCTTATCCCCATAAGTTAACCTGAACTAGTCCCTAAGAACTTCTTCTGGTTTGTTGCTTTCAACTCTTAATGATAGGGGTTCTATCATTTCCTCATCTCTGTAATTATTTAGCTACCTATTATAGTTTTCTTCATTAGACATCTAGGACATCAAAGCTCTTAAATGTATATATCCTATATAAATTAAAGGGTTCCATTTAGTTTTTCAAGGGATAACAAAATTGCACATATAATTCAGAAAGAAAATTTTGCTACTAGGATGGCAGAGTCTGATATAAACCATAAAATTCTTGGGCTGATTTAAACTCTACATTGATATTCTTAAGGGTTAGCATGAGTTGGAAAAGAGAAATTGTTCTTTTAAACAGAGAGCATAAATTCTTGGCACCAGTCTACAAGCAAGTGCTTGATCAACCAATTTGAGGGCATGATCCATGCTTTGTTTTTGATTCACCAACTAGTCCTTTAAATCTATAATTTCTACATTTAGAGACACTATATTTTTCTTCATTCTTTTCCTCTCCTCTTCTCATAAGGCCTTAGCAAACATATGTTGTCCAAACAAGTAAAAAAGGAGTTTCCTTTAAATCTGTAATTTCTACATTCAGAGACACTATATCTTTCTTCATTCTTTTCCTCTCCTCTTCCCATAAAGCCTTAGCAAACATATGTTGTCCAAACAATTGAAAAAGGAGTTTCTATAGGGTAATGGAACCACTATCTTCCTAATGGTTTCTTTTCCTCTTTCTCTATTCCCTCCATAATTTTTCTACAACATCAATAAACTATGTTTATTTATAGGGAACTAGGGCAGTGTTTGGATCAACTTGCTTAGGAACTATTTCATCCCTACAACTTGAAGTACCTGGTTGGTCTGCTAGGGTATCATTTGGATTTTCATTAACCTCAACCCTGCATTGCTTGTTAAGGTTTTCAAGAATATTTTTAGTTTTAGGGTGAGGAGGAGAGTTTTCAAGAACAATCTGTATAGGAGATTCTTTAGTAGATGGCTTGGATGAGGGGGATTCTTTAAAAAATTGTCCTCTCATTCTAGGACTTCTTCTTATAGGGGTTTCTTCTAATATCACAACCTTCTGCCTACCTCTTCCTTTTGGTGTCTCTATAGTAGGAGTAGCTACTGTAGGACCCTTCTTAATTCTCTTTTGCCTCACAACTATAGGGTTCGACTCTTCTTTTACTAGAACAAAGATTTCTTTTTGTTTTCTCTTTGTTTTGCCAGAGGTAGGTTTCTAGGTTTCTTGAACAGGTGAAGGCACAATCTCTTGCACATTTTCTTGAACATTTTATTATATGTTTTCTTGTACATTGCTTTGCACATTTTTTGGCTTTAGCCTCTTGGGTGCTTTTTTTAACGGATTCATTAGTGGGAATTAAATTTTTCTCACTAGGCTATTCATGCAAGGTAGCCTAGGGTTGTAAGGTTTTGGCTTGGACAAATTATGCCCATTATAGGGGAGAAACATCCCTAAGTTACCTTTCTATAAGTAATTTAATTAGGGTATGATGGGTGATGGAATTGTCTTTTCCTTTTTGAGTTTCTTCCACACTAATACACAACATATTATACAAGAAATTGGAAACATTAACTGGATGATTATGCCTTATACAACTCAACAATTTAAAATGATGTGCATGTAAATATGAAAATCTACCTTTGCATGTAAGGTACCTGATAATTTGCATTACTAGTTCATTTTATGGTGGCATAAGAGACATTCTCTTACATCGTTGCTTGGTAATGTCCATCTGAGGGTCAGTTGGTATGACAAATTGAGCTTTGGCCGAACTTGCATCATGAGTGCTGGGATAATGTTCTCCTATCATTGGTAACCCTATGACTTATTCTATACATTCCTCTATAGCAACCACTGTTAAGCCCCATATAGAAGCTTCCCCTTCATCAAACACCCTTGTGAATTCTGTGGCTACTTCTTCATCATATGTAGACAAACTTTAAAAGTACGCTAACCATCCACATGCATTAAACTTCCTCATAGCTTCTACATCTGAGAGAAAAATGGTATACTCTATTGGTTCTCTCCTCTACAATTGTCCACCCATTCTTTGTTAACACTTCACTATGTGCACTGCTTCACTGTTTCCCCCTTACAAATTTAGGCTTCAATTGTAGTTTTATAGACCATTTCACATTTCATTTGATAGATAATTAATGCCATAATGATTCATTATGAGCAATAATATGGCTTTAATGAGAGAAAATCATGGAAGTGTGTGAAAATCATCTGAAAATGGAGTTCAAATCACTTAAAATTTAAACACAAGTCACATCACAACCTGACAATAAAATTATTCAAAAATAAGGGTTACAACACCTAGCCATTTGTGTACTTAAGGAAATATGAAGATTTGAAATTTTTTTATGAATAAATGTAGTCATTGGGTTTTAGTAACCTTCCCTGCTCCCTATGAAATAAGGACAAGTGTCTAAACTTGTCAGACTTGGTATGAGGGTAGAAAACTGACATAATGTTGTCATCATATAAAGAATGTAGTATTAAATATAATTAACAAAATCTATGGACTATAAATGAATTATAATTTGAAAACCTTATACCTATTAATTGATTCTTGCACATACCAAAAATGTGGTGGAAGTGATATTAGTGATAGCATCCATCAGTATCTCATGGGGTTTATTGAAAGCATGAGAAATTGATGACGTGGAAAGTGGGTGGATGGAAGATCAAGAAATGAGATGATGTGGATGGGTGGAAGGTAAAGAAATAAGATGGAATGAGAAAGTGAATGGAGAAATTTGGAACTTTATGTGAGCATAAAGTTTTTATTAAGAACATGCACAAAGAACTTAATGTTGAAGAGCGGTAGGGAGAAGGTTGACACCTTTAGCTGCAAGAAGAGTTACCTTGTTTGTATTTGAATTTGGCCACTAGAACTTCTATAGGAAGTCCTCTTTTGTTTGGGGCCATTTATATAACTTGAGTCTATGACCATTGACTAATAATTTGAAAGGTACTAGATCAATGGTAGTTAATTGAACAACTCCATTATCAAACACATGACTGATTTCATATGGACCCAACCATCTTGTTTGCAGCTTGTCTGACATGTCTTTAAATCTAGAATCATATAGTAGTGCCCAATTAGCAACTTGAAATTATTTATTGATAATATGAGAGTCATGCCATTGTTTCCTTTATTTTTGTATAATTTTGGTGCATTCCAAAGCAGCTTTGAGCATTTCATCTAGAGAGTTAAGATGTAGAAGACATTCTCTTTGTGCTATAGGAAAGTTCAATTTCTAGCTCCATTGCAATTCTCAAAGTTTTATGTTGAAATTCAATGGGGAGTATTGCTACCTTTCCATATAGGAGCTCAAATGGTGTGAATCCTATAGTAGTCTTCCATGTTGTTCTGTAAGCCCAAACAACTTCTTGTAATCTACTAGTCTAATCTCTATGATGTAGATGAACCATTTTTGTTAGGATGTTCTCCAACTCATGGTTTGTGACCTCTGTTTGTCCATTAGCTTGAGGGTGATAAGGACTAGATTTCTAGTGCCTGATGTTATACTATTTCATCAACTCTAAGATCTAATAAGGACTAGATTTCTAGTGCCCGATGTAATACTATTTCATCAACTCTGAGATCAAATTAGAGCTAAGTTTTTCACCTTGGTCAGTGACTAGCTCTTTGGGTACACCATAGTAGGTAAAAATTTCTTCATACATAAATTCTACAACTTTTTCATCATGAGCATGATTCATGGCTTTGACTTCAACCCATTTTGTCAGGTAATCAATGCACATAAGAATATAGGATTTCCCATTAGATGGAGGATCAATTGGACCAATGAAGTCCATGCCCCATTTGTCAAATGGTGTTAATGCCATCTGAGGGTTAAGAGGCATTTGATCTATTCTTGTTGGTTGGCCCATCCTTTGACACTTATCACACTTCTGTGCATAGTTGGCTACATCTTTGTGAAGTGTAGGCCAATAATAACCAGTTGTCAAGATTCTCAAGGCTGTTCTTTTTGTTGCAAAGTGTCCTCCGCATGGTCCATTATGACATGCATGTAGAATATTTCATATTTCTCATCCTCTCTCACACATATTCTCATAACTTGATCAAGTCTAGTGTAAAAAAATGGATTATCTATCTAGGAGAAATGAAAACTTTTCTCTACAAGAAGCTTCTTTTCCTTGTAAGGAAAATGTTCCAGCATTTTGTTAATTGCAATGTAATTAGCAATGTCTGTATACCATGGACTTTGAACAGCAATATGAAATAAATGCTCATCTAGAAATGTGTCATCTACCAAAGTAGTGTTAGTATCATCATGATGGATTCTTGATAAATGATCAGCTACAACATTGACTTTTCTAGGCTTATCAACAATAGTTATATCAAATTCTTGCAACAATAGTAACCATCTTGCTAATCTATTAAATTATAGCAGGTTTATTCATGAGATATTTAATTGTTGCATGATCAATATGCACAAATATGGAATAGCTAGTTATATAAAGTTGAAATTTGTTAAGGGCATAAACTACTGCTAGCAATTCTTTTTCTATCACTGTGTAGTTTAATTTTGGTCCATGAAGGCTTTTGCTAATATAATAGATTGCATTTTCAATATTTTGGGATTGTTGTGCTAGAATTGCACCTATGGCATAATCAAAGGCATATATATATATATATATATATATGAAAAGGTGAATTCCAATAAGGGCCTTGTAAAACTAGGGCTATAGTCTGAAGTTTCTTAAGCTGTAGGAAGGCTTCATCACATTCAGATTACCAACTAAATTCAACTTCTTTTGTGAGTAACTTAAATAAGGGACTAGCTATTTTTCTGAAATCTCTTCTAAAACATCTATAATATCTAGCATGACCTAGAAAAGATCTTATATCTTTTGATTTTGTAGGTATGGGAAATATTTGAATTACCTCTATCTTAGCTGGATCCACTCATATTCCTACAGCTGATATGAAATGACCAAGGACCATGCCTTCTTGCATGAGCATGAAACACTTTTCACTGTTAAGTGCCAAATTATGTTCTTGACACCTTACCAAAAACTTTTCAATATTCATCATTTCTTCCTCAAAAGTGACTCCAAATGTTTTGAAATCATCCATATATATTTCAATATAATCATGTGATATATTAGCAAAGATGCTAATAACTGCTCGTTGGAACATTGTAGGAGCATTACATAGACCAAATGGTAAAATAGAGTATGCAAAAGCACCCCATGGGCATGTAAATGTGGTTTTGTCTTGATCTTTAGGAGAAATACTAATTTAGTTATAACCACTATACCCATCTAGAAAAGAAAAATACTTCTTTCTAGCTAGAGTGTCTAGAACTTGGTCTATAAATGGTAAAGGAAAGTGATCATTTTTGGTGGCCTTGTTCAATTCTCTATAATCTACAAAAATTCTCCATTTTCCTCCTTTTTTAGGCACTATGACTAGGGGTGACAGCCATCTACTATCAGATATAGGATAAATAAAACCAGCATCAAGCAATTTTTGCAATTCAGTTTTAACTATCTCTCTAAGGCTTGGATTTATCCTTCTCTACGGTTAATAGAGTGGTAGACAATCTTCATTGATGTATATCATATGGGTGCATAATGTAGGACTCAACCCTTTCATATCACTATAATCCCATGCAAAGACCTTTTCATGCCTTTGAAGCAACTTTTTGATTGTTCCATTTGTGTGGGTATTAATTTGGGATTAACATGGAGATTATGACCTTTAGTTATTTCAATAGTAGTGGTGGACTCTATCATAGCAGCTTCAAAGATTGGACTTGCTTCTAATTCACATGATAAGAGTGGATGAAGAATGTTAATTTCTTTGAGAAAAGTACAATTCTTATCACATTCTTCATATGTGATCAATTCCAACACAAAACTTTTAGATACATCTTTTTCCACCACACAACTGTTAGTAAGGATACTTTGAAGTATTGTATCTTCCTCTTGTAGTTTTAGAAAGGATTTTCTATGCAACATCATGAGCTATATTATAGAATTTAACTCTTCTTATTCATCCCCTAAATTTGGCCAAATAGATGTGCTCAAATTTGGCAATGGTTGTGTTGGAGGATATAAATCAAATTTCTTTGTTGCTTGGCCATTCGATATGGTCATATTCCCTAATCTACACCTTATATTTGCATTAGCTATGGCTATCCATGGTCGACCCAAGATGACAAGGTAACTAGATAGATTAACTTTAGGGGATAAAATCATGAAGTCTACAAGATACTCTAGCAAATCTAAGGTTACAACTATGTTTTCTACCATCCCATCAGGGGTTACAATAGAACTATCTGCAAGTTGCAGAATTGTTGGAGTAGCCCTTAGTCCTTCTATTTTCAACTTCTTCATAGTGTCCTTGGTCATGACATTTATAGCAGTTCCAAGATCTATTAAAGCATTTTGAAAAAAATGACCATTTATATTGACATTCACCACTAGACTTCTTAGATCACAATATTTTGGTGTGATCAATTTCCCTAACACGGTGTCAGCCAACTGTCCCACAACATGGACTGTGGTGGGGTGCTTTTTCTTCCTTCCAAGCTTCTTCAAGAAAGTATCTCTAATGGATTTTCCACAAATTGGAACATCTTTAATGGCTTGGAACACAGGTATTTGGACATGTATGTTCTTCAATTGATCAACATTATTAGAAGGCTATTCCTCTAATTGTATAGGCTTGCTTTGTATAAACTTTTATGGAAAAGGAGGTTCCACTGCTGGTTGATCTTGGGTTGATATGATAACATTGGTTGGGTCAACTGTTTTAGCAACTGAGGGTTCTAATGTTGTAGGAGGGCTAGTATTTTAGTTATGAGAGGTAGTTTAGGCACTGGTAAAGTTGTACCAAATCTCATATGTATATCTGCAATACCCAAAGTGTAAGTAGGATGCTTCTGAGCATCAACACTGTACATGGGTTTTTGTGGCTATTTTCTATTTGGATTTGGCTGAGGTTGTGCAGGTAACTATTTCTACTTTTGAGGTCCAGGATTTGTAGGTGGTGGTGTTAGAGTAGGTTATTGAACTAGAGGTGGTAATTGTGGAGTACTAGTATTTTGGTTAGGCCATTGTTGAGATCCCCTTCATTAGTTTGTAGACTACCAATTCCCTTGGGGTGGTTGCCATTGATTTTGTTGGTTTTGCCAATAGTTCTATTGGTTCTGTCATTGGTTACTTTGTTGGTTAGGCCAGGGTGGTTGGGAATTATGAGGCCATTTGGATTGTTGGGGGTTGTTTTGCCAAGCATTATTCCAATTAGGTTGATATTATGGAGGACCTTGGGGATTACAGTTTTTCCATTGATTACCATATGAATTTGAATTTTGCAAAGGGTCCTGAAGCATACCTTGATGTTGGGCCCATGGTTAGCATTGAGCAACAAAAAATACTTGCTCATCATCTCCATCTATCTTGAGGTACTTAATTGGAAGATGTTGGTTCTCTATGCTTGCAACTAGATTACATTGGCAATCCTTCTTTGGCTTCTGGCAATGAGGGTAGTATTAAACTAATTGTAGCTCAGCTTCTACATACATCTTCTTTACAGTCATTGTGTCAAGATGTGTAGTGACATCATTGATGATGTCTTGTTTGAAATTTGACAAAAAGTTAGATATCTCAAGATTTGGAATACCTTGACTAATTCCTTTAGTGACTATGGAATGAGGTCCTTGACCTTTCTTCATGGTTGACCTTGAATAGTTATGAAAGATCTTCTTGAGGTCTTCCTAGGAAGCTTGATATACATCACCACTAGTCATTAGGTCTAGTGCTTCTAGATTGTTATCATTCACACCTCTTAGAAAGACTAGCTTTTGTGAATTCTCTAACAACACATGCTAAGGGTTCTTCTACAGTGTATATAAGAAATGTGAAACATAGTCTTCCAATGTTTCTTCCCCCTTCTAAGATATCCTAAAGATATCATCTCCTCTTGAACCATATGCTTTCCAATACTCTTTGTACTTATCTAGAAATAGAATTTGCATTTCATCCCAAGTTCCTACTATGTTGGCTCCTAAGCCCATGAACCATCATAGATCTAATTCTTTCAATGTTGCTGAAAATAATTTAAGCTTATGGGAATTAGTATTGTAGTCAAAGCTATGACAAAGTATGTCAAATTCGAACAAGAAAGTATCAGGGTCTTTGATTGCAAGGCCATAGAACTTTGGAAGGGCAGCTATAGGTATATTCTTGAGATTATCAGTATTTATAAGGCTTGGGAGAGGAAATGGAAAAGTAGGTTGTGCCATTCCTCGAGGTACTAGATTATGAGGTTACTATTGAAAAGGGACATTAGGTACTAGATGATTAACAACTAGTGGATTTAGAGTAGTGTTATCAAGAAAATTGGCCAAAACTTTAGTAAAAGGTTGAAGACTACTTGTATCTATTGGTTCAACTCTTGATGATGATGTTGTGTGAAAAATAGGGCTTGTGTCTTCAAAAGGCAACTCAACTTCTTCTTCTTCAATTTCTTTGTTCAAATTAAGCGACTCTCATGGAAGAAATCTGCCATATTCATCTCATCATCTTCCTCTTCAATGCATGCAATTAAACTTTTCACACTGGTGAAGGAATCTTCAAAACTAGAACTTTCTAAAAAAACTTTATCTAAGAACTATGACTAAAAAATGCTCCTAGCTTGACTCCATCCTTGGCATTGGCACCAAAAATGGTCTACCTCACAATAGGTGTATCATAGTCATGCTCTAGGTCATGCTTAGGAATAATATATTCAAACTAAGAACTATTTTTCTCACTATGAGGTGCATTTAATCTTGTCAACTCAGGGATGTATACTTGAAATGGTCGATACAGTAAGTGCCCTAGGTCTCTTAATGAGTCACTGAGCTTATGCTGCAAGAAAGTAAAATGCAAGGAAAAGAACTTACAATATTGGTGTAGGAATCTAACACACTTAACTCTATGAATACTAGAAATACAATGAAAGGCTAATAGATATTCCAACTTAGTTCATCTACTATAACTATTCTCACATATGCTACAAGAACATTCACAAAGTGTGATGCTATAGGAAGGAACTTACAACTTCTACTTACAATACTAAAAATGCTTGGAAATAAATCTATACTATCCTAATCTAATCCACCTTCCAAGTGGGCCCCCTTGGTTAGCTTCAACTAAAATACTAACATAGGATAGAAGCCAAAAAACTATTTCATTACATTTTAGAAATTCATTGCATAACACATAGAACTGTAAAAACATAGCTCACTATAAAAGTTAATAGTTTGTTCTCATAAATTATTTTCTTCTAACTAAACTAACACACTTGGTGTGATTCCTATATACAGGAGATTGACACTTATTCTAAAACAGAAAAGTAAATATCCTAGCTCTAAATCCATAGGAGAGAAAGAAGAAAAATAACAACTTAAGGTGGGAAGAAGAGATAATGGATAAAGGCGAGAATAATAAAATCTAAACATCCACTCGCCATAAGAATAAATGCAGAGAATGTAGTAAGTCTTCATAGCTCCTCCATACTCACTACCATGTCCTTTGGAACTGTTATGACTTTCCTCCACCATGGCTACACCTCAATGTTCTTTTCTCCTTGAATGCTATTGGCACTCATCTTTGAATTCTTCCAATCATCTTTCAGCTTCATTGCTAACAGGTTAGTTATAATGTAGAGATAATTGCAAATAAGCATTTAAAATTAAATTAAAATATAAGAACACGCATTTTGATAATTATATGAAATACTGCATCATATATATGATATTGGAAAAAGATGACATAATATCTACTCATAGGTTAATCATTGGTTTAGGTAAACATAGATCCAAAAATGTCTTGATAAAAATGAAATAGAGTATTAACAAAGTGTTTTAAAACTATCATGAAATAGAGGCAATAATTAGCCTCATCACTTCTACCAAGTTGATCCACCTCTGGGAATCACTTCCCCTTTGTTGAGAAGCTCAAACCAATAAAAAGTCTAGCCAGTATATAAATGAGGGGAATGGTAAACTTTCTCACTCTATCACTCAAGTTCGGGCGGTGTGTTTCTGGGGGTAGCCTAAGGTGGGAATACTTTCCCATGATTTCAACATATCTAGAATAGATTCTTAAGTGGATCACATATGTAATAACCATTTGATGAGATGCCATAGACCCATTTACAACCCTCTTAGTCAAATTTTCTTGATTTTATCCATGGTATGTTCATTCACGGTGCAAGGGAAACAACATCCCTCAAGATTAATCACCATTTTACTCCCCTAGTAGAGGCATAAGGCCACTTAGGTTTCATCTCCAAGGGTCATTGTTCTCACAGAAGGGGAACTTCTATTTTCCATGCCTTGAAGATTCTTTGATGTGTATCATTTGTCGATTAACTCTTGTATCAACACACCTGTTTAATTAGAGGGACATATTGCACTAGCATCAAGAGAAACCAAGTTGTGGGCCATTGAATAACATATTGCAACTAAAAAATTTGACCTTAGGGATAGAACGTGTGTTTTAATTGTCTTATTTATGCTCAAGACTTGTGAAAAACATTTGTAAAACATACCCAATTCTTTGGTTATTATCAAATCCTTTTGCTAAAGAGATCATTTTTTTGTCTTTCTCAAAGTTGCTTTGTCCTTTAAGAAATTGGTTGCTCATAAATCCCTCATATCAGAAGAATCTCATTTTTGTTATTTTAGAAAGCAGTTGTTAGCAAGTCCATTCACAACAACTTTTGTCTCATTAGTTTAAACTTTCTCTTTTGTCCAAAATTATACTTGTTCCCTCAAAGCAACAAATCACTAAGAAAGTCCTAGTTACAAACCATTTGTCCTTAAACCAAAAAGTTTTTCATTTTTCAAAGTATCCTTGTTACTTACCATACTTGACTAAAAATAACACATTTGTCTTCAAAATAGGTACTCGTTACTCTTGACCAAAAGATTGTTAGCAAGATCATTCGCAACAAGTCCTAAAGCCTAATTTGTCCCACTTCACTTAACTTTACAATTATTTTTAGAAACTTAGCTATTTCTCAATTGATTTATGTTCCCAACCCAAGGTTAAAAGGTATACTTAGCATAGTCATTGCCTTTAAAACCCCATAGTTGCAATCAAATCTCCTAGGGTTATCTCATGTTAGGCTAACCCAAGACTAAGTTCAAAAAGGTTAAACTTCCACAAATAATAGTTTACAAGGAAATAGATGCAAAACACAAAAAACATACCCCCAACCCAAGGATTGCCAAGTTGGACCAAACATTACGAACTGAGTGGGATTACAAAATTCAGATCCTAACTCTCCGATGAGGTGTCAACCATAGCCTTATCAACAACTCTAATACTACTCACTCTGGTTAGGTATTTCTTTTTCCACACACACTTATGTACTTATTTCCTCATAGGTTTAGTCTTTCATGTAGGAGCCACTTCCCCATACAAGCATTTAAAATAGGATCACCTCCTCTCATTTTTACATCAAGCTTAGGTTTTCAAAAACCCTCCACATGCATCATTAATACCTAGTACCTTCCACCATTTACTCACTTAATTAGAAACATTTAGCATCATTTCTTTAAAAACTTTGTTTCCCTAAAAATAGACTCTATCCATCTCACCATCATAGTTATCCTTAAAACTAAGAATTTTCTTAGATAGGCTCTCACTTGTGTTGCATGTCACCTTAAGCCAAAGGTTGGGTTACATACTTGACCCTCCTTTATCTTCTAAAAATAGGCATTTGGCTACCATTAAGGTTGGGTACCACCACCACATTTTTTAGGATCACATTTAAGGGAAACACAATCTCTTTCATTTAGTACCATATCATTTAGGTTCTTATGGTATCATTAAACACATTTGTACCTACTTTTGTTTGCATCTTAGGAAACCAATCTACCCTAGTCACACTTAGGAAAATCCCTTCATCATAGAAATTTAGCATCATCCTTCTTGCATTCCATCCTTAGGAAAATCAGCATTTCATGCCACCTATGACACGTTTCAGTAAGAACACATGGAAAAAGAAGGATATGGATCCTAGTCATAGTAGTAGTGTAGCTCGTGCTCACCCCTACCCCATAGTTTCCATGACACCACCACATCCTCCACCACAACTCTCTGAAGACACAAGTTCTTCTATAGATATTGATGCTTTCATGAACCAACTTGTCCATGCAACCATTGTTAATGCCAACATAGATCAAAATAAGTAAACCATCATGACAAATTTCTTAAGGGACAATGTTGGTGCCTTTTAGTTTAGACGTCCACCTCCTAACATTATGGATCCTGCACATCTCTTGTTTGGGTGATAACCACCATCCATAGGGTCATTTGACCCTTTTGATCCTTTCTTCTCACCCAAAAGTGGGTACTAACCACCATAGACAGAACTTGTAGACCCAAATATACCCTCAACCAAGGTGACTGCTCCCATTCCACAAAACACCCATCCCATCCTCACTCAACCCTTAGTGCATACTACATCTCAAACAACCCCAAGTGTATCATCTACATCTACTTCCACCATTCATCTCCCTAGTTCGAAAAATCCTCCTTTTACATCTAGCAACACTGTATTTTCCCTTCCATCCCACAACACATCTAGTCCAATTACCACTGTAATGCCACCACTAGCATCAAATGCCTCATCTTCCATTCCACCCAACATCACTATCAATCCCTTTGTTACTAGCCAAAATACTTCAGCCTCATTTCCTTTAGGACCTTGGTGTGTTACTATGGCACAAGGGCCTACCATTAGCCTCCCCTTCAATACTACATCCATGTCCATGCCTCAAACACTTTCATCCCTCACTTCACAAACCTATTCTTTACCACCCCTTACCAACTATTTTTCTATGCCACCTTCGGTAATAGCCAAATCACCCCTCCACTGCAATTCCCTATTTTGAACACTTTTCCTCATATTAATTACCTTTCCCCTATTAACACTCAGTTTCTCTCTCAAGCAAGAGCACAACCAACATATATTGGGAAAAGTATAGATTCCCAAAGCATGGCCCAAGCATTTCCAATGCTACCATCCTTTCAACCAAAATCATCACACCAACAATATGCTCAAGTATCTATGCAAAATTATCAAGTAGGGAAACAACCTTATACTTACCAACCCCATCCACAACCTACCCAACAGATGCAACAGTATGCACAAACTACAGTCCAACAACCCATGACATCCATCCCACAAGTAGTGCAACCTGCTTTTCCACAAACACCATATGACAATCAAGGTTTTCCATATCAATCAACATTTTTTATGTATCCCACACTGGGGGCACCTAGACTTGGGGCATCTGCTCCCCCCCCCTATAAACTCTAAATGGGAGGAAATGAAAAATTCTCTCAAGGCCCTCAAAGATGGGACAGATCTTGAAACTTTTTAATTTGAAAATGATTGCCCATATCTATTTGACAAAACCATCATAATCACACCATTTCCTAAACACTTTAAGGTCCCCAAGTTTGATAAATTTAGGGGGAAAAGTGATCCAATAGTGCATGTCAAAGAATTCTATATGCATTTCCCAAGAAGTGGCCTATAATGATGTATTCATCATGTGACTTGTTCTAAAAATCTTAGGAGGACCAGCCCTAGAGTGGTTCTGTCGTATCCCCCAAGGTACCATTAAAACCTTCGCTGATCTTGCTGAAGCCTTTACAACTCAATATGCTCATCTTATCAAAAATGAGTTATCTATTGTAGACTTAGTTCATACCAAGCAAAAAGTAGGAGAAAGCCTTGTAGAATACTTACAACATTGGCAAACCCTCACAACTAGGACTTCATGTACCATCCCAGAATGTCACCTTGTAAAAATGTTCATAAATAATGCACATACTAGTCTTTCCCATCACATGGTTATGAACTATTTGTAAACATACAAAGACATTATGGAAAAAAGGATGGGACTTGAACAAGGGCTCATCAAGGATGGTGTCACCAAAATTTACAAAGAAAACACCCAAGACCGAGGTCCAAGCAATGACAAAAAATGGTATTGGAATAAAAAAAATAGCATAGTGATAGATGGTGTCAATTAACATTATTATATTTCCACAATCCATTTGTAAATAATTTGTCTTCTAGATTTGATTGTGTGCACTTTTTTTACCATCAACGTTTCGGATCATACTACATGATCCATCATCAGGATGAGAAAGTGCAGGAATAGAGAAGTTGGCAACTTCTCTATTCCTGCACTTTCTCATCCTGATGATGGATCATGTAGTATGATCCGAAACGTTGATGGTAAAAAAAGTGCACACAATCAAATCCAGAAGACAAATTATTTATAGATGGTGTCACTAACACCCAACATGTTCATATCTTTGGGGCAGCTGCCAACATCCCCACCACATTTTGTCAACAACAACCTTATCAGAAACAAACCCCTGTATATCAGCAACCACCTATGTAGAACAATCAAAAAGTACTCTCCCATCACAATCAAACTAATTGCATCACACTTTTGGTTGGACCTAAACCACATGTTCAGAGAGACCTACACATATACACCCCATTGGGGGAGCCCCTAGATGCAATATTTAAAAAACTAGCTAAGGATAATCTTGTTCAATATCCACAAACACAACCCTTTAATTAGTCTAGAGCATCTTGGTATAAGGATAATGAATTCTGCAAATTCCATCATGTCAAAGTCATACCACCCTTAAGTGCATGCAACTCAAAGATTATGTTCAAGATATTATTGACCAAAAATAAATCACAGTAGGGGCACAAGCTTGACCCAATGCAGGATTAATGATATAGCAAAACACTTTTCCTCCTCATAACACAAATATAGGAAAAGCACCTACAAACACCCCTACCAAAAAACCAAACAATGCTCAAAATAAACAAGGTGATAACTGAGATAAGTCTCAAAACTATACCTCAGCATATTTGGACTATGGGAGCTTCATTGGCTACATATCACAAGTTGAGCCATCTATCAATGTTATAAACATTAAAGACCCATATATCCAATGTAAAGTTACTACTCGTCAAGCTTGCCTCAATATAGCTGGCCCACTTGTGTCTACACCATCAAGACCACCTCCATCCACTAATACATTTTAGATCAAATTTTGACCTTTATTTTTGACCTAGCTCTTAAAATGCTTGATGCATAATTTTTTATTTATTTTTATGCCCGAGTTGGTCAAAATTTCAACCAACTCAGGTTCGCATAACTCATTTTTATGCCTGAGTTGGTCAAAATTTTGACCAACTCGAGTTCACATAACAAAAAAAGAAAAAAGTTTTTGTCATTTTGCTGCTAGCTGAAGGAGGGTTTGTCTACGTGTGCACCACATGCGAGAGCTCTTTGAGGTGAGTTAAGTCCATGTCGTTACCTCTGGTAGCATATACATTATTTTTTTAAGTGATAGGCTGCATCATTCAGTAAAACCCTCAATATTTTCATGCTTTGGAGATATTCGATTTAGAAAATGAGTTAGTGACTCTATCTGAAACCGAACAAAGATAGATCTTAAGAGTTATACACATTGCTCTTCTTTGCACTCAAGGCTCTCCTGCGAAGCGACCATCCATGTTTAATGTTTTGTCAATGTTAAAAAATGATTCAAAGATTTTAGATGTACCCACTCCACCAGCCTTGTTGGATCTTTCAACAGAAATAACTCCTATGTCTTGCCTAGTAATTGCTGAAACTTCATCTTCAACTTCCTGAATGTCACATGGATCCATCAGTATATCTCTCTTCCCACGCTAAGAGTTATTATTGATCTCCCTATTGATTGGGGTAGATTTGGATGATAATAAATGAAACATGCCATGTTTGGTTGATGGACTCATCACATTATACAAAGTCTTTAAACAAACACAAACGCTTGCCCACTTATAGTAAAAGATATGTGCATACTACTGGTTACTGTCAGTGCCAAATAGAATGAACAGGGAAGGAAGAACTCTTATAAAGTAAATGATTTGTTTTAGAATTTCAGCATTTCCATATGGATATTTCTTTCTTCCTTTCTGAAAGATTTTAATAAAGTCTATTAGGCCAAATTAGTTTATGGGACTCCAGACCACACCCACTGTATAGAAATTGGTATAATGGTTTGATAAAAAAAATTGAAGAATGGAAGAAACAAATTTTTCATGCCTACCCTTTCCAATGATCATTGTCTTGGTCAGAATTTGGTTGGCTTGTATATTAGAATTCGAAGAGCTGTCCTCATTTTTGGAATAACTAAGTAAATGATAGAGGGGCTTGTACATTGCCTATTATTGGATGTTTCAAAACCAGGGGAATTAATAGGGAGAATTCAGCCATCTTTAGTTCAATTCATTGCAGGCCTCTCCTATAAATCCTTGGGTTGTAGGCCTAGTTTAATTGGGCCAACAAACAACTAAATCTAATTGGTTATAACTGAAATTTTGATTTATATGGAAGAATTCAAAGTTTCAACCTTACAAATTGTTCAGATTAGGGATGAACCCTACTTTGCCTCATTTAACAATTGATTAATTTGTGATTAGTTTGTAATTGAAATGTGGAAATGGAATAGTTTATATTTTTGAATAAAATTCTATTTTAAGGATTGAAGGAATTTTATGTCAAAAAATTAAGGTTATGATCTCATCTCATTTTTTGAAGATCTATGGGTTATAATTATGACATAACTCACAACATAATGAAGACTTCTAATCTTATCTCTTTAAGGTATTAAGGAAATAGATTGATCAAGACTTTTTAATGAGTTGTTTATCTTCACTAATGGTTTGATCTTCAAAAATTCATATAAAAATCTAACCATGAGAGCAATTATTTTTCACAAGATAAAATTAACATGTACACATACGACACCATATTCAAATGACATTAAACTAGTAACTTTCATGAAACAACAATGCCATGAAATCAAACACCAAAGTGACCAATAATAATTTTAGATACTTGACAGAGAATGTGAATTGGAAAGGCCATATGTATCATCTTGGCTATTGTATTCCCTTCTTAGCACCCTTATGGGTTGCAACAAACTTAATCATGTGAACCATTTGCTTTCCCACCCCAATAAAGTGGACCCAATAGGTTTTCTTAGGAATAATCCTAGAAGGGCCTAAGTCACAGGCTTAAATAGTGATTGATTTGATCAAGGCTTGATTATAAGAGGATTTGATGTATCTTTTGCTACATCAAGGGTTTGTCCTCATCACAACATGGTTAAGTACAAGAGGAGTGCCTAAGTTATATCAAGAGAGGGACTCATCCCCACTCCATTCTAGTGCATTTCAATTGAAAAGGAATGGTGTATTTTCTATGTGTATTACATTGTGAGTCCATCCATTTCTTGGTCTTTTGCATTGATAACAATGAAGGTAACTATTAGAGGCATGCAACAGTCTCCATTCAAAAGGTCATATGGGGTTGGGACATAATTCCCAAGTAGTAACTTCCTTAGTCTGATAAATTCCAACTAATAGACTTAGGTTGCTTGTGACAAGTTTTTCATCCGAAGAAGAAGTAGCTTTTGGCCTATGTCACATGGTTACCTTAGTAATATTTTTGTCTATATTCTTCACATCTTAGATAACCCTTAACATTGTTTACTCGTGAGTTATAAGTGATTGCCAACTAACCATCCTAGTACAATGTTTAGCTCTAGTTACCATTATTTGCATAATGTATAAGTACATGGTAAATGTGCAACCATTACCTTAACAATTCTAGGGTAACCCTTGAAAATCTTCACCTTTGTAAACTAAGTAAATTCCAACTAATTCCCAACAATAAACCAAACATCAATTATTGGTAATATCTAATGATTGTCATGTTAGGAAAACTTATGTCTTAACTTTGCAATAATAAAAAGGTATTCTTGGTACCGAGAGAAAAACAAGAAGGTATTATTCATGAAGGGTTACTATTGGTAGGTGAGTGTGGGAGGTTGCAAGGAGGCAATACTCCCCTTGTGGGCTTTGGTCCCTTTATTGGCTGGTGCCAAAGGTAGTGTACTTTAATGGGGGTTTCTTGGGGAAATGTCCCTAAAACCAATTTTCATTTATGATTTGTCATTGTGAATCTTGATCATTTATCATTAGGTCATATATCTAATAGTAGATGTTTTGTATGCCTTGTTTTCCCTAAAATTCAACCCTATATTATGAGGGCATTATATAATGACTATCCTAAGAGTTTAATAGTTGTTGAGTTGCCTATAAATCTTCATTGTTGATACTCTTGTGAGTAGTTTGCATTGTATTTATATTGTAATATTGTAATGGTTTTTGAATAATATATTGGGAAACTTTTTGGGAGTGGATTTTTTCTTGTGAAGGGTTTCCTCCCTTAGATTACTGTGTTGTGGTACACATGTTATTTATGCTTAATTTTATTAAGTTTCTATAATTTTTGTAAAGATTTGAGATAATTTTTGTATAACCCTTCTTTCAAGGTTAGTGTAGGATGTTGTTTTGTTACCTTACCTCGCTTACATGTCTATCAATAGTCAATATCCTAGACGTTCATACTTGGGTCATATCTAGCCCAAGGTTAATTGACATAATAAGTAGCAATTGACTTAGTCTAGTAGTCATTTTTTATATTGATGCTAAATAATTTTAGTCAAGTATTGTATGCCCTTATAGAAACACATTGACTAAGAACATAATTAACACATCCCTTATAAACTTGAGGTCGTGGGTGCACCCTTTTCTCAACCTAACTATATATGTACTAACTTTTGAATGAGATCATAATTGCACAAAATTCTTCTCACAAGGTTTCTCATAGGATGCCTATAAATAGACTCCCACAACCATTGTTTTATTATATATATTATGTCTTACTTTATTGGGGATTCTTTTAAATGATCCACAATAATTAGTGGTAACTACAAGCATAAATTTTTGACATTGTTTCCAATTCAATGTGCCTAAACTATAATACTTCTATCTAAGGACATTAGGATCTCTAATTAGACTTGGCTACTAATATTGACCCTAATATAATGTGAGAATGTTGAAACCCTTACAATTACATGTCAAGGATATCTACTTGACATGTTGTACACAGAGAATCAAATTTTCATGAGAATTTAACAATTGGAATTTCTTCTCAATGATTACAATTATAATCATCCTTTTCGATTCTTTGGAATGGGAAGTGAGTACGATAAATGGATTGAATATATTTGTGAAGCTAATTTATTTTTGCAAAGTGACATTCCTAAGCAAAAGAGGGGATTTTATATTGTCTTGGCAACACCATTTAAAAATGATCATTATTTGGGCATTTATCATTATTTATCTTTTTTATACACTTCATTGGTAGTTTGAAAGGTGGAGAACACTAAAGATTCTAGCATTTTCTACAAAAGTTTGAGATTTTTCAAATAAAAAAATTTTATCTCTAGGAGTTGATGTTCCATGGAGACTGTTGTAGAAACACCCATCTCACCAATGATTGCTTACTATTTTGTTACCCTACATTTTGATGTAATAGGATCACTTTTGTTGGTGGCAATAAGCTACAAATTGAATCATTTTTGTATGAAGAGGTTAAAGGAAATTAAATTATCTAGTGTATTGGTTAAGGACATATGAATCCCTTTCTATGCAACACATATTCCCATCGTAAGGATAAAAGGAATCAGTACATTAGAAATGTTGAAAATGTATTTATGGATTTGTTACATTCAATAGAGGGTTGGATTGGTACACTTGAAGTAGATGCTATATTACAAAAATGATAGAAGCAAAGGGTTTTGCATATGAGTGAACAGATATCAAATGTGGCAGAACACCTTTCTAGAGTCCATGCAAGGTGCAGAGAAAGTGTTGTACTTTTAAGTCCATTTTACACTTTTTTGATGTAGAATAAAAATATTGTAGAGTCGTGGCACTTCAACAGATGTGTGGCCATGCACAAAATCTTTAGCTACTGGTGTGGAGAACATAATTTGATGTTGCAAGTTCTCATTGATTCAAAATTGTGATATGGATGATTGTGGGTTTTGTGCCAACTCCCTTGGCTTCAGAGCTTAAACTGGTAGATGTTTCTATATAACCCCAATTTCATTTTGCACACAAGCTTGATCATATACATTTATGGGTACTTTCTCATGATGACTAATAGGTTTTTCAGTAGGACAAAGAATGAAATAGAGATTATAGGATCTTTTTTATGATAAATTGAATTATTTACTACTTATATCCAGTTTACTCTGAGTTCTAGCTGGTTTCTCTTTTCAAAATGTATTTATCATTGTTCAGATCTTGATCATATCTAAGCATAAGCTTAAAAAATATTAAATTTTTGTATTTGATAGTCCTGAAGTTGCTACTATTTTTATCTAAGTGGTTTCTGACCATAGGATGAAAGTACTAGCTTCAAGAATTCTAAGAAGTTGAACAATACCCTAGAGCTTAATTTTAAAGAGCATATAAGGCTCGCCATTAGCACTGATTTTTAACAGTATAGGATAATTTGGAGGGACTCATATATGAAAAAAATCAATTTCATAAATTATATGTAGGGTAGCTCCCAAGTCATAACAAGTACGAGTAACTTTATTCTTACAGTGGTTCCTCCTTTTTGATGCTAATGATATGACCAGGCTTTGATGTGTATCTTAAATTCTTTATGGCTGATGCCAAGAAATCTCTTGAAGTATGGAGAAACTTTGGAAATGGAAAAAAAATTCAATTTATAAGTAATATACAGGAAAGATAGCTACAAGTTGAATAAAGCATGAGCAAGTTTGGTCTTGCAATAATCTTGCTTTAGAATGCTGATGACATTATTATGCTCTAGGTTGCAATGTAATGGTTTATCGCCCACGTCAAGAAACCTCTTGAAGTATAAAAATGATTAAAGTGAGAACATCATTTTTTTTATGCACTATATACGAGAGTATTATTTTTCTTATTACTATATGGTAGGTAGGCAAAGGAGAGGAATATGATTTCTAAGAAGAGCCTTAATTTCATATTAATATTAAGAAAATATCAATTTGTAGAGTGTAATATTTTTCCAAGAATCCTAGAACCATTTTTGAGTGACTTTGAGCTCCTTTTATTTTCTTTTAAATATTGCAATGAAAAAATTGTGCACAACATGGTAGCCTTGCTTTGAAAAAGACTAGAAACGAAAGTGTCCCCTCACTGCATCTTAAAAGAAATATCTTATAAAGTAAATTTAGAAAAAGGGAAAAAATGGTGTGGATTTTCATATAAGTGATATTGTTGTGAAGTATTGAATTGTATTTATTGAGACAAATCTCATGAGTAGTAGGGGTGAAGCACAAATGCTTCTTTGGAGGTCACTCATGCTAGCACTGTTGTTTCTCAAATGTGCATATCCATTGAGTTTTCCTCTAAATCAAAACTACTTGGTTTGCTACCTTGTTTGTAGAAGGCTTAGCAAGTGGCATCTTGTAAACCATTCCTTGTAACTTCTTGGCATGTTACTACTTTCACTAAAGCATATTAAACCATTGAATTAACCCTACAGTCAAGCCCCCTTAGCTTGCTACCTATTTGTAAAATGTTTAGTGAGGGTGTTATACCCATTTATATTAAGTGAAACCCAGTTGAAACCAAAAATCAAAACCTTCAACAAGTAATGTGCCTTATTGCAGAATTGCAGGGATATTCTGTGGGATTTGATGTAATAAGACCCTACAAAGGTCCTTTTTGATATGTTTGTAATCATTAAAGTTCAAGTTGCAAGCCATTGTTGGCATCAAGATGAAAGGACAAGGGTCATTTATGTAATGTAGTAAAATGTCATGGGAAAAGGGAGTCCTAGAATGTACTAGGTTGACAAATGGGGTCAAAGAGTCATAAAATGCATATAAAATGCAAATAAATGCAATGTAATTTGAAAATATGCCAAAATGTTGCCAAACAAGCCACATATGGCACTATGGTAGAGTCATGGGATTAAGTGAAGGTTTATGAGTCTTTTAAGAATTAGAAAAGTTAATTAGTCTCAAAAATGTCACAATAATTGAGTCCTAAAGCCTAAGGTTATCATAAAGGACTGTTATTAAAGATATTAAAAATTGTTCTAAACTGTCCCAAGATAGTTAAAGGGAATTTGGTCAATTTTAGGGAGTTAGGCAATTTGAAAAAGAAAAAAAAGAAGCTTATATGAACATGATAGATGGATGTGTAAAGGTGTTGAGGAGATTTCAATGTGATAGCCCTGGAAAATCAATAAAAAAAACTCTGTATTTTGCTGTTAAAACTGTCATAGAATAGTAACTATGCAATTTGGTTGTTTTTAATTGGTGCAAGCTTTATTTCACTTCAAAGATTTTCTTTGAATATGAAAATTACTGAGAAGGTTATTTTGTAAGTTGATTTTATTTGTGAAAAGTCATTTGTAAAGGATTTTGCACAAGTAATAAGAGACTGTCATTGTCACATGACAGAACATGACTGTCTGAGGCAAACTCAATGAATTTGACCCCTCCCACTACTGTATTGTATATGTAACTCATGGAAGAGGGGTTGATAATGTATTATGCACTTATTTGATATGATTTTTTGTAGAGATATATAGGGAGATTAGAGACAAAGATCTTTGAATGTGATAGGGTGTTGTTTGAGGGTCACTAGGTGAATGGGACAGTTATGAGTTGGGAGATTCCATCCACATGAGGGGCATATTTTCTTGCATAGAAGGTCAAGATTGTACATGGAGAAGGTGTTGGATCCATTGTAAGGATCACGGAGTGCTTGGAAGGTTTGATGTTCCAAAGAATTTCAACATCCAACCTTTATAGACATTTGAGTCCTAAATTCACGTCCCTTGATGTTAGCTCAAATGGTCTAAGGATTAAGTTTTTTTTAATTGTACAACCACCATGAGGCCAAACTTTAATAAGCTAATTCATTTTTAATTAAGTGAAATATGAATTCTTCTTTTGACCCTTAGGCCAACCCACTTAGGCCTATTTTTCAACAAATTTCAATTGCAATTATTTCATGGCTGAAATTGTAATGATCTTAGGCTCACGAGTTTTTGAGATTTACCCATCTTTTGAGCTCACCTATTCTTGATTGAAGATTGCATTAATATGTTTCAATCTTTTAGTCATCTTCATGTTCCAATTTATTTGCAGGTATATTTTCCTGTGAAGAAAGACTGTGCCTGACAATATGAACCCAGAACAAAATAATGAAACAATGGCTGCATTGTGGGCTCAGTTCTAAAGAAAACTTGATAAATGTTATTGTCCTTGCAAAAAGTGTAAGGGCTTAAAGAATCAAAGAATTCTAATCACAACAGCCTAGAGTCATTGTAGGGAATATGGTCATGTTGAAGGGGGCCACAATTTTCATCCATTTTTGAATGTGGATTTCCTACTGGCGAAACACGGAGGTGTGAATATCCAAGCTAAGGATAACACTCCCATGGAAGAAGATGGTATTGGGGTAGGTGATGAAGAGGCTCACAATGATGGTACTAGCAAATCTGATGATAATGATAGGCTCTTCAAGTTCCATGAGACACATCCTTCCATTGTGTTGCTTATGTAGTAGCCAAGGTGTTGTTTGATTATATCTTCCTTGTTGAACTCCCTAGGTATCGTTAGATTATACATTAGTTTGACAGGATCAACATTAGTCAACAGTAGTCATATTATTGATTGATATTGTAGTATTATTAATTAAATATATTTGAGTATTATTACTGAGCAATATTATTTTTGATTAGTAGCAGTAGTATTGATTAATATTAATTTCATGATTAATTTTATAATATTATTAATTTAAAATTATTGATCTCATTAATATTATTGACTAATATTATATTTTAATATATCAAATATATATATATATATATATGAAATTAATACTTATATGATGAACACATACAATAGTTATACTATATTGTCTATTCATGGTTCATGGACCAAGGGGCAAATATATGCTATCAAAATTAGATGAATAATCTTTGCAGCATCATCCCTCTCACTGCTAAATCAGGCTCGCTATATACTTTGCATGAGGAATTTGAAAAGAGTCAAACTTCAATATGATGGTTTGGTAAAATTTGAAACACAAAAATTTGACAGCTATATGCATGTATATATATATATCTCTGTGTGTGTGTGTGTGTAAATCATCTTGGATTTCATCTCTTACCTCCTCTATATTATATGGGAATTCTTCTACTAAATAATGCATCACAATTTTGCAAGTTAATGATCTCTTTTCTATATACCACGATAGAAGTTGTGATTAATATCAATTAAGGCTCTATGAGAAAATATGAAAAACAATCCCATGCAAATATATAACAACTTTTCTCATATTTTCTCATAGAGCCTTAATTGATACTAAAACTTTTGTGGCAGTAAATAAAAAAGGGAAAATCAACTTGAACCACTCTTATACACTATTTAGTAGCAAAGTTTATGTATCATAATATAGGGGAGGCTCGAATTGGAGGACAAGACGTTATGGGCTCAAAAGGAGTTCAATCACTCTAGAGCAATAGATCTTAAATACCAAATCTAATGCTTATATAGATATTAGATGTCTAAATGTTAATTCATCAAAACAAAGTGTAAGAGGAAATTTGATAACATGGATTTGGGTGCTATCATTGAAAAATAGGATTGAGGTAAAACAAATGCAAACTTAAAGCTATTTGGAGAATAGCTTGTTTATTTGATCAAGGGATCAGTAGCCCTAAAAGAATTTGGTGGGCAAACTTCATTAGTGGCATATTACATTGAAAACTCAAGCTAATGCTTGTGAACATTAGACGTCTAAGCTCTAATTTTATAAGAGAGTGATATAGGAAATTTCTTAACATTGATTTGAGTTTTATTTATTAATAAATATGATTGAAGTGAGAAAGATGGGGGACTTAAAAATGATATAAAAAGAGATCCAAACATAGCTTTGGTTTAAAGTCAGTTTGGTGAATAGCTTTTTATTTGATCATAGTTGTAGAAGAATTAGGTAGGCAAATCCTAGGCACATTATAGTAGATGTAGTAGTTTGAATATGAACCCTTTGGAAATTAGAGGAGCATTTCCAGATTAAAAAATTGAAGTGGTCTGAAGGGATTTGCACAGTTTGTGACAAGATAGAGAGGACAGGATGCTATCTGCCTTTGGATTAAGAAAATTATAAAATGAGTTGCATTTTATGGATGTTAAGACAATAAATAATTTTATAACTTGTGAAGAGTGAAGATTATTCAAAACCCATATCAATATGACAATAAAGCTAGATAAATTTTAAAATTTGAATGGTTGTAATCCAACATCTGAAATTTGCTAGTATAGTTGAATATGGTAATGTGATATTTCTAAACAAAGAGCGAAAGCTCTAGAAATGGATCTCTAAGTTTCAAAAAATGAGATATGATGTTGGATCACTTCCTATTCTTTTCTTGGTTTATAATATCTATTCAAAATATCAGTTTCATAATAGATGTTTTACAGTAATAATGAGAAATTTAAAACTGGATAGATTTCAATATAACAAAAATTGCTTTGAGATTTGCAAACACAATTTTTTTTGCATAAGATATATAATATTTTCTCAGTGGTTGAATGTCGTTATTATGCATGATCTACATTTATCAAGAGATGGAGTGTTTCTAGGCATGAACTTCGAGATCCACATATTTTGCTATAAGAATTTGATCATTAATTTTGTAGGAAGGGAGATTTAAGGGTTTAGATTGTAGATAATGTTTCTAGTAACCATGTTCCTAGGTTTTTGTTTTCTGGTTAGAGGTGTGCATCTTGTGCTAGAATGTTTCCATTACATTTCTTTTGTTTACTTGGTTGACCCCTTCCTTATGAACCTTAGGGTTCCAAAATCAATGCAAGAACTTCATGAAAAAGTTGTGTTTTTTTTTTTGCAACACACATACACATAGCTTGATCCCTAATTGTCCAAACTTGAATATGTGGCTATTGAATATTTCTAGGAATTTAACACAAGTGGTGTGAATCCAAGAGGTAAAACTGGCCTTGACCATTCTTCAAGAAGTCAACATGCACATTCAGGAGCTTCACACAAAAAACTTGGCATGGCTGAATCTTCTAATGGGAATTTACTAGATACAACAAGGCCAAGAAATGTGGAGGGACCAAATATTTTGTTTTCATGTCTCTGAAAACACATATTAATATTTATCAGCAATTAAACTATACAATTTTGTCAAAAACCTATTCAAATGAATATTGTCTATGATGTATTTGAATATCTTGGTCATATGAGTGTTAATGGCTCTGTTGGTAACCCAAACATAAGACTATTTTCAAGACATTTACTATTGATTCATATATAATCAATTAGGCCATTTTACTATAGAACCTTCTCCACATCCTCTTTTGGAATTGTTTGGATAGCTGATATGAATATGTTGCTCTAATACTATTTCAAGGCAATTGTTTATATATATCCCATATCTGGATCCCAATTTTTTTGAAGTGTACTTTGTCTATGACCTATGTACATCGTGTTGCTCTGATTTTTTTTGCCCTTTTTCTGGCATCTCTCTTATTGTAATTTCGTTATTAGTCAACCGAAGCAAGCCATTATCCCAGATGTTTAGATTCAATTTGGCAACTAATTCGTGTTGTATTTTAAATTTTCATGTAATGCCAAAGCCCCGCCATAGGTTACTTGTCTGGTTGAGTTTTCGAGTTAAGAGGTTGCTCAAGACTAATTAAAGGGCTTCATTGTAACAAATGAAGCTTGAGTTGAGCAAACTACGCTAGCCCTTGTATTTGTATTGCTATGCTGGTTCCTTCCTTGCTGAGGGGAACTTCTTATTTCTGTAGCATGAATGGCTTGTGATGAAGCACCAACAACACCATGCATAGTTGGAGGAATAGTTATTCTTGGAGACATCTTCCACTAAGGAGACTATTGTCCCTACTTCATATTTTGGCCTTGATAGGGCATAGATGCTAGAAACTTGTTGAGATTGGAAGTCGATGGTGTTCGATCTCCTCCATAACTAGGCATTGTGATCTGTGTTGAAGTTACTGATGGTAGTACATTTGGGCTAGGCATGGATTTTATATGTCTTGCAGCTTGCTTTGTATTCTAGTTCAACTGTTGAGTAGAGGAAAGCTTGTTCAGTTCTGTTGTGCTAGAGAAATGAATCAATTTTCATCAAGTTTTTTATTAAAAGCTCTTTCCCAAATGGAAGGTATCAACTCCTTATGGAAATTTCCTTTTAGGTGCCTACCAAAAATGGTATGATTCTTCAGAATGATGGGGTTCCTACACAAGGAGCATAATGATCTCTTTATGGGATATATTGGATTTTGCCCAAAAATAACAAGTCCCACAACACAAGTTATTTATAAATAGTATTCTATATATAAAATACGTAATTGCAATTCAATTTAGAGAAAATTGTATCAAGGATTTATGATCATTATACAAATGATATTGAAAATAGAACACCCTAAATTCACTTGTATCCATTTCACTGCATACTTCTAATAGTTGACCATATTAGGGATTCAGTGGAAAAGCTTGATAGGATGTTGGGAGAGTTGAGACTGTCCTCCTCAACTAAACTCAGGGGCACATAATGAGTGTCCAAGTCATATGGCCCCTTGGGCCATGAGAATGGCAGGACATCTATCATCTTGTAGTTGTCATATTTAATGACTTGGAGGGGTGACTTGGTGAGCTGACTTGGCGAGCCGACATGGTGAGCAGCGAACTTAAAGAGTCAACTTGGTGAGCATACTTGAACAGTTGACTTAGTGAGTCAACTTTGGGAATAGACCTAGAAAGCCAACATTGTCAGTGGCCTTAAAGAGACGACTTGGTGGGCAGATTGGCAAGCCTATGTAGAGAGCCCCACTTGGTGAGATGAGATGGTGAGTCAACTTGCTGAGACAACTTGGAGAGCTAACTTGGTGAACAGACTTAAGGAGTCAACTCATTGAGGTGACTTAGCAAGGTGACTTGATGAGTGAACTCAGAGTCAACTTGGCGAGCGTACTTGAACAATCAACTTGTTGACATGACTTGGTGGGGTGACTTGGTGAGCCCACCTGGTGAGTGTACTTGAACAGTCAACTTGGTGAGCCGAACAAGTGAGATGACATGGTGAGTGGGCTTAGAGAAGCAACTCAGTGGGGAAACTTGGCAAGCACACATAACAAGCCAACTTGCCAAGGCAAGGTTGTAAAACCACTGGGTGAGCCAACTTGGTGAGCTGACTTAAAGAGTCAACTCGTTGAGGTGACTGGGTGGGGATGACTTGGTGAGCTAACTTAGGGGGTGAGCTTGGTGAGAAAACATAAAGAGTTGACTTGGTGAGCATACTTGAATCGTTGGCTTGGTGAGCTGACTAGGGGAGTCAGCCTGGTGAGCTAACATGGTGAGTTGACTTAAAGTGGTGAGTTGGTGGGGCAAGTGGGCATGACTTGGTGAGCTGACCTAGAGAGTTGGCCTAGGGGGTGGACTTGGTGAGTGAACTTAGAGAGTCGACTTGGTGAGCGTACTTCAATTGTTAGCTTGGCGAGTTGACTTGGGGAGCCAGCCTGACAATCTAACATGGTGAGTGGGCTTAAAGTGGCAACTTGGTGGGGCAAGTTGGCGAGCTAACTTAGCAAGGCCACTTAGAGACATGACATGGTGAGCTGACTTGGTGAGAAAGCTTGATGAGCGGACCTAAAGATTAACCTTGATGAGGCACTTTGGTGGGGTGACTTGATGACCGAACTCAAAGAGTCAACTTGGTGAGCATACTTGAATAGTCAACTTGGTGGGGCAAGTTGGCAAGCCAACTTAGCGAGTCCAATCAATCAAGAGGAAACAGTTGAGAGCTTAGAGTGACACAATTTTTAGTTGATCATATGAAATGAAATGGGTGTGCGAGTAGAAAGAAACTAGAAAGACATTGTGTACAAATGAAGGCATGAAATGGATGGTTTTGGAGCACTTAGCATAGACACTCAACATTCGGTACATATCATCATTTGAGATCAAATGGGTGTATGGGATTATATGCATAGTGAATAATAAAGGAGGGAATTGAACCCTCCCTAAGGCTCACAGTTGTTGAGGTCCACTTCAACAATGGCCCTTCCTATGAAATTTCCATCTAAAACCTTTCTAATGAGATAATGTTTTATGAGCTCTTCATCAGTGGGATGGAACATGAATTTAGGAGGCAATTGTGCATCACCCATATCATGGTTCATGATATGGGTGATGCACAACTGCCTCTTGGATTCACGTTCATGATATGGGTTGATGCACAACTGCCTCCAGATTCGCGTTCCATCCCACTGATGAAGAGCTCATAACACATTATCTCATTAGAAAGGTTTTAGATGGAAATTTCATAGGAAGGGACATTGCTAAAGTGGACCTCAACAACTGTAAGCCTCAAAAAAAATTTGATCAAAATTTTGACCAATGCCGAGTAGTTTTCTAAAGCATTGGTCAAAATTTTGACCAATTCCTAGTAGTTTTCTACCAAGCATTGGTCAAAATTTTGACCAATACCCAGTAGTTTTCTACCAAGCATTGGTCAAAATTTTGACCAATGCCTAGTAGTTTTCTTCCAAGCATTGGTTAAAATTTTGACCAATGCCCTGTAGTTTTCTACCAAGCATTGGTCAAAATTTTGACCTATGCCTTGCAAAAAATATGCTAGCAATTTCAATAGTTTTTGACCAACGTATTGGTCAAAATTTTGACCAACCGGAAAGTTGGTCAATTTTTTTACCGAAATTTTTTTGACCAATGTGTTGGTCGAATTTGGTTCAAGTTTGGTCAAAAATTGGGTCAAAATTTTGACCAATAAAGGTTAAAATATGAGCCCAAATGTACTAGTGATCTAGAACACCTTCATCAAGATCACCCACATTAGGACCACAGTATAATATCTTGGAACACCTTGGAAACATGCCAGCTCAAATTTTCATTCTAGATCTCTTATGAAAAAGCCCACTTTATCAAGAGATCCTTGATAGTACTCTTTGTGAGTCACGTGTCCCCACTAACATAAATACCATCGAGTTCTGCAACTTGTTTGGCCATATTTCTACATCATGTGTTTTATCCTTCAAAACCATTGACATCCCAATAGTTGAATCTAATCATATCCTTCCACTTCACATAGCTTTCATGGTTTCTAACTTTGTAGTCAAATGGGTCATGATAGATAATGGATCGACTTTAAACTATGTACTTTAAAATATATCAAACAAGCAGGATACACTGAGGTAGATATCATTAATGAAGTAATCACCATCAAATCATATGACAACTTGGAGCACACTATTGAAGGAACCATCTTGTTCCATCTCAGAGTCAGCCCAACCACTCAAGAAATAGTTTGTCACGTAGTTGATCTTAACCTTCCATACAACATTCTCCTTTGCCACCCATAGATTCATGCCATGAAGGCTGTTCCATCCACATATCATCAGTGCGCCAAATTTTTGCACAATGGCACTGAGATAACCATCCATACAGATCCTGAACCCTTTGCTTATTGCAATGCAATCAAAGCTTCATACACAAATCATTATCTTAGAATCAAAATTGGCCACACCACAACTAGTTCCTCTAGCACCTACCACGATCTAGATACCATTTTAGCCTCCACTCTTTCCACGGTTAAGATCAACTACCAAGCTTGTGGCAAATACAATCTCATAGATGCTTTTGTTGTTCACACTCTACAACTTGATCTGCATACTCAAGGGTGCTTGACATATCAAGGGCCAAGGCCAAATACCACCTCTCAACTTAGATAGATGGGCCCTACCACATTTATCACCAATGGTATCCTTGATGGTGAGGAAACCACTCCAAATATTAACACATGGCTATACAAAGAGCCACCTCCAAAAAGTGAAGAGTTTCTTGATCACCTTAAACAAAAGTACCCATACTCACATTTCCTAGCCACTAAACAATGGGATTATCAAGGAGGTGGTCATGGAAGTCTAGAATCATGTATCAAGTAGCCTGTAGAGGCATACCCAAAAAAGAAAAAGCAAGGCTTAGGCTATGGACTCCCTCTAATTAGGGGCACTTTGAAAGAAGGCCATGCCTTCACAAACATCCAAAATAGTCTCATTGAGGTTGAAGACATCCCTAAGGAAGTAGAAAAGAAATCCTATGATTATATTTTTCTTGACGAGATTATCTTAGGAGCATCTATGCTCTGCCAATCATTCTTAAATCTTATAGACCTACCACTTGCTCACCCTGAACTCATTGATTGGGACCAACCAAGTGTTGTCCAAGTTGAAAAATTCTCTACTAAGCATGCACTCCTTAAATTCATGGGGGTAGAAATACCACATAAATGACTACCACCACCATCAGCATATGTCTACAAACTAGATCCAATAGGTTACTATGGGGAGGAGGAAGTCTCTAGTCACAAGATTGAATTAAAAGAGGAAACAAAAAAGAAAAAGGGCAAAAGAAAAACATCCTCTGGTGAAAACTCCTCTGGTGCACCATTAGATAACTCAAAAAATGAAATAAAAATAAAGGACATATCTAATGGTGAAAACCTCTCTGAGTCACCCAAAGATGGAGATTTCATCATTCCCCCACAAGAGCACATGCCTCCCATATCTTTAGTCTTTACAAAGGAAACTAGACTAGTCAATATTAGTCTAACTAAAATACCACATATCATATATATTATGGCCTCCCTACCACCTAAGTAGGTGGATCTTCTCATTTAAGTCCTTCATGAAAATTTTGGTTGCTTTGCATGGTCCTATCAAGACATGCTGGGGTTGGACCCCAAGCTAGTAGTGCATCATTTGGCCATGGATCCAAGGACCAATCCTATCAAGAAAAAGCTCCATAAGATGCACCCCAAAGTTTCTTTAATGGTTAAAGTGGAGTTATAAAAATTTCTAGAGGCAAAAATCATTTGCCCAATTAACTATTCCAAATGGATTTCCAACATGGTATCTATTACGAAACCTTCTGGTGATATCAGAATTTGCACATACTTCAGAGATCTCAACATAGCTTTTTGGAAGGATGATTTATTGTTACCAAATATAGACATGATTATTGATCTCACCATAGGCCATGAGCTCTTATTACTCATGGATGGTTTCTCCGTATACAACCAAATTCAAATAGCAGTGGGAGACCAACATAAGACGACATTTACCACACCTTGGGGAACATTTTGTTATAACATGATGCCATTTGGGCTAAAGAACGTTAGGTAAACATATCAGCGTGCCATGACAATCATCTTCCATGAACTAATACATAAAACTCTTGAGGATTATGCAGATGATATTTTAGTTAAATCTCTTAATGCCTTTGATCACTTATCTCATCTCAAGGAAGTGTTTGATTGATTGGCTAAATATCATCTCATGCTCAATCCTAAGAAATGTGTCTTTGATGTTACCTCAAGAAAGCTCCTAGGATTCATTGTATCATGGCTTGGTATTGATATTGATCCTAAAAAGGTCAAGGCCATCATGGATATGGCTCCTCTAAGACACTCAAGCACCTTCATTCTCTTCAGGGGAAACTTCACTTAGTCAGACAATTCATCTCCAAGTTTGCTAATAAATGCCAATCGTTTACACATCTACTCAAAAAGGATCAACACTTTAGATGGGACCCTAATTGCCAATGCAACTTTGAGCTCAACGAGTAATACTTGGCTAACCTACCTATTTTGGTTCCTCTAGTTGTTGGGTGTCCACTCATATTATACATTACAACTACTCCTACATCACTAGGTGCTCTTCTAGCACAACTTGATGATTTAGGAAAGGAAAAGGCTATTTACTACATCATTCGTACCTTAGTGGGATATGAGCTCAATTACACACCAATGGAAAAGGCTTGCTTAGCCATAGTATTTGCCACTCAGAACTTACGTCATTACATGTTGAGCCACACTATGCAAGTAATTTCCAAAATTGATCCATTAAAATATATGTTATCTCGCATAGTACTCATAGGGTGCCTAGCTAAATGGGTCATGCTTCTCAGTGAATTTGACATCCAATATATTGAAAAAAAGGCTCTCAAAGGCTAGGCTATCACATATCACTTGGTAGATGCACCCTTGGTTGCAGACCACCCTCTCATTATGGAATTCCTAGATGAACACCTCTGTTTGATAGAAGAACAAACATCTTGGAAGTTATACTTTGATGGATCCTACATATCTCATGGCTTCAATGCTAGCATACTCTTGGTCACACCTCAAGGAGATTACATTCCTAAATCTTTCAAATTATAGTTTCAATGTAGCAATAACATCTAAGAGTATGAGGCTCTTGTTACAAGGCTCAAAATAGCCATTGAATGGAATATCACAGAGCTACAGGCCTATGGTGATTCCCAACTTATCATCAAATAAGCCCTGAATGAATATCAGACCAAGGGTCACAAGCTATTACCTTACAAGGAGTTGGTTGATCAGTTAAAGGAACATTTAACTCAACTCCAGTTCACACAGATACATAGACTACAAAATAAGGTAGCAGATGCCATGGCCATTATTGGTTCCCTTTTAGAAATTCTGCATGAGGCTACATAGTATGAATTCCTGGTCAAGCAACTGCATGAGACCACATATAAGAATGATGAGTCAACATGAGTATGCATCTTGGTTGGCTCGCGATCCCCGTGGTACCACAAAATTCATGCTTACCTACTAAATGGTATCATATCTTCCCATCTCACATGAACCCAATGTTAGAACCTTATTCACAAAGCTTCTTGTTATACTATCATTGCCCAAACCCTATATTTTCATTGTTATCATGATACTCTCTCTTGATGTCTAGACCAAAATGTGGTTATAATGGCTCTCAATGAGGTACATGCTAGACTTTGTGGTGCTCACACAAGCGGGATAGTTCTAGCTAAGAAAATCCTTCGAGATGGGTATTATTGGTCCACTCTAGAGCACGATGCATGTGAATTTGTGAAACAATGTTTACCCTATCAACAACATCCTAATCTAAACCAAGCCCTAGCTCAAGATCTACAACCTATCGCACCACCATGGCCTTTTTCCTATTGGGGGTTTGACCTTGTTGGTGTTATCGCACCTCTCTCTTCAGAAGGACACAAGTGGATCATCACTGCCATTGATTATTTCACTAAGTGGGTAGAAGTAGTTCCCCTTGTCACTGCCATAGGAGTTTAGGTGTCCAAATTTATCCTATATCATATCATATGTCGCTTTGGCATCCTAGCCACCATTTTATTTACCATGGAGGTAATTTCAAAAATCTCAATATGGAGAAATTATGCACTTCCCTTCATATCCACCACCATTTTTATAGCTCATACTTCCCACAAGGTAATGGTCAAGTGGAGGCAACTAATAAAACCCTACTTAAAATCCTAAATAAAGTTGTCAATGATTTCGACTGTGATTGGAATTTACAAATCAATCCTGCCATATGGGCATACCGAACCTTGTTCTATACATCCACTGGCACAACCCCATACTCCTTGGTTTATGGCGTTGAAGTAGTATTACCTATTGAGGTTGAACTCCCATCCTTTCACATTTCTTTATGGGGCCAGATATCAGATGAAGAGTACAGAGTGGCTTGACTAACTCAACTTGATTTACTTGATGAAAAAAGGTAACAAGCCTATGACCACCTCATGGTCTACTAGAATTTCCTCAAGTGCAATTTCAACAAGAAGGTCCATCTATGCCATTTTCAAGAAGGAGACATGGTCCTCAAAGAAAATATGAAGGTTTAGACCAATTGAGCAAAGAAAGGCAAGTTTGAGCCTACATGACTTGGTCCATTTGTGGTCACATCATCTTTTGGCTCTGGGGCCTATCAATTATCTACACTTTAAGGTGAAGTCCTGAATGATCCTACCAACATCATTCACCTTAATAAATTCTATGCCTAAAAGAAAAATTTGGGTTAAATAAAAAATAAACATCCAATGGTGAAAACTTGGCAATTCAAGTGCCTTGGATAGGTACCTTGGTGAAAACCTAGTAACTAGGTGCCAGGTGTACTTAGCCTTTTTATTATCTATTAATGATGTGCATCTCCCCCATTGCCACTTCATATCTCATCACCCATCTTCTCATTTTTTCAAGGTGTCCCTTGTAGTTTCACTTTCATACCCCCAAACCAACTCATGACATTTTCTTTTTGTCTCCACCACTTTGCAGCACAACACCTAGATCCTGTATTATAGCTCTCATTAGTATATCTACCCTACCATTGTACTCTACCCCATGTATCATATCAAATGTACCCTACCATTTTACTCTACCCCATGTATGATATTAGATGTACCCTACCATTTTACTCAACCACATATATCCTCTCAAGTACATTTTATCCTTGTACTCTACATATCCTATTAGGTGTAACTTATCCTTTGTATCACTCCTTTGTATTATATCCTAGCGACAACAGTAGTGGCCTATATACTGTATCCTTGTAACAATAGTTATGCTTTACATATCACGCTCCTGTAACAATAATTGCATTACAACAATGCTATCCCCTCATCTTGAGCTTTCCCCCTCCGTACATATACCCATTATTGTATTATGTCATATGTTCTAGAGTCCCCATTCATTCTATAGTCATGCTTGTACATATTGTTTAGGTCTTATTGGGACACCTTGTGTCCCTAGCCCGTCATCTATAAAAATCAGTCTCTTTTTGTCAGTATCCTAAACATCCTATCATTAAAGTCCTTTCCAAATGTTTCTTCCTTATTTTCAACCCACCAATATTTGATCCTCTCGATCTCTTTAGCAAAAGGTTACTTTTTTGCACTTTTGTTCTTTCTTCTAATCTTGATTTTTGTATATTTTGCTTTGGTCGCTTCCATGTGATTTTAGTTGTTCCCTCCTCAAGGTTGCCATGGTCTTTCATATCATGGTGTGTTTTGATTGGGGCAACTTAAAGGCATGGTTTCGATCATAGTCTTTTTCTCCTTGTGGGTTAGTCAGATATCACCCTTGCATATTTCAAACATGCTTTCATTTTTTATCACATGATACACTTGGGTGATATCATTTGCTTGTGGATCACCCAACATCATTCCTACACTGATCTCTCAGGACTCATGTGTGATACTGGGGTAGACCTTGCATGCTTTTTTGAGTTAGTCCTATGTAATATCGGGGAAAAGGCCTTGATGTTCTTACTAACCTTGGCAGGTCCCTAATATTCCTATATCAAATAAAGTGCTCACACTACATGGTGGTACTTCTTCATGAAGTACCTTGCTCTCAAGCTTCCCATACACCCCACATCTATTTCCTTGTCACTGTACTTCCCTTTCCTATCATAACCCATGGTATCCTCTTCCTTTACATCACCTATCTCTCTCAAACTTCAAATTTTTCCACTATCACAATCTTTCGATTCAAATTTCTTATCATCAAACATTGAATTATCTTCATTATCGTACTCTTACAACTTCTCATCCTTTAGGCTAAGGTTTCACCACCATCATGATGTGCTCCTTATCATAAGTCACTATCCTAGCTCTATATTTACTATCCTCCTAACTATGAGTTTGTTGGTCAAATCCTTTTCCAACATCATACTCCTTAGAGTCAGTATCTCCTATGCTTTACGCTCATTTTGGTTTATTATAAATCATTATCCTAGTTCAAGTATTGGTTATCCTATCCCACCATCATAATTTGTCCTCTATCTAATTCTTGACATCATCTCCTATCCCTATTTGCTATCTCACCACATTTAGCATGTTGTATTATCATAGCTTATGTTCATCTACCCCTTTATCATACTTTGCATTTCACTTCTATCCTAGCATTAGATCTTTCATCACATGTTCGATATTTTAGCTCACTTTGCACATGTTATCATCGAAACTTCTCATAAAAATGCATGTTCAATTGTAGTTTGTGTTCATTTTAGATAATCATAAAAGATCATGTTCAATTGTAGTTTGTGTTCATTTTAGATTACCATAAAAATACATGTTCAATTGTAGTTTGTGTTCATTTTGGATTATCATAAAAATACATGTTCAATTTTAGTTGGTGTCTATTTTAGATTATCATAAAAACTCATGTTCAATTATAGTTTGTGTTCATTTTAAATTTTTACTTCATCTTTAGTTTGTGTCCTTAAAAAATTTGTAATTCATCTTTAGTACTATATCAACATTCTCATCATCCTAAAATAGTATATCAATACTATCATAACAAATCACATCATCAAAAATCACATCACAACACATCACATCATATCTACACTATCATAACAAATAATCAAAAATCATAGAACAACACATCACATCATATCCACACTATCATAACAAATCACATCATCAAAAATCACTTCCAAGTAAATCACATCGTATCAACACTATCATAGAAAATCACATCCTGCACTATAAAAAAACAATCACATCATCTCAAACCTATCAAAGTAGATCACATTTGGCACTATCACAACCAATCTCATCCTCACAATCCATCATATCCTACATCACAAACTGTCATCAATATCATATCTCTCATCAAACATCACAACCTGCATCATGAACTATTAGTAGTATCATATCTCTTATCAACCATCACATCCTACATCACAAATCGTTAGCAATATCATACCTCTCATCAAATCTCACATCCTACATATCAAATATATCAGTCTCTCATCTACATCTAAACATATATAAATCTCACATCATAACCATACAAATGCAATCATAAGTCCATAAATACATATCCCACCCCAAAGAATGATTTGCTCTACATATATCTCTCATCCACAAAGAATAAATGAATACTTGCCCCTGACCCCCAAAGAAAAATCCTATAGTCCATCAAAGTCAAAATATATAGTTTCCATATCATACATATAGCTACAATGGGTCTGTGCTCACAAAAACAACATCTCTATATCTATCTACACCGGTCAATACATCCAACAAAATGATAATCATACAAGTATACCCAACATATCATTGGTCTCCCTAATCCATTACCTCCTCCTCTAGATCCTCCTCTGTATCCCTCCCTTCCCTTGGTGCTACTGGTGGTGGAGGTGGTGGCCTCATATATCCTCCTCCTATCCCTAAGCTCTCTACCTCATCCCTCCTCCCCCTCATCCCTATGTCTTGACTCTAGCTCTATCCTATCCTGTGACTCTACCGTATGCACTAAGAATTGCCTATCCTCTGAGAGCCCCCAGTGCTCCATCCACTCTCCCCCTCCCTACATACCTATATGGTCCCAGTTGTCCCTGACTTTGTCGGTCATCTGTAATGCTCTATCTGGTCAGTTGGGATTGCCACATGGTACCTATGTGCTCTCTCTCAGATCCTCCACCTCTCCCCATAGTCTCCTCACCTCCTCCATCCCTCCACCCACCACCACCTACACTCTGATGGTCACCACCTCCACCACTAGTCTATCCCACTCCTATTGTATGGCGTCCAGTCTCCCCTATAGTACTACCTGCCTCTCTAAACTAACCACATCTAACCTCCCCTCTATTTTCCCAACCTCCATCTATAGTCTCCCCACCTCTATCCTTATCCTATGCACTAGGTCCTATGCCACATCCTACTCATGTCATAATTGATCTTGCTCTATCCTGAGCTGATCTCTCTCCTATTAAGTATCTCATAGTAGTTGGTTGGTGGCATCATGAGTCTACTACAGTGATGCATATTAGGTTGCCAATCCATCATCCCCTCCCCCTACGGATGACCCACCTCCACCAGCCCCTATTGGCCTCTGTGGCCTCTGCTCCCCCTCCCCCTATAGTCTCCTCTCCTCTGATGTCCTCTCCCCTCCTCTCTTGGGCTCCACCCCTCTCTCCTCTCCTCTCTCTAGCTTTGTCCCTCTCTCCTCCTACCTCACTACCCTTTGCCTCTGTTGCACTAGCCCCTCCTCTTGTGTTATGGCCTCTGCTTGCTATCGTAGCCCTCTCACTACATATCTGCCCTACCTAGCTACATGGGCTAACTCCCTTGCCACCACAGATGCCTTGGTCACCTATGCCCAACATACTAGTCTCAGCTACTAAAACTAGTCTCAGTACTCTTGTGTGGAGCTCGCATCTACCGACCCACCAAACCAATCCCACTACTATGGCTCTAACTCCAACTAGGCTTGAAGCAACCTTTCTCTCCACAATGATAGCCCCTACATCGACATTGATTTATAAGTCACTCGCTGATACTAGCTTGGCTCTCTTGGAGCCACCTATTGCCATCCAAACTATCGTAAGGCCCTATTCAGTTAGTACTAATTTGCAATGTACTCCCACCATCCAAAAATGAAGCATGACGATATCATGTAGGGTATTTTTTGTCCCTCCTCTGCCCATGGCCCCAGACCCATATATGGTCTCCATGTCACCACCATAATCTCATCAATCTAGACTCTCTAGTAGTCCACATCCTTTGTATGGTGATAGTTCAACAACTCCCCCTAGCAGTATGCCACTGGATCCTCTACCTACCTGTCCCTATGATCAATCAACCTAAATGCCGCAATATGCTCCCACACCCATACCTATAATAAGGTAGGGAATCCTATACTCCTCCCCTACCAGCTAGCTCCCTGATACACAATATGGTGTAAATCTCGGTACAACTTTGCTAGCATCAATGATCCCCAAGATGTCAAGACTCTTGCACCCACTATTTGCATGATAACTGGTATCAGCACCAACATCACTCCTATCCCACTTGTATCTAGGGCAATGTACCTCGATACTAGCCCACACACATAGAAGTAAATCCATCTCTCTGGACCTACTCAATCCAAGTGCTCATCTAATGCAAATTGTCCTCTCTGAATCTAGAATGGCACGCCTAGCCCTACAAGTCCCTACTCTGTGGTCTTTTCTATCATCTCTCTCATCACCATCACTAGCATCCCTCACACTGGTAATCCAAAAATCTTGTATAGTCCTCCAGTGTCACCATCATCTCTCCTATTGGCAAGTGGAAAGTGGTTGTCTCACTATGCCACTGCTCGCATAATGTTGTAACCATGTCCATATAGGTGCATGTGTGAGGCAACCTCGCTATATATTCTAGGTCAATAGCATATACTCTTACCCAATCTACCAATGTGAGCTATTCTTTGACTCGTAGTATGGCTGCCCATCGCTCATGTGATACAAATGCATCTAAGGACCACTACATAATAAGCTAGTCACATGTCAGCTTTTGTTATCATCTTTTCTTTACATCACTCCTCACTAAAACAACCCCCCATGCCCACTCATTTACTCAATCCCCCTTTTGAAGAATGACTTCTCTAAAAATAACGTTCCAGCGAGCGCATTCTTGTGAGCATATGTAACTTGCGATCCTGTGACAATATATTCCTGTGGAAGCACTCTTTACCCTTTGACCCTTTCAGGCTCTTAGACCCACATTCCCACCAGTGCGTTCCCACATAGGCTTATTCTAGTGATCTCGTAGACCCATGTTCTCACAGGATCATGTTTGACCCTTTTCCTTCTAGTCAACACCTATCACATTTCTGTGTTGACCTAATCCCTGATGCAAGATCACATTCCCACTATTGTATTTTCATTTTTCCTAATGGGATCACAATCTCGATATGATAACCACTATCCTGCATAAAATTTTCCTCCAAGTTTGCAATCCCATGAAAATCTATTGCTTGCCCTATGATCTACTTTTCCCTTAGCAATTTTTGCAGGATCGCAATCCCACTGATCCTACTAGACCCTTCTTCGTAGCTTGGCATTTTCAATTTTGTGGGACCACTCTAAACTACTTAAAAATAAAAAATACCAGAAAGGTTTTTGACCCTACCAAATGATCTGGTGTCCCCCACACTTGTACTCATTGCACCACGCCCGATTGATGCTCAAGTCACTCAATCGCAACCATCATCTTGTCCCAATTAGAGCTACTAGTAGTAATATCTCCTTGTCCATTTGAGAGAAAATAATCTTTTCTAGCCCTCTTCTAGCCCCTTATAGTCCCCCCCCCCCCCCCCCCCCCCCCCCAAATGACCTAGTTGCCTCTCCGACTCCTCTAGTACCCTCCATTTGCCCATTGCCCTTTTTCTTGTTGTTGTTTATTCTCCTTTATACCTAAATTTAACTCTTCCATGTCCTCTTATCTCCTCTAGCTTAATACAACTTTTTCAAGAAGTCGTGATGCCTCGTTTTCTTTCCCTGCCACCTTCTTGAGAGGGCATCACCTAGTCCATTCTCTCCTCTTCTACTCAAAACTAGGACAACCATGTTGCTTTAGGCAATCTTGTTTGTGTCATTTATATTTGAACTTCTTTGAAATAGTGTTGTTTCAACACTATGTCAAAGAGGGGGAAAATGTAGAACCTAAATCTAATTACATCAATAGGTAATCGTATTTAGTCATCTCTTAGGACATTATTGATTAAATATTTATTATTTAATTAATTAATCATCATCCCCTAGTTAATTATTTTATTTAATTAACTATGGTTCAATTGATAAAATCAAATGATAACCCAAAATCAAATTATCAATTAAATCCCTATTCTTCTATTAAATTAAATAAATTCTCAAAATCTATTTTATTTAATTACATACCCTCATTACATTAAATAAATCATTTAATAAAATATCTAAACCCCTAAAACATCCCTAAGACCAACCTTTACTCCTAATCCAACCCATTCACCCATACTAACCTCACTTAGCAACCTAACTAACCCATCCCATCAAAACTAAGCCACTTAACCCCTAACCCCCTTTCTAAGCTAATCCTAATCCCCCTCCTAAACATGTGCACAACTTTAAGCAAGGGTTAAGAATTGCTAACCCAAGCTAAAGTCAACAAACTCATCCTCACCCTCACCCTCCAACATTTATGACTCTTACATCCCTCTTACATACTCAACCTCCATCATTACTCCCTTGACCAACCCTTTTCCTATCCTCTCACACTCATCCTCCTTGTGACAAGTGTTACTTTCCTATTAGCTCTAAACAAGCACAATCTATGTGCTCCCCTTTGAATGCATCTTGACCCTCTCTCACTATTTTTTCATCCTTGCATCTTGACCATGCATCTTTCTACCCCTTGGCCTATAAATGAAACCATGTCCCTTCACAAAGATAATCCACCTTTAATGCAAAGTTATAATGCTATTTTGAGAGCCTAAAAACTACCAAAATACCATCATAATGTTGATATCTTTCCATATCTCTATTGTTGTAACCCTCATCCATACACACACTTGGTAAAAACCCCCATCCTTTGGAAGCTTGAGCATGTGAGCATACATCCCCTCCCATCAGGGACATATCCACTTCATCATGGGTTATACCATAAAGAGCTGACCATTCTTGGTTTGCTTCCTTTTGTGGTGATAACCTTGGTCCTATCTTAAGTGTTAACTTGATTAGTTGTGTGAATGCTCTTGTTAATAGTTAGTATTCATTTTACACTACTAGATTAGGTGATACATGACCAACTTGAGAATTTTTTTTTTTTTTTAAAGTATTCAAGAAGCCCATTAAGGGCTTGGTCAAAATTTTAGTGCAAATGTATCAGTGATTGGTATTAGATGTCCCATTATTGTAGCCATGCCATTCTTATTCATATCACTTGGAGATTTTCTTTATATTTAGTTTATGTTCTTATCAATCATGTACTTTGTATCTTGAGGTCTCTGTGAGAAAATGTATTGTATGATATTGTACTTGTATTATTATTACATATCCTACAACATGTTTAGTGAATGTTGTGTTACAAGGATGCACTTCATCATATTAGTTGTACTTATATATTCATTGTGAGATAATACATTTGATATTTCCTCATGGATGTGGATATTGTACTTGAGATAAAATATAACTAATAATATTTACATGAATGTGATTTAACATTAATGAACCCTTGAGAAATGTAATCAGTGTTGTATTGCATTTTCTTGTATGTGTGGTGTTTCATTACATTACTTCCACATCATTATCTTGATGGTGTATAAAATTTATAAAAAAAGTTGTTCAGTAAGCATAGTTCATATTTAGGTTAATTTCTCTTGGATTCCCTAATGGGGTTCTATAGTGGCCCTATTGTTTTTATGGGATTTGGTGCTAAAATATGTCTCAATCAATACACTACTACATCTCACCCTAATTTCCAATGTTAATTTTCTACAATGGTATGATATTGAGAAATTGGTGTTACTTTTTTGAACTCCCCTCAACATCATTATACGTTTGACTACTTATTTTGTAAATTGTTAGAATTGTGACAATAGCTAGCTATCATTAGAAAAAACACAAGCACCAAATCATTTTCACCTAAGGCTGCATGCGAAAGGAAGGATTATCATTCGAGTGCAAAACTGTGAGTACCATTAAATGTTGCAAACCCACCAATGACACTACTTGGGTAAGGACATGTATTTCTCTTGCAAACCCACCAATGACACTACCTAGGTAAAGACATGTATGTGATTTGAAAATTAAATTGCTTTAAATGTGATTTATGTGATTTAAAAATAGAATATCTTAGCTCAAAACCTAATTTTATTTTTAAAATGAAATTACTTAAAATGACAAAAAAAATGAAAAAACACCATCAATTAGGCCCTAAGAATGTTGTACCACATCTCACATTTGAGCAACACAATTTGTGGCACCAATCTTTTCAAGATGACTTCCATCAGCACTAAGTTATAGGACAAATGCAACCCCCCGACCCAACTGTACAACATGGTCATTCCCATGGCATTCATATATTCATTTAGTATATCTGTGCACTTACCTTGATTATGGTTTTTTTAACTATGGTTTATGGATTTTTGATTTATAAAGCTAGGTGGGATTTGATGTGAAATAGCTAGGTTTATACAAGGTTAAGAATAGAAACAATCATAAATGACTAGGCACTGAACAATGTAGTTCCTTATTGTTCACATATTTGATGTGATGTTTTGACTGCAATCTCTTTCTCTCTCTTCTTTACATACAATAAGCAATACAAATAATCCTTTACCAATCTCACCTACAACCCCACAAAATCCTTTTGTTCTCATTTGACCTAATTTTACATTCATGCACTTTTTTCCATTACTAATGATACTCATATTTATACACACATGCATTCTCTCTCTTAGGATTTTGAGATACATTATAGGAGGAGATCTTAATAGCCTCACCCCCTTTCCCACCCACAAAACCAAAACCTCCCCTCCCCCTCCTATAATGATAATGATATATACACATACTCTTCTAATACCAAGAAAGCCTATCTATGAAGATGTTTTACTTACACGTGTACACACCAGGGTGAGGGAATCCATTTTAGACTAGCAATTGGATTCATTTGCATTCATCTTTGATTTATGTCTCTCCACACATCTCATCCCATCCCATTTTCCTACCTCTCCTAGCATGCATATAAGAATTAAATATAACATTTTTCTACAATCCACATATCAGATTTTGAAAAAGGATAAGTGGGAATTTGGAAAATTGGGAAAGGATGCCTTAACCTATGTACTGGAGGAAAGTTAAAACAATACATTTATTTTCTTGTGTTTCTATGAGAAGATTTAGAAGAGAATTCAATAATGGAGGCTCTTAACTTTGGTTGTAATCATGATAAGGGTGATGCACACTTGCCTCCTAGATTTAGGTTCCATCCCACTGATGAAGAGCTCATAACACATTATCTCATTAGAAAGGTTGTAGACAAGAGTTTCACACTTTTTTTTTAGGTTTGTCTGTAATATGCATATGTATATGTATGTGTATGAGCGACTCAATTGTACAAACCAACATAACATTAACACTACCTAGATAAGGACATCAATTGGTTCAAGTTTGTGTGATTTGAAAATGAAAATTTTCTTGAAGCCACAAGAAAAATATGCAAAAAATGCCATCACGGGGCCTTGATTTGTTTTTCATCTATTGTTTACTTTTCCACTTTTTGAAATCGATTTCAAACATATGAGAATGAATATACAAGAAAAATGTGGTTGACATGATTAATGAATTTTCCATGCATTTCCTTCTACTACTCAATTTTTTTTGTGCATTTGCTTCTTCTACTCCATTCAAACACATAAAATCTATGAACCAATGGTATTGGAATCATTTCTCTACAATGTGATGGCTCTCAATCATGGATCAACATTTCCTTTAGTTATTCTTCCTTACATTTGTTCAATGGATTGCAATTATGGTGTGATTATGGAACACCATAAAATTTGTGAGCCACTTTTCCTATGACCAATGACTTGTAACAAATGTAGTTTTGATGTTGTAGGCTTGATCGATTTTGTGAATGTGCCAAAATGCCAATGTGGTGCTAGCTCATGTTTGTTGAAGACCTCCAATGAAAAAACTAATACTGGGCATCATTTTTTGTGTTTTTAGAATAGGAAAAGGGTTGTTTATACAATTATTAATTTGTTAAAAATTAGTGTAATAACTAATTATTATACTAAGAACTAACAAAGATTTGATATAATAGGGAAATAATGGATGTGGATACTTTAGTTGGGTCAATGATACACAATAAAAAACTATAGTGTGTGATAAAGGAACAAAGTGGAAGTGTTGTAAGGCTGAGGAGGCTGAGGTTTTCTTTTTATGATGTCTTCTTTGTGTTATAATTGCACTTACTTGTTGGGACTATATGCGATAAAGTGCATTGCTAGAAATTTTATAAGGTTTGATTTCTTTGTTTGGACCTTAACTAGACCACAATTAGATCATATGTGTATGTGTATGTGTATGTGTATGTGTATGTGTATGTGTATGTGTATGTGTATGTGTATGTGTATGTGTATGTGTATGTGTATGTGTATGTGTATGTGTATGTGTACGTGTACGTGTACGTGTATGTGTATGTGTATGTGTATGTGCATGTGTATGTGTATGTGTATATGTATGTGTCTACATATGCACATTCCTACATGCATATGCACATGCTTATGTGTATGTGTAGGCATAGGCATATGTATAGGTGTAGGTGTATGCATAGGTGTAGGCGTAGGCATAGGTGTATGCATGTGTGTAAGGGTATGTGTATGCATATGTGTATGTGTATGTCTATATGTATGTGTATGTGTATGTGTATGTGTATGTCTATATGTATGTGTATGTTATGTGTATGTGTATCAAGTTTCAAGAAATATCATTGTCAAATTAGATAAACCTTAAGCAACACTTGTTCTTACCTAGGTTGTTTCAATGTTATATTGGTTTATAGTGTTGAGTAAATGCTATATGTTATTGTTTGAACTTGTAAATAAATAGAATTGGTGATGCTAGCTATCAGGAAATATTCAACAACTTTTTTAGCATGCTTCTTAGAGCTAAATATGAGAGCTTGCGAACATGGTATGGAAATCAAGAAAAACAGAGTGGTTAATGGTAGAAGTCTTCCTCTCCAACCAACAAAGTCCTATCATTCTTGACAGATACGATCACCAATTTCATTTGTTTAAAAGTCCAAACATAAAGGTGGACATCAAGAAGTTATATTGTGTTTGTTTCCAATCAATGGTGGAAGATTGGAATCATATTTTAGTTCATACTTGAACAAGATAATAGTTCATAATTATCGAAATCATACATTTGTCTGAACTTTTATAATTAGAATAGTTCAAAACAAAATTGGGTTGAACTTGTATAATTAGAATAGTTCATAATAATTTAACTATTCTAAGTATAATTGTCAACCTTTAACTATTCAAATTATGAACTAATAGCTCATAAAAAAATTGTAAAGTATGAACTTAACTATGTTTTCCATCCTTTAACTTTTCAAATTATGAATTAATAGTTCATAACAAAAAATTTTTATGAACTTTTATGGACCTAATGTAATTGGGATGAACTTTATTATGAACTCTTGTAATAGTCAACCTAATATAATAGGGTTGAACTTTATTATTAAATATTCAAATCATATGCTAGTTCGTACATTACAATATTATTATGAACTATTCTAATAGTCAACCTAATTTATAATTGAGATTATATTGTTTAAAAATTGAACTATAGAACCTTGATGATCTTTGAAGATCTTCTATTGCACAAGTATCTTGTTCACTTTTGTACTTCTTCTATAAATTGAAATGCTTAATTTAGATTACATAAGGATATAAAGAGGCTTCAACATAGATTGTGATGCTATTATCCTAGACTCCACTGACCTGATAAGTAGTAATGAAATATTTAATTATTAAAAAGTTAAATAATGGTTTATTTTTTATAATCTTTTATGTCATTATCTAAAATATCCAGATGTATTTTTTTTACATCATTTTTTGCATAATCAGGAACCTTGTTGCCTTGATCAAATATTTCAGGTGGACTAGGTGATGCACATGTTCTATCCAACACTTGTATTTTTCATTGATTATAAAAGAATAAATGTTAGATGTTAATGGGGAATTTAGAGTTATTTTGGGAGGGGGGAGGTTGAGTGTCCACCATCATGTGGTTGGCCTATTAAGTAGAGAATAGTAAACTATTCTTGAAACAAAGTGAATCTCGATACCCAATCACCTTCTCAAACTATGATTATAGCAAAAATACTTCACATTCAAGAGCCCTATCAATAATCAAACTTCACCTTAGGATCCAATACTCTCCACACATCACTTACCTTCAATGGTCATCCTTGGAGGCATGTTTACAGACCCTCCAAAGTCTACCCCTTCTGACATGTATACCCTCTCCTTCTCCCCTTGTTGTTTTGGACAAAACCCCTTGACTAGGTTGATCTACTAGTTCTTAAGCCCAAAATAGGTAAGTGATGATTTGAAATAAAAAAATTTCTTCAATACTTCATTTCTATTATTTGTGCACCCATTGTTTGAAATGTGAACTTGTTTGTGCACCTAGAATCAATACTTTGTTTAATGAAATTGATCTTTTGTATGGATGACTATTATAGGTTAGCAATTTTTTTTGCTTTAACATTTGGACTATCCCAATCAATCAATTATTTTCATCCATTGTTTATGCATTAGGAATATAAGGTATGTAAATTTTTCACTTGTAAATATAATTTGTAAATAGTACAAACCACAATAATTGCTTCTAATTTTGTGGTTGGCTTTTGTAAGTTTATCAAATTGAAGTTTAAAAATTAATTACATTTACTTACATCTTTTTCAAGTTTGATATTCTTCTTTTTCCTGGCTAACATTCTACCAATAATTTTTCAAAACATATGCTGACTAGTTAGAGATTGAGCCAAAAAATTGTAAGAATTATTGTGCGAAAAGAGTGTAAAAATCATTGGTGGATGATCATCATATTTTGCACTCTTTTTGTTGCAATTGTTCTTACATTTTATGATTTCTAGTGATAACAAAATTCCAAACTAATCAAGTAGTTGATCCAAAATCAATTATATTAGGTTGAGGTATGTTTAAATACTTCTTTTTACATATTATTGAATGATATTTGTTTATGTTCCAATTGATGTAGTAAGGTTTTGAGTGTTTAATCTAAATTTCAATAAAATGCTTAGGGAATTATCCTAATCTTCCAAATATTAGTTCTCTAGGGTCTTCCACAGAATCCTACCAATGAAATCATATCCTCTAAAGGTTAAGTTCAATCCAAACACTTCCACTAGTAACAAAGCTAAAGGTTTCTCCTAGAAACCCTTACTCCCACACCCAACACTCTCACACCTCTACTTCAATATATTTACCTCACAAGATGTCCAATAGCTTCACTAACTCCTCTATTTCATTAGGAATCTAACCCCATACAATGGGTTTCATTCATTTTTCAATCTAGCCTCCTAACTTATAAAATGGAGCTACTAGGCCTAATAGAATTAGCCCTCCTAAACTAGTTTTTCTAACTTTACTCCAAATTTGTATAAGAAAGGTACCAATAATTTTATATATTTAAATACCCATTTAGATGGGGCTTCTAATTCCTGAGTTTCCCAAGTGGGTTCCACCTTTAGGTGCCTTGACCGTACAACCCTAAAAACCTAGGGTTTTCCCATTTTTAGGTTTGTCCACTTAGTCTTATGGTGAAATCTATTCGTGGGGATTTTAAACTAGTTTAATTGGATCCTATAACATCCATCATGAGAATTTAAGGTCTCTGATCTTTTTTCTATTCTCACAAGATAACCTGTTTTCTATATTTCATCAGTTCAATGACTCAACACACACAGTGATCATGCACAGATTCACCAATAGAGTATCCAATTGTTAGAGCCAAGGCTTGATCATTCTAATATACCTCCATTATGTACATTCCTAATGTCTCACTAAGCCATGAAAGGTTTTAGGCCATGAAATGCTAGGAAGATTCCATTTGTCTTCAAAACCCTAGTTGCTTAAAAAGATGCAAAACCAAGTAAATATTTAAAAACTCTTATCTTCCTCTATAAAATCTCATTTAGAAGAAAAATGAGAACGTTAAGAAAAAATTGAAACTCTAATACTAAATAAATTCAATCCTTTTCAAAAAAATTCTAACTTTGTCTATATGGATGAGCAATGTTGCATTGACAAAAATTGCTCAAAACCTACTCTCCATTGATTGAACTCTCTAAAAGTGGTTACTTACAGGTTATATTCTCTTCCCAAGAAATTTAGATACTTCCCCAACTTAATTTCTTCATGGTTAGGTAAGTTAACAATATTTTGTCAAAAAGTTGTAAAATTTCCAAAGTTGCATAGTTGCAACTTTGCAACTTTTTGATCAACTTTTTAGCAACTTTTCATATTTTGATCCAAACTCTTCCAAATGACTCCAAATAATTATGGAAGGTGTATTTTCATAATAAGGACTTTTCAAAACCTTGTTCAACCTTTGACCAAGCGTTGACCAAGTTTTACCAATTAAGACTACTATGCCTAGAAGTAACATTAACCTAATCTATTGACCAAATAGGGTTACCAACCTTATTCTAATGTTCCCTAGGCTCAACCTATCTAGATTTATTTCCCTAAGGGTTTATTAAAACACACCTAACTCTTATTCCTACTACTTGGCCCCCTTTCCTAGCAAATCTCATTAGGTTCTCCCACACCACTAGTGTTTATGAATGTTAAAGAATGTTACATGTTAGCTTTGGATATTATGAGATTACTTTATAGATTCTTGTAATTATTTGACTTCATGTGATGATGAATGAATATTTTATTTTATTAATATATAAAGAATGAGTGAATGTTTAATGTTAATGGGGAATTTAGAGTTATGTTGGGGGCATGAAACCTTATCAGTTTAAGATATGTTTCTCTCGTCATTATTGATATTTTACATATCTTTATTATACATTTCATACTTTATTGGTTTATCATTTAATGAAATTAATCTTTTATATGGATTACTATCATAGAGTAGCAATTTTTTTGGCTTCAAGATTTGCACTATCCTAGCTGATCAATTGTTTGCATCTATTGTCTGTGCACCTAGAATCAAAGGTATGTAACTTTATCACTTGTAAATATAATTCACAAATAGAAAAAATAATAATAGTTTCTTCTAATTCTATGGTTGTCTTTGTAATTTTACCAAATTTAAGTTTAAAAATTCATTACATTTATGTACATCTTTTTCGAGTTTGATATTTATCTTTTGCATGGCTTACAGTTTACCAATGATTTTCCAAAATATATGCTGACCACTTGGAGATTGAAGCAAAACATTATAAGACCAACTATGCCAAAAGAGCGTAAAAAATGGTGGTGCACGATCATCATATTCGTGCACTCATTTTGTCATAATTTTTCTTTCTTTTTATGATTTTTGGTGAGAACAAAATTCCAAACTAGTTGGGTAGCTGATCCAAAATCGATTATAATTGGTTGAGGTATGTTTAAATACCTTATTTCACATGTTATAGAATGTAATGTGTTTATGTTCCAATGTTATCAAATGTTAAAGAATGAATGAGTATTACATGTTAGCTTTGGATATTATGCGATTAATTTATGGATGCTCATGTATATTTTTACTTCATGTGATAATGAATGAATGTTAATTTTTATTAAAATAAATAAAATAATGAATGGTTAATGGGGAATTTAGAGTTATGTTAGGTGGGCAGGGGGTGGGGCATAGAACCTTATTAGTTTAAGGTTTGTTTCTCTCCTCATTATTGTTGATATTTTACATCTCTTTATTATGCATTTTATATTTTATTAAAATGAATAAAATAATGAATGAATGTTAGATATTAATGGTTGAATTCAGAGTTATGTTAGATGGGCAAGGGGTGGGGCATAGAACCTTATTAGTTTAAGGTTTTTTTCTCTCCTCATCATTGTTGATATTTTATATCTCTTTATTATGCATTTTAGACTTTCTTGGTTTATCATTTAATAAAATTGATCTTTCGTATGGATGACTATCATGGAGTAGCAATTTTTTGGCTTCAACATTTGTTCTATCCTAGTTAATCAATTGTTTGCATCCATTTTTTGTGCAACCAGAATCAAAGGTATGTAAATTTATCAGTTGTAACTATAATTCGCAAACACTACAAACAAGAAGTTTAGTTACTCAAATATTTAGCCAATGATATTGTAATTTTTAAAATCAGCCTACATATTTGTCCATAAGTCTTATGAAATGTTGTTCTCATAAAATCATCTTATGTTTCTTTAGTTGACATAGTGGTGGAAATGAAATAGACATATAATATGATATAGCTTAGAAAATTAAATGGAAAGAAATAATTTCAAGAACATCATCATAAAATTATGTTTATGTTAGAAACCCTTTATGGGAGAAAAATTCCACAAGTAAATTTAGTGAGTATAGTTCAAACCCTACAATGACTTGCTAAAAGATGTATTTCATGGGATTAAGGATCGGTGCATTATCCAACATGGGCAATAGAGTCACATAAGTAGTAGTCAAAAAAAGAGACTGATTGGATAAACACTAACATAGACCAAAATTGAATCACACAAGAAAAACACCAAATATTCACATTATGTACAAGGCAAGAGAATTTTAAATGATCATACATATGTCATCTTAGATTTGTAAACTCTCTTGAATCACATTGGTTTCATCTTGCATACTGCAAATCAAAACATTTCGCAACCTTTCAGGCATTCAAAATCCCTTTTTGAAGATCTTTTTGATAGTTTGGAGTGAAAGACATCAACCAACGAATTGAAAAATCCTTATATAACTCATGGCACAAAGAAATTGAATTTTTACAAATGTTGAGTCATGATCTTGAATATCAACTTTGGAACAGTGAAATGTCCCTTTTCTGATTTTATATGGTATTTCAAGCCTCTACTCAGATCTTTTAGATCAAACAACCAATATTTTAAAGATCCACCAATTTCTCAATAAACCCCAAGTCGGGTATGCCGGAAATAGTGCCAAAAACTTCACAGCTTCACATATTATTAATAATTTTGAAAGTGGAAATTTTTATAAAAATTTGAGCAGCATAACAGCCTCCAAAATGACATTTCTAGATCTATATAACATTTACACAACAGCTCCCAAACAGAGGATAAAAAAATGCTCATCGGGCTCCCGAAAACAACATAGAATAGCCCATAAACACCACAAAAACACTAATAATCTATCACAAAAGTATAATCATGACCAAATACATATATTCAGCTCTATTTTAACATCTAAAAGTGTGAAATACAGAAGCAACCCAAATTGATATGAAATACAACTGGAAACACCAAACTCTTACAAAAAAACACACCCGAAAACCCACAAATCTGCACTGTTCAGCACAAAGGAAAACTATGCATGAGCATGCACATGGAATGGATTCAAACTCCCATCTTTAGCCTTCCTAGAAACCTACAAACTCCCATTCTTGGGTCTCCTTCTCCACAAGTTTGGTAGCCTTTGAAGAACAACAAAGCAATGCGCAAAAATCAAGTTCTAGAATGAGCCCAAAATGCCTCCAAACCCCTTAAAAGAGGGCATAACCCTAACTCACGTCCAAGAGGGGTTAATAAAACATATTTTAATAATAATTTTCATTTATTAGTCCATTAGCTTCCCAAAGATTATCTCCTTTTTCCGTAACTTCACCTTTTTGGGCCTGTCTGCCTTAGTAAAGATTATTATTTTTAATTATTTGAAAAGGGGACATGACAAGTCCTCCCCTTCCAAATATTGCTTGTCCTCAAGAAATGGCTTAACAATAAACCAATAAAACCACCTGGATCCCAAATGTAGTCATGAACTATACTATTGTCAATTAACATAGGCTCCTGCAATATCCTCTGCAATATAACCAAGAGGAATCCATAATCCAACTGACAATTACAGCTCAACCAAACTCCAAAATCACAACTTCCACAATCAAAAACCCACAAGGCACAAACTCTTAGAACATCCAAACCCAAGTAAAGTGGACAAATCAAATTGCCAACATAGTAAATACCATCAACGCATCCCACTGGCCTATACGGAATGTACAATCCAACTCTGCAACAATGGTGAATGCTCCCGAATGAAACTATACCAAGTATGGAGAATCCACACACTATACAACTCCTAGAGTCAATACAACTCTGCAGATCATCGGCCATTGTCTCATAACCATAACTCCCATGCACCCTTGATGATGAAAAGCCATCACAAGATAAACAGGAAGAAATGGAACCCAAACCAAATTTTCTTGCCATCAACTCCTCAACACAAGGATCAAATGCTAACTGATGTACATACCCTACAATATAATGTTGATTAAAAAAACCAACCTCAATCAACAGCTCACCATGAACAAGTGATACAACCCACTGTGTCTAATCACCAGCTAAGTCAGGAGATGTCATAGCCAAAGGAGTAGAATCAATAACAACACCTGCTGAAGCATCACTCCAAAACTCCTGCTCTAAGTCATGTATTATCAAGCTGTCAACTGTAGAACCTATCGCCATGTCGTGCCCATCACAACTCTCATCCCGAGGCGTCAAACTATCCCATAATTGATGATAAGCACTAGGAACCAAAATACATCTTTGTATCATCATCTCATCAACATGGTCATCAAAGGTGAATTGATGAGCATACCTCACAATGTAATGTTGATAGAATGCGCCAATCTCAGTCAGTGGCTCAGACTGCAATCTAGATGTAGCTAACTGCAATCGATCACTAACTAGGTTGGAACTGACTACTACCTCTGAAGACATCACCAAGGGAGTAGTATTACTAGCAGGAACCATGCCAACTGTCAGCTCACCAACATCACACATGGTCTTTGATACAACATCTCTAGTCTTTGTGCCATTAGTACTAGAGGTCACCACCATGTCAAGCATACCACAACAATCTGCTGCAGCACCCAACTCAAATGAACCTGACTCTAGTGGGGACGAACCCGATATGCTAATTTTAGTATCAAGGATGGATGCATCCCCATCTTCACTGTCTTTGACAATCTCGACCATGGACAACCTTTAGATCACCAGACACCAGAGCTTGTGACTGTATAGAATCTGGTAAAGACTGTAGTTTCTCTAACTCCATGGTCACCTTAGCCAAATGAAACTATGACTCCTTGAAAGCCAACTGTGTACTTTCAAGAATCTCAAAAGTCACCTCGAGTTGCTGAGTAAGCTCACTCACCTCATCTTCCTTAGCCAATAATGTGTCATATGCTATACTCCCCCACTCCATAAGATAATCTCTGTCAGCTACCAACTACATATAATTCTATCTCAAAATCCGAATAGCCTCCCGTAAAGAGTGGATCTCTGTCAAGGAAAGATAACTACCTTCCCGCTCATCACTAGTAGGAGAACCTTGTCCATAAACTGCTAACAACTGATGAGTAGCATTGAAATGCTGGCAAGCGATAGCAATGTCTCGCTCACTAACTCTCAACTGATTAGACACATGATGGTACTGTCTAGACTATCTCCTACAAACCTCCTCTAATGCATTGTCTAAAGGAATAACCTCAAAGTTGCTAGTCTCTAGAGTATTAACATCCATATCCTGTGAATCAAATCCAAAGCTCATATCAATATACGGAGTACCAAAAACTATAGCACTTATGTCCAACTCCTTTGTACCAAAAGAAATTGCCAAGGAAACTAAGTCTTCAAAACTGCCCACTGCATCCTCTTGGATGTCATCAATGCCAATATGATCCTGGGACTCATTTGTACACATTGCCAAATATGAAAGATCATCAACACATTCTAGCAAGTATGGTCGACTGGATATATGAACAAAGCCCAACACCGGTGTATAAAAACTAATACCAACATCAGACAAGCTGCTAGCACAAGAAAAGACAACACCGTGCAATCTGCTAATCAAATCCATGATAGCACCCAAACAAACACTGCTACCAAAAAGTGTTAAAGACCTCCAGTCAATAGAATCCCAAATGCCAATATAACAATCTCGAGTCCATATCTGTAAACTAGAATTAGCTAGTAACTCAAACAAACTCCTCACCTGAGTAATATGACCAATACCAACTAACTCCACATACATGTCATGATGAGATAATGAAGTCACAATACTATCTTTGTTCACTTTCGGCTGGCTGGACAAATCATGTGAAGTACTACTAGCCTCAACCTCATGTGACGAAGCATCTAACTGTGCCTGGTACTCTTTCTCAGCAAAGTCATGAATGCTCAATGTCTGCTCATCTCTATCAGGTATCTCACCATCATGCAAAAAAACATCCTCATAATCATCATCTAAACCCACTACCTCTTGTGGCAGAGTAGAATCTGAGACCTCTGCCTGGCTATAAGCTAGTTTCTCAAACTCCTCATGCAAGTTCTTGGTAATTGTGTCATCTGCCCTGTGAGAAAATCTGCCAAATAGAAATCTAGTCAACTTATCCACCTTAGCTGGGTCGGACAACATGTCATTCATCATACGGTGGTGCTCAACCAACTGTTCAGACATGCCATGGCTTATTTTCCTAAGTTTATCTCGAATGTCTAAATAACCATCCTTTCTACTGTTCTGACTCTGGATATCAATTGTCCAAGATTGTGTCCTCTGAGACTCTGTACTATACCTGTCCATTTTGGATAAAGTAGAGTGTAACCCCAATAGGTTATAACTTCTACAAACACCAAGAAATAACATGCAAATGATTAGAAGTAGCATGCAACCATAGATTTTGACATGCAGCTGATTAGAAGCAACATGAAACCACCAAATTCACCAAGAACTAACATGCAAATGATTAGAAGTAGCATGCAACCATAAATTTTGACATGCAGCTGATTAGAAGCAACATGCAACCATAAATTATGACATGCAAGATTTGGGTAGTTGTCAAAACTAACATGCAAACTTCTACAAACCCTTAGGCTGGCAAGATCATAGCTCTGATACCACTGAAATGTCCTTTTTCTGATTTTATATGGTATTTCAAGCCTCTAATCAGATCTTTAAAATCAAACAACCAATATTTCAAAGATCCACCAATTTCTCAATAAACCCCAAATTGGGTATGCTGGAAATAGTGCCAAAAACTTCACAGCTTCACATATTATTAATAATTCTGAAAGTGGACATTTTAATAGAAATTTGAGTAGTATAATAGCCTCCAAAATGACATTTCTAGATCTGTATAACATTTACACAACAGCTCCCAAATAGAGGATAAAAACAATGCTCATCGGGCTCCCAAAAACAACACATAATAGCCCGGAAACACCACAAAAACACTAATAATCTATCACAAAAGTATAATCATGACCAAATACATATATTCAGCTCTATTTTAACATCTAAAAGTCTAAAATACAGCAAAAACCCAAACTAATATTAAATACTCAACTGGAAACACCAAACTCTTACAAAAAAACACACCCGAAAACTCACAAATCTGCACTGTTCAGCACAAAGGCAAACTCTGCATGAGCATGCACATGGAATGGATTCAAACTCCCATCCTTAGCCTTCTTGAAAACCTGCAAACTCCCGTTCTTGGGTCTCCTTCTCCACAGGTTTGGCAGCCTCTGAAGAACAATAAAGCAATGCGCAAAAATCAAGTTCTGGAATGAGCCCAAAATGCCTCCAAACCCCTTAAAAGAGGGCATAACCCTAACTCACATCCAAGAGGGGTTAATAAAACATATTTTAATAATAATTTTCATTTATTAGTCCATTAGCTTCCCAAAGATTATCCCCTTTTTTCGAAACTTCACCTTTTTGGCCTTTTTTCGAAACTTCACCTTTTTGGGCCTGCCTGCCCTAGTAAAGATTATTATTTTTAATTATTTGAAAAGGGGACATGACAAACAATCTACAATGATGCACTTGTCTCTGTCTAAATAATTAGTGTAGACACCTTAAGAATGTAGAATTCATCGTTTGAGTTTTTCAAACAATGACCTCAGCTATAAGAATCATGAGACCATGAATGATTAGTACTAGTATCAATTGCATTATTCATGAGATCTTTACTAGCATTTTCATAATTAAAGGTTCCATTCTTTGAAGCAGTTTTTGATATTTGTAAGGGTTCCAACATAATTGTATCTTCATCACCATTTGTCATAGAAGAAAAGTCTTATCCAATGGTCACTGTCACTTTTGTATCATCGCCAAAACTTCCCTCTTTAGTGATAGATGGAGAATTTATTGAAAGATCTTCTCCACAAAGAAAGTCATCATCTAAAGCTAATTTGTTTAGGATCAATGAGAATATGATATTATTGAGCAATGTGTGTAGGTGTTGGGCTACTTTCCTCATAATTATTACCTATTACTGATTTAGATGAAATAAATATTTCAACAAGGTCTTCCTTATCATCCATAATGTGCTTTCATATTACTTATTATACTATATTCTTTGAACTTGCAAATCATGCCAATGCTCTTTGTTTGAAGTCCAATGACTTGTGCATAGTATAATTGTGTTATGCAAATGATTTGAGAACTAACAAAATTCATGTTTGTAGTGGTATAGTATTCTCCTATTGTAAACTAATTTTTTAAAGTTTGACTTGAAAATTGCATAAAAGTTCTAAAATAATGCACACATAATTAGACGAGGAATGTTGTTTGTACAAGTGGAAAATATCCAACTCAAAGTCACATTATTGGAATGAGAATCAACTTAGAGACATTTACATCAATCTCTTGTGTAAATGTCTCTAAGTTGATTCTCATTCCAATAATGTGACTTTAAGCTAGATATATGTCACTTGTACAATTAACACCTCTTGTCTAATCATTTTTACATTATTTTAGAATATTTCTATAGTTTTAGAGTCAAACCTTAAAAAAATAGTTTATGGTGGGAGAATACTATACTACTACCAACATGAAGATTGTTAATTCCCAAATCATTTGCTTGACACAATTATACTACACACATGAACTATGATGCCAATGTAATAATCGATGACATTAATTCTAACGACGATGCCCTACACCCAACGACATCTTCATCATAACTTCAACTATATTTTGTCGGATTACCAAAAAATACTAAATATTTTTTGATGAGAATGCCATACCCCCGACGATAGAGTTTTCAATCAAGTTAATCTCATGGTCATTGACTTCCCCCATAATCTTCCAACAGAAAATGGTGTTGGGTGTTCAACATCAACTAATAGCGTTGAAAAGTTTGATACTTGCTCAATAATGACATATTTCATTTGGCATCCGATGACTTGTCATTGTTTGTAGTGATGAACTACCATTGAAATTCAGTGCAAAATTTAGTAGTGATAGTATTTTTCTAATGTGACATTCTTGTAAAAGTATAGGTTTTTTCTTGAAGATTTTGCATAAAATTCTTCCATTCTTTATTGGATTCACATTTATCTAGATTCTTTCAAATTTCTAAATAAAATTTTATGGTTTTATCATGGTTTTCCTAAATGTTAGGAACCCTCATTTTTATCCCTCTTTGTCAAGTTTTTTATTTTTATTTTTATCCTCTTTAGTTAATATTAGTGCATCTTGTAACCTGATACCTTTATGTTTATCTTAGTTTTATTAACTTTAAAAAACATGTTTTGTTTTAGATGCATGGTTGCAAACTAAAACACTTTATGACATATATTCCTTTCACTATAATGATAACTTTTACAAAGAAAACATGAAATGCATTGGCATAATTATGTTTTGTACCTTATTGATCCTTGCATAACTTTTCCATAATCTTTATATAAGTACTTCCACTTTCAATTCTCATCATCATAACTTTTCACATGGGATTTTTTTTTCAATGACCTTAAGAGGGTTTTCTAAAATTTTAGCTAGAACTGTTCATGTATCTTCCTTTTTTTCTTCTATTTAATTATTTTAAAGAAATGTAGTACTATTTAGAAAAATTCAAAACTTGTAAATATCATTTTTTAATTATTAAAAACATACAAAAATAAAATTTCAATAAATAAAACTATGTTTTTTATTGTATTTAATAAAATATTTTAAACTTTATTTTAAACTATTTTGTCAATAACTAAATTCATGATTATAGATTTACTAACAAGTGCTATAAAAATCTTATAAAATCATCTTCTCAACTATTTAAGATTTTTGAAGTCAATAGGAACAAACTTTTAAGGGTTGTGTTTCAAACACCCAACAAGTTATGTAGTTAACATCTTGATGTTAGGAAGATAAGAATAACAAATAAAAATGGCCTAATGAACATTTTCATTGATTTGATTGTTATAAAAATGGCAAAATGAAATTATTAACATAATAATAACATCAAAAGCTATAATATGAATCCAAAAAGTTTCCTAGTTAACATCTTCATTAATTTGAATATTACCAAAATGGTAAAATGGGAGGATTAGCAAACAAATAATACCAAACAATAGAAGTACAAACCTATAAAGTGTTATAAAAATAATTAACCAAAAACTAACACCAAAATATAAGACTACAAACTAAATGATATATGATAACATTTTTTAAATTTTAGCTCGTACCAAAATTGTGAAATGGAAAGATCAACAAAAGAATAACACTATAGGATGAGAATACACACTTGGTGAAGTTCTTCATTGATTTGTGAGATATGTAAAGATATGTTAAAGCTATTTATTGCAACCTTGGAACTTGGAAAGCTTGTCTTTATAGTAGAAATGGAAGAGACACTCTCAGAAGATAGGGTGATATTTGTCCTAACCATTAATGCAACATTTAGTTAGAGGTGCATTTCAGTTTACCAGTTTGTGTGGACAATAACTCCATTCATATGACATCACTTGTTGGAATTGGAGCCATTTGCTCAGCGACGTTTGACAATTCACTGAATTCTACTGAAACCAAAGCAGTGCATCTGACACTTCTTAACTTCTCAAGAGGACTCCATTTTCAGTATTTCTCTGAAATCAAGGCTCTAGTAAAAATGTGCTCCAAGTGGCTATAAATAGAATTATTACAACACCTTTATACGATTCTTCCCAGCTCATTGCTGCGTATGAGTCGGAAAATTTACTGGACTGGAGGAAAAGAAAAAAAAAACCAAGAATTTCATCTATCATTCTCTTAGAAACTATGACACTTGTGCATCAAATATCAAATGCTTGCTTTTTGTGTGCTACGAAAGAAACAAGTAAATACTTTATTATAACATATAATCTCAATGAAGGTACATAAACTGTATCTATGTATGTACAGTGGTAAAAACTCATGCTATCCTGATTTGACAATTACTTGAAACAACTCTGAACACTCTTCACTGCAAGATATCAGTGCTGCACCTTACCAACTTACATTTGTGTATTTATATGATCATGACGGGTCATTTGTTTATAACATGCTGTTTGTAAACTCTCCATTGGTAAGTCCTCCAAATTAGATACTAAAAATCCCATCTCTTTTTCCCCACTTTTATATCCAACTGGATCAAAATGTAGGTTTTTGCCATTACATCAAAAAAATGCATGCACTAATGGTGGAGAGGGATCTCATTGGATATAGTCGATATAGTAGTTATGCCAACACTCTCCACAAGATGGAGCTGGATACAATCACATATCATGTGGGATTTGCTAGTACCATGTAGATTTTGCAGTCACACCAAAATTACGAACTGGTGGTGGAGAGAGATCTCATTATGGCCATGCCAACAAAAAAATTCATCAGACTAGGGTTTTAAAACTGGTATTCCTAGACTGGGTTGTAAGAGAACTAACTAAAACTGTTTTACATTCTTTCTCTTTCACTTGTATGCAGTGGATTTGGATGGCTCAATCTTTGTTTCAGCTTTTAGGTTTTCCCAGATTGACTCATAAATCCTCAACGGAGGTTGAACCATAATGGGTGTTTCTGGTTGATGGCTTGAACGAGGGTGTTTTCCCAACACATTAGCTGAGGAACCCCAAACTGAAATATTCTCAATATATGAGGGCCATGGACTACTACTACAACTGGTACTACCAGTTTTAGTATTGTTCATCCACCAAGCCTCTCTTGATTCTTGCATATTCATGTGACCAACAAGCTTAGAGACCTTTTTGGAAGATGATGGGAATTCATGGGTTCCATTATTAGAGAAAGTGGGTGCATCATGCTCTAATCCAAAGCTAATTATAGAGGAGCTTAGGTCATTTTGCATTGGAATGGGAAGGGAGAAGCAAGAGGTTATGGAGTGCAAAGAGCCATGAGAGTTGATCAAGGTTGATGTAGCAGTAGTGTTATTTGTGCTGTGCTTGTTCTTCCTCCTACCTGCCCCTACAGGAACATTCCTTAGAGTTCCTCCTGCAGTCCAATACCTTTGGCAATTCTTACAAAAATGCCTAGGTTGATTGACATTGTAGTTGTTGTAATAACAAAACTTGGTCTCCAAACTGTCACACCTTGGACATGGGAGAAGCTTGTCAGGTTTTTTGGGCATCACCTTATCAGGAGTGCTGCCTGAGCTGCTCTTTTTCCCATTTTCCGATTCACTTGTCTCAGTTTCCTCAACATTTTCCTTTGCTTTCTTTGCTTGAGACTCACAATCACTGTTTTCAAATGAGGCTCCTTGATCATCCTCACTGGGTAATGAGGATTCATCATTTGTTTCCTGTGAACATGAAAAGAAACTCTTGTTTGTAAGCCTAATATCAATGAATCCATCAATGGATATTTGAAACTAATTCAATCAACATCCGAGTCTGAAGAGCATGTAGGATCTATGGGATAAAAGAAAGATAAAAACAGATGTACAGAATCTGAAATATGAATAACTTTCTCTTGCATCTTATCTACAAGTTATATAAATTGTATCACTCTCAACAATTGAAAGAACACTGATTTATGGCTTTATTAGATAATTTAATAGCTTTTCTGACCATTTATGTACTATCTAGATTGATTTTTCTCCTCTATTGCCGATTTAACTGCCTACCTATATGCCTAACAAGCAAGATTGATAGACTCTATTGCTTTATTGAAATTTTTCTCATTCAAAATCTCAATGAATGAAATTAACAAGGAAGGCTTCAAAACTCAAGATGCCCTATCTGAATTCTCCTGGTGGTGGTTAATGTTTATAATACTCAACTGAGCAGGGTCTATATGTTCATTGCCATTCAATTCTGTCAATGCTGTCGAAGTATAACTATAAAGAACAACGGTTATCTGATTATCCCTAAAATATGATGCACCCATTTTGCTACCATGCTTTCATACCCACCATATTTTCACTAAAAGCTGCTAGAGATTGCTGGAAAAGAAAGGTAAAAGCTGATTTTGATAAGGAAAAGTATCTTTATCTTCAATGGCAGGTGTCAAGAAAGAGAAGCTTGCTAAGTTTATCCACGGCAAAATCGGTGCAGAGAAACACCACAAAATCATTTGACAGTGTAAGATCTGAAAGCAGATAAACAACAATTTGCTAAATGGGTTTTCTCATACATTCCAATTTCCGATACTAATCATATTCATACGTCAAAGAGCAACTACAGGAGAAGAATATTTGATTGTGGGCTATTAACAAACACATGAACATACAATCACAAGCTGTATCAAGAAACTGGAAAAAAATTTCTCAACATTTGGACAAAGTTCTCAGAACATCTTTTGACACCGACTCAATTCATAACCTTACACGACTTTTTTTTAAATCTTCTTTCAAATCAAAGGCTAGGTTTTTTTAAAACTAAATCACAATACCCATTTAAGGGTTATAAATGTAAGTCTTGAAACCTGTTCTTCAAGTTACTCTTCTGAAAGGCATTAAAATCTTAGAAACAAGCGAGTTCTTAGCATTGAAAAGATAACAAAATCCATGAATGGTGAAGCTTGGGAATCTTACAGTGATTGGCTTAGAAGGATCATGAGAGAGAGGAATGGTTGTTCCAAATAATTTGAAGGGCAGATCCACACACTTGGCTTTCCCTTGCGCCTCCACAGTCTCAAAGTGAGCCTCCCTACAAGATTTGTTCAAATCTTGGGACATTAGTACCTTCTTTTTCTTGTATGATGACAAACAAGGAAGAATATTGGAATACAACACAATTTGCTATAATGGGCAGTGCAAGCAAATATCAGAAGAAGCCCATATAATCCTATCAACATCAACAAACACAAAGATTTTGATGGGAAGGGATTGTTGTAATAAAGGGTGGCAAAAGTTGAAATTTTGAATCTGACTAACATGGATCAGTAAGGACCCACATGCACGTGCCTCCATTCCCTTCCAGCGTTTTATGCTCTTAAACTATGATATTTATTTTTATCATTCCAATGCAAGAAAGTAAAAATTAAAGCTGCCACCAATGATCTGTATTTATATATATACAGTATTGTGCATTGAAATATCATGTACATACAAGTGGGTGTTCATTCTAGCACTCTGTTGTATTCATCATGCTTCTCCATCCAAGATTTGGCTTGTTTTTTAAATCAGCGTATTCCAAGTGTAATAATAATTATGCAATGTATGATCTTCATGTCAGGACGCCTTTTAGCTTTTGGCCTTTCTTTCTTTACTTTATCCTAACTTTCCAAATAATTAACTCAGCCACTTTTTGCCTTTTCATATTCTTTATGAGAAGAAAAATCCTCTACTCATTGTATAGAAGTTAGAGAAATTGGAATAAAGATTCTTTTCTTTTTGGCATTTGAAAACTGAGGCTTCTTTCATAGCCTATATTCCCTTTGTGCCCCCACAAACATCATTGAATTTATTCCTTGTCTTTGAAAGCAGTGTATTTTCCTTCAACTCCAGTAATCTTGGCTCCCACAACATCATTGAATTTATTCCTTGGCTTTATCATATTTGATATAAGAGCCTCCTAATCAATGAAGATCAGATTCTTTTCATGCCCAAAGAGCTAAAGCTTTCGTCTTTAGCATTTTAAATTGGCTCTTTTTTCCTTTAAAATAAGGAAAGTTAGTCACTATCTTCAATTAGCCTATAAGCCTTTTATTCTCCTTGAAGCTATAATGTCTTTTTAAATAAATAATCCAATCTTGTTTTTTTTCTTCAACTATGATCAATGTCAATGCATTAACGTGGGCAAGAAAGACCTAAAGTTATGCTTATAAAGGCTATATCCCTTAAAATACAAGCCAGCACACAGTTAAAGCTCTCTTAATCAATAATAACCTAACATGGATCCCAACATTAAATATAGGCTTGACCTGAGAAACACCAATAGCTTCCATTGGAGTAAAAAAAAGTTAACTTCATCAATGCAAGCTAGGGGGAATGTTTGTCATTGTACTTTAACCAACATCAAAGGCAATGACAATATTCATCTTTATGGAAAGCAATCACATTTGGCTTATAAAACTATGTTAAAAGTATATTATTTTATATCACCCATGATATTAAACTCATAATGCCGTCTCAAAAGGAGAGCAAGCTTTAATGAATCCAAAAGCAATTCTAAAGATGAAGTCATTGACATATTTTTAAACTGAGGAATTTGGTATTCTTTGGACTACTTCAAAAGTTAAGGAATATATGGTATTCCTTTAACAAGTTATAATTGTAAGCACACGTTGGGAGAATGCACCCTTTGAAAGGAATGTGTTTTCTTTGTGAGGAGACTATAAACCGTTTATAAGCTCCAAAGTAATATTTTAATAAAGATCATTGGTAATGATAATAAAAGTTTTGAATATTTTTTTTTTTTTTTTTTTAAATTATGAATATATATTTTTTATTAATTAAATATTAAAGATACATATCTACAAAAAAAGTGGGTCGAAAGATATAAGATCACTATGGGAGTTCATTCGACATGAAGCTGGATAAAACAATTTTTCATAAAAAAAATATTAACAAAACAAATAAAGCCCTCAAGCTACAAGAGTAGTGCCAGTCAAAGGAGGGTCTTTATCATCAAAACCCTAGAAGTCCCTAAGGTTGGTAGTTGGCTTAGGGTGAGCCCAACCATCAGCAGGGGTGGCAGTAGCATCATCAGGTTCTTTTTCTCCCTCCAGCTTGGACAAAGAGATAGCTAAGTCCAATTGAGGGAAAGTTCATTTGGTGTCTCTATGTGCAGAAGGCCAGCCCACATCAGGGGCATCAAGAGGAGCCACAAGGGACCAACGTGAACCCAACCTTCATGAAGGCAAGGCCAAGTAGTGGCGACCACCGAAACCACCACTAGGATATTCGTGATGAGGTTGCAACCTATGCGAGTGGCGTGCAAAAATACTCCTGTCTCTGCAACGACCACGAGGAGGAGTAAAAATCACCAGATAAGGCATCTGGTGGCACCCGAGCAACTATACAAAGGGCATTTCCCCAATGTGCTAAAAGCTCTTGTAGGTGAACAACCTCCAGTGTGGCCTTATCTGTCTGTACTTGAATCTGCATCATGACATTATTATAAATACATGCTTTAGAGTACATAGCAACATGTATATCAAGAAAGATGTGAAAGAATAAAACAACATTGAGATCCTTCCAAATAGTAAATAAAATCTCCATTCTAAAAGCATGCCTTATCTAGGAGTACTTAAAAGGAAGCCTAGGAAAATCTTCCAACACAACTAGATTCCATGTAAAAGCGTCTGGGGAGAAAGGCTTAAAAAAATCATGGATCTAGAGCCAATAGTTCTAGGCTCACTTGCATAACCAAAAAATATGCAGGAAACTTTTTGGCTAGCTACAAAAAAGGACATCTAGGGTCTGGGACTCCCAAATGTGGGAGATGATGGCCCAATGGCAGCCCCTAGAAAAGGAGACACCAGACAAAGTGAGCAATTTTTGGCTTCGTGATGATTCTCCAAATTGTGGCAAATCTAAGACTCCAAGTCTTATGAGAGGATTACAAATGTAAAAGCTAATTGAGAGTATCAACCATTAGAAGGCAGGGAACTAGCCACCAATAGCCCAACTTGGGTTTGTAACTGGTCATAGGAGTGGCAAGATACCACTTCCAATCTTTCCACTATGGGCAAGATGAAGGAATATCAAGCTTGTGTAACAGATGGGGAGGCATCACAAAAACTAGAAGATCAACTGGCTATCGATCTAGATGAATAATCTTTAACTGCACCTGTAGGTCCTCCCATGAGTGAAGGCTCATAGCAACCCTAGAAAAAAAACCTTTGGGGGTCTTGATTCCCCTTCAAAATAAGCGTAGTGTGCTAGCTCCTTGAATTTTAGCCAGTAGAACACCTTGAACAAAAAACAAGGGAGACCACCACAAGTTTTGCTAATTCATTGAGAGCCCATCTCTTAACCCATTTCCAACCTAGTGAAGCTGCAACTTGATGGCTTCCAAGGCTTTCCAAATGCTTTTAGCAACAAAAGTGCCTCAAATTTGCATAGGTTTAGTGGCCACGAGAAGGGTTTGGAAGCCAATCCCCTTCTAGGTAGGTCGGTTAACTTGAAAGCCTGAAGATATGTAATGTCACAACAAGATTTTCCAAGCCTCATTGCTAGTGAGAGCCTGAATGACCCACTTAGCATAGAGGAAGATCCCCTGTTTGCGAGTGGAAAGTAGTCCAAGACCACTAGAGTCTTTGGGAAAACAACAAAAGTCCTAGGAAACTTTATGAAAGTCATGATGCACAACATCAAAGGCTAGAGGAAATCCCTTAGGAGGCATTCAAGCTTGAGCTATGATGCTTTGGAAGAGGCCCAACAAAAGGAGTAGTAGACATGCATAGCAACACACACTTTAGAACAAATTTAAATTTTCTTGCAAGGGAGAGAGGCTTGGTCAATCCAACAGTCCAATTTCTTCTCAATCTGTGCCAAGACAACATTCCACAGCTCCACAAGGGAAGCTTGAAAAGAAAATGGAATGCCCAAAAACTTAAATATTTTTCCATGTTGAACCCATTTCCACCCATAGCATTCCAGCTGCCATTGAGGGCTTGACAGGAAGGATTCTCTTTAACAAAGGATCTTGTGCCATTGAATAGAACACCTAGAGGCAAGGGGAAAAGTATCTAAGCATTGTAAGGCATTGGCAATGTTGTCTTCATCATCAAGAAGGGTAAGAAAAGAATCATCAACAAAATGGCCATTCACAAGCTATGTAGTGGAATTCAGAAGAGAAATGCATGCATAAGACCCCAAGAGATAGCATTGGTAAGAAATTGGCCAAATCCCTCAACCGCCAACACATAAAGAGAAGGTGTTAAAGGGAAGCCTTAATGGATAGATCTATAGAGCCCAAAGGCTTCCAGATTGTCGACCATTTATGGTAATACAAGCAAGGGCATTACAAAAGAGTATATGAACTAATTGCAGGAAGATTGGGCCAAACCCCAGTGCTTGGAGCATGGCCAAAATGAAAGGCCATTCAATCCAGTCATAAGCTTTGGAAAAATCAATCTTAAGAAATAAGACCTATTTTTTGGACTGTTAAGCCACTCCATACCTTCCCAAACAACAACAATATTGTTCAGAATGTATTTGGATTTAATGAAACTAGTTTGTTCAAGATGAACAATCTGAGGAAGCAGATGCTGAATTTTAAGGGAGAGAGCCTTGGCAATAATATTGTAAGAGAAATTCAACAAAGTGATGGGCCTCCAATTGCAGATTTCCTCGAGATCACTGGCTTTAGGTATGAATTCAATATTACCCTTATTAATAATGTTTCATAGGGAATGAGAATTGTAAGCTTCTTGATACACCTAATGCAGATCAGGGCCAATATCATCCCATGGGATTTTCTAAAATTCACACAAGAAACCATCACAACCAGGGGCCTTATCATCAGCCATGGAGATGACAACTTGCTTGAGGTTGTAATACCCCAAAATTGGCTCATTGTCATTATACCAATTCTAGTCTATTTCTGATAATTCCAAAGTCCTATTCTAATAGGCAATTCTCATTCTGCTATTTGCTACTTGACTTAATTGTCAGATGTAGAAAAACCCTAATCTGCATTCATCATATTTCTTATTTAATTCCTATAGTACGTACTCATATTAGTTGCATTAAACCTACTTGATTAATATTTAATTTAATTATTAAGTATTTATACTTTAATTAAATTAAATTATATCCTAAGGCTAATATACTATGGAATTAAATTTATTTAATTTAATAAATACGCCTATCTTAATTAATTAAATGTAATTATTTAATTAAATGGGAAGACATTCCTAATTAATTAAATAAAGTTATTTAATTAAACAAAAGTGTCTCTAATTAATTAAAGATTATTTAATTAAATAGAAAAAGTAATTATGAGAGCATATTTCATTTTATTAAATTAAATATCTCAACAAAATCTCTCTTCAGTTCAAAAAAGGGGAATTTCCAATTCACTATTGATCAAAAATGAGTTAACACATTTAACTCCTTTTTCTACTCAAATTAAAACAGTTAACTCCTTATTTATCTCAAATTAAGTCTGTTAACTCCCTTTAACTTGGGAATCTCCCTTTATGACTAAAACTCATCTTCAATCCTGAACGTTGATCTGAATCGATCTCAACCGTTGATGGATTCCAGGAAACTCTATTTAAGAGACCCTCATCTCTTCATTTGGGGGAGGATGAATTGATTTGCTATCGAATTGCTGTTGAAATTCGTGCTCATATTTACTTACATTTCTTGCATACATTCTCATTTTTAGTTTAATCTCATTTTAGTTTAATCATGCATATGCTTAATCTAGTTTGCTTCATTTGTTCTTAGATTACATTGCATCTTTCATTTTCTTAGATTAATCTGTATACTGATTCTTAGCTTAATTCCATTGTCAAATCCTTCGCTCTTAGAGGGTCTGGTTGCCTACACCTCAATTCTGAGGATATTAACAGGCAAAATCCCTTTAGATAGAAGGCAACAGGTCGCTTTGCAGGGCAAATTTCAGATAAACAATTCAATGTTCATTCCGCGATGAATCCGCAAATAAGGACCGTGTTGAAGTGTGTGTGTTAGCATAGGCCACATTTTCACGCATACATTTCTGGCGCCCACCGTGGGGCTCGAAAATCAATTTTTCTGGCCTCTTTCTATATTTTTTTAATCATTTTTTTGTGCTCTGTCCGTACTGTTCCGTACAGCTTCGAATCTTTGCGCGAAACTGTTCATTTTCGCGCGAGGACTTAGAATCTTCGTGTGAAGATTCTTTTCGCGTCGCGCGAGAAAGTTCTTTGGCACGCGAATCTTCGCGCGAGACTTTATTTCTTTGCGCGAGCCAAATTTAATTTTGCGCGAGCCAGATTTGATTTCGCATGGGCCGTAAAACTTCTTTGCACGAACTGTCAGAAATTTTGCACGAAACTCTACTGACAGAGGCAAATTTTTTTTGCATTGATTTGCGTGTTTTTTTATTTTTCTACTGACTGTTAGTAGTTTCTAGTGTTTCTGTGTTTTTTTTTATTTTTTTATTTTTTTGAACAGCATAGTAGCGGTTTGTGGAATAATGGGAAAAGCGTGCTAAAGTTGTCAGAAACAGGTAAGAATCTACTAAGCACGTTGTGAGGATCACCAGGTAATCTTCATTAGCTGATAACATTTCATTTGGATCTAAAAAAAACATCTTTCGTGTTGATCTTGTGTGTTTCCTTCTGTACTTCCATTTTACAACACATGCATAAACTCATACTATGGTGTAATCTCTGTTAGTATTCATTTGGTAGGCTTAGTCTTTAGTGATAGATCCGATTAACTATCTTGGGTTATTGGACTCGCTAATCCGCCGGCCCCTCGTTCCACCCTGTGGTTGCAAGCTCAGCACCAAGTTAAATAGGGGAGGGGTCTACAGGACATAAGCATTAAAGGTTCCACAAGGCAACCCTTTTGTGCTTTTTAGAGCTCACTAATTTCTGAGTTGTGGATTCGTTTTGGCTTGTGTGAGGGGTTAAATGTTCCACATCTTTGGACTCACCTCACATTAGTTAAAGTGTTAAGTGTACCACCTTGTGCTTTTTTTTTTATTACTTTTAGATAGATTTGCTTTCAGGAATTAACATCTGTACACACATAGTAATTAAGCCCCCATGAACACTATTCGTGGATATTGAGGGAGTGGGTTCCTAGTGAAACTCCTCTCTAAGATGGATTCCTTATGGGTGGGGAGGATACTTTGAGCATCTCGTAGATAGATGAATCTTTGACTTGTTGATTAAGGCATCCTTTCTCCGGAGAGGTTGATAGATCACAGGAAGATGATATCATAGATCTTTAAGGGATAATCTTAGTCTAGCATGTCGGATTAATCTATTTGCTTTGATTGAGCTAAAGGTGAAAAGGTGTCAGAACCTTGAATCTGGAAGCTAAGTCCCCTTGTGGTATACTATTGTGAGTCGGTCACCTTTAGAGAGGGTTAACCGTAGCAGACAATCCCTCTACAGGGAAAACTGTGGTGACGGAACCTCAAGCGATAATAGCCATTTTTGCCATGGTAGTGAAAACTGCTATATAAATGTCCTTGTGGAAGAAATCTCCACGGGTGTGGTTCATTATGGGTTGTCAGATCTCCCTAGCAGCTCTTGAAGATTAAGTTCTCAGATTGTGTCAAAACCTCGGTGCGCCGAGATTGGAGGTCACCCCTATGAGCCATAAAAGTTGCAGAGTCAAACCATTATTAAATACCTTAGAGAAGCCAACTTTTATTTTTCTAAGGAATGTGTGCGATGATTGCAAAACTCTTTGAAAATGTACACAAATAGCTCTCTTATGGATTAAACAGAAACTAAGTCACTTGATTGTTCATGTGCAAGGTTGCTTGTTCCCTTGCTCATTGGTTTTGGACGTTCTTGAAATCACCTGCTTGTTGTTCTACATGCTTGTTTATCTGCCTAGTTATTGGATCAATCAAAAATTTTGTCAAAATTAGTGGCTGCTGTGAAACTGTTCTGTTCGTTCGCGCAAAATCATTTTGGTTTCACGTGAAATCATTTTTCTCTCACGCGAAATCATTTGGATCTCGCGCGAAACCATTTTGCCCTCGCACAAAATTAAAGTTCTGTTGCACATCTTCGTGCGATACAGAAACATTCTCGTGCGAAATTAAAAACTGTTACTGATCTTCGCGCGAGACATAAACATCTTCGCGCGGGCCGTAAAACTTCTTCGCGCGACCCGTAAAGGTTTTTCACGTGAAGTTTTGTATCAGCATTTACAATCTGGGTCTGTTTTAGCTATCTGTAGCCTGCACGCTGTCCTTTTTTGCATCCATTTATCGCTCTCTATTTGCAAACAGTCCTGGAACAGCGACACTTTGCTTAATTGAAAACTTGTGTCTTATACCTTGGCTAGTCTCATCTCATACATCCTCGTCTTAATGCTTGCCATACTTTGTGCTGCAGTGGTCATAATCTCTGGCTGTTCTAGCCTTTAAATCAGACCATTTGTGCCTTAGTGAACAACATTCTTGTTACTATCTTGTCCTTTTTGAGACTCAGTCTTAGTATAGTCCTTGTCTAGGTTCTAGCTTCTTGTCCTTGCCTATGACTGTCACAACCAGAAGTGGCAATGTCTTTTATCCTGATAACATTAGACGTGGTCGTGCAAGGGGTCATAATCACAGCAAAGGTAGCTTACCTTTCGCTACGCAATCCATATCTAGTTTGACTAGTGAGGCATCTTCACGATCTTCCTCACCTGCAAGGTCATCTCAAGATCAACGAACATTTCCCAATTTGCAACAAATTGGGAATCTTTTTTACCAAAAGGATACTGAGATAGGTAGGAGTCCTGCATTCTCAAACACAATGTATGACCCTTTCTCCACGGACCCTTTTCAAACACAACATACGGAAACTGAACAAGTTCCTATAATGCCTAATCGTGAACTTGAACAGGGTAGCCATAGTCGATATCAAGAACAACCTTGGGATGACAAGGAGAAAGAGAAAGAAAATGACACTGATGAAGAAGAAGAAGAGGTGGAAATCCTTCCTAAACACATAACAAGATGTCGACGAGACAAAAACTTTCAGAAGGTCATGGGAATCCTAATCAATGAAGAGAAAGAAAAGTACTTTCTCAAACTCGCCCAAGAGGGAGCTAAACTGCCCACCTATTTCGATGTGGAGACCATTATCACAAGAGAAGAAGAAATCGAGACCACTAAACTCCAAAAACAACTGAAAATTATGCAAGACCAATTGGCTCAGATGATTCATGAGAAAGAGAAACCCAAAAAGACATACACATTAGACACTCTTTGTTCATTTCCATTTGACAAAAGTATAAACATGTCGCCTTTCCCAAGAGGTGTAGAATTACCCAAATATGACAAGTACTTTGGTACTACTGATCCCCATGATCACTTGCGGGAATTTGGTGCTTTGTCTATGGAGTTTATACACAATCAAACGTACCTCATGCGTTTATTCCCTAGAAGCCTAGGTGGTCAAGCTTTGGAGTGGTTTTCACATTTACCTCTTGGCATCAAGACGTTTGACGAAATTGCTAATTCATTTGTTCAGCAATATTCTCATAACATTCAACACCCTATAAATATTCGAGATCTATGCAACCTTAAACAGAAGGTGGGTGAGCCTTTTCTCACTTTCCTCCAACGGTGGAGACAACTTTATACCAAGTACTCTCGTAAAATCCTAGAAACGGAGAAGCTCGACATTTTCACTAATAACCTCTTACCTGATTTTGGGTATAGAGTCCAACTACAAGGTCCGCGTACCTTTGAAGACATAATTACACAGGCTATCCGTATCGAAGAATTTATGGTCAAGAAAGGTGAGCTCACTCTTCAGAGAGACTCAAAACAAGGTTCCACTTCCAACAAGGATAAAATCAAACATGTCAACAAGAATCAAGAAATTGTACATGATGGGGTTGTTGATAATGTCACACCAAAACTTGCTAAAGCAGCATTTAATCTCATAGACTGCTTCAAAGCGGCCAAAAGTGCTGAGAAGCCTCCTCTTGACAATGAAATGTCTGGGAATAAACTGAGAAACTCATGGGCAGCACGACCCAAGCGAGAGTATACACCTTTAGGAGAACCTTTGGATATGGTTTACAAAACATTGCTACAACACAAGCTTATCTCACCAATGGATAACCCTCGTCCCTATGATCCACAACCACGTCCACCATGGTGGAATGAGACCTCATTTTGTGAGTATCACCAAAACAAGGGTCATAAAACCATCAACTGTATAAACTTACGTCATAAAGTCCAAGACATGATTGATGTTGGTGAACTTGTGGTAGATGGACATAACAAAAAATTGAACCACAAGGCATTCAAAGAGCCTTTCCCACCTTATGAAAAAGGAGAGACTTCGAAACCAGAACCCTACAATAAGGTCAACTATACGTATTCCAATGATGAAAATGTCATTCACATGGTTGAACCTGTAGATTTTGAATACTGCGATGTTATTACCATAAAGGGGAAACAAGATAACGATAAACCCAAGACACCATTTGTCTTGAGAGGCCCTACTTTCAATAACATGGATAATACGTCTTCGCAACACTGTGCTAATGCTGTTACTCGCTCTCATGCGAAATTGGTGCTCAAAGGCCCTACATCTCCTACTTCAAATCTCAAACAACACAAGGACAAAGCCCTTGCTGGTCCATCCGATAAAGGTGCAAAACACACGACGAACTTGACTGTAACCAGTTATAGTGTTCTAGATCAATTGAAACGAACCAATGCTCACATTTCTATATTTGAACTGCTTAAAATCTCGCCCGCTCATAAGCAAATTCTGGACAGAGCCCTCACTGAGACAAACGTTCCTCAGGATCTTGATCTTGAACGATTTCAATCCATGTTAGGTCACCTGACCTCACCTCATCTTATGACCTTCTCCGAGAAGGATGACAACTCACTGAATCACCCACACAATCAGCCTCTACACATTGAGGTTATGATCCACCAGACACGTGTTTGTCGAGTACTCATTGACAATGGCATTGGCCTAAATATTGTTTCTGCAGCTCTGCTTAGACAATTGGGTTATTCTGAGGACTCTATCGATCCTCGATGAAAGATCACCATTAAAGCGTACGATGAAGTAGAACGAAAGTCACTAGGTCTTGTGACTTTACCAATTCGTGTCGAAAGGGATGTCACCTGTCAGGTGCTCGACATTCCCTTAGCCTACAACATTCTGTTAGGACGGCCATGGATACATGAGATGCGCGCTGTGCCATCCACATACCACCAATGCATTAAATTCCCATTTCATGGCTCTGAAGTTACTATTCCAGCAACTACTAGCTACACTTGCAATATGCTCAAAGCTGCTGAATCTTTCGTCCCTGCTAACCGTGAGTCTACTGATTGTCACAACAATAAGTTGAAACAAATTGAGCAGTCATTTAAATTGAAAGAAACTGGTATGGGAGAGTACCACATGGAACCAGTGTTATCATTAACATCAATTCCAAAATCCCCTCGACATTTTGGGAGACCCTCACTAGCAAAGAAGCAATTCGTGTTGACAACTCATACCAAGTTTAATGGTTCTTTTGTCAAAGCTACGGTTCCCTTAGAAGATGAAAGTGAAAACAAAGCCATTGCTACATGGCTTTACAAAGAAGAGTCTCTAGTAGACCTAACAGAACAAGTTCGAGAAATCACTCCTAAGAAGTATGGACCTAGTCTTAAGCTTATGAAGCGTTTTGGCTACAAGGGAACTGGCCCTATTGGGTGCAATAACAATGGTTTAATAGATCCTATCAAAGCAACAGCTCAAAGCAACAGTGACATAACTGGCCTAGAGTTCAAGAAGGTCCCTTTCCATTTGGGATCCAATAAATTCATACCTGTACCTGAGAGTTCATCTGAAAATGAGTCACAATCTGAATCAGGTACTCAAAAGGAAGAATCTGATGATGAGGATTCTTACCCTCATCCTATTCCTTATGATCTTGCTAAATTCTTTGCTGAATTATAGATCATCTCGCGCGAGAAAAGAGGTTCTCGCGCGAAACAGGATTTGCTACGCGCGAAGAATCTACATCTTCGCACGAAGCCAAAATCGCCTCGCGCGAAGATATTCCGACCACGCGCGAAGAAACAGCACATCCTGTTTCTTTGCGCGAAGAAAGAATGTCTTCGTGCGAGAAGAGATCGGTCTCGCACGAAGAAAGAATTGAACATCCTAAAACATGCTAAAAACATGCATAAATGATCTTGAAATACGTGTAATCAAAAGTACAAAGATGGGAGATCGATGACTCACCGATGGTCCGTAGTTTGCTGGCCGGCTGTGTCGTCTGGAGTGCTCAAAATGATGATATCTCAAGTTCACTACCATGTCTATATCAGAGGTCAAAATCACTAAAAGACAAAAGCACAAATGAATTGAAAATGACCCTTCAAGCCATTATATAGGTGTTGACCAAATTTTTCAAAGTGCTTGGATTTGTGCAAAAATTGCACCCTTGGCTAATTGGACCATTCTGGATCCATTTTTGAGATCAAATTCAAGATCTGACACACCCAAAAGCCTTAAAAATGCATTTTAAAATTTTAGGGACCAATGTGATCGAATGCTTGTGCAGTCAAATCTTTCTGATACTTTATAATTCTTGGAATCTTTTCAACTTTACATTCTCCATATTTTCAAAATTCATTTTGAAAATAGTCAAATTAAGTCAACTTTACATGATATACTGCTTCAAATCATATTTCTGGTGTGTCATCTTTCAATTTTTCTCCCGAGGGGGCATGATGATTACATCATTAAATACTTATTGCTCAGGGCATTTAGTTCCCATCTTATGTCCTAGTCACTTGGGGCATCTCATCACTTGGGGCTTTTTGTTCCCTTCTATCTGAGATTTCCGCCATCTATCTTATCTTTTCATCAATTGATCAACCTTATAACAACTCTTCTCAGAGTTTGATGGACAGGTATTGGGACAGTCTAAACCTCGACTCCTGATGATCAAACCTCGTTCTGGGGATGATTCTATGACTCTAATGAGACCTTGTTATCTTTTATTAATTTTAGGTATCTAGGTGTTCTATCTGGATCCTTGAAGGTTAAGCTTCGTTCTGAAGATAACTTTCTAAATGCTATTAATTTCGGGTATCTAGGTGTTCTATCTGGATCCTTGAAGGTTAAGCTTCGTCCTGGAGATAACTTTCTAAATGCTATTAATTTCGGGTATCTAGGTGTTCTATCTGGATCCTTGAAGGTTAAGCTTTTTTTTGGAGATAACTTTCTAAATGCTATTAATTTTGGGTATCTAGGTGTTCTATTTGGATCCTTGAAGGTTAAGCTTCGTCCTGGAGATAACTTTCTAAATGCTATTAATTTCGGGTATCTAGGTGTTCTATTTGGATCCTTGAAGGTTAAGCTTCATTTTGGAGATAATCTTCTAAATACTATCAATTTCAGGTATCTAGGTGTTCTATCTGGATCCTTAAAGGTTAAACTTCGTTATGAAGAAACTTTTTAAATGCTTATCAATTTTAGGTATCTAGACATTCTGTCTAGATCCTTAAAGATTACACTTCATTCTGAAGATAGTCTTTTAAATGCTATCAATCTTAGGTATCTAAGTGCTCTTCTTGAATTCCTTAGGATTAAGCTCTGCTCTAGAGAAGGTCCTTAAAAAGCTTATCAATTGGTCTCCGTGTCATCACCTTCGGAACCAATCTCATGTTCACATCATGCTTTCTGATTATCTTTGAATTGAACGTGTTGCTCGCACATTCATTCAAAGAGGGGCAAAATGTAATACCCCAAAATTGGCTCATTGCCATTATACCAATTCTAGTCTATTTCTAATAATTCCAAAGTCCTATTCTAATAGGCAATTCTCATTCTGCTATTCGCTACTTGACTTAATTGTCAAATGCAGAAAAACCCTAATCTGCATTCATCATATTTCTTATTTAATTCCTATAGTACGTACTCATATTAGTTGCATTAAACCTACTTGATTAATATTTAATTTAATTATTAAGTATTTATACTTTAATTAAATTAAATTATATCCTAAGGCTAATATACTATGGAATTAAATTTATTTAATTTAATAAATACGCCTATCTTAATTAATTAAATGTAATTATTTAATTAAATGGGAAAGGTATTTCTAATTAATTAAAAGAAATTATTTAATTAAATAGAGTACTTACTTCTAAATAATTAGACAAAGTTATTTAATTAAATGGGAAGACATTCCTAATTAATTAAATAAAGTTATTTAATTAAACAAAAGTGTCTCTAATTAATTAAAGATTATTTAATTAAATAGAAAAAGTAATTATGAGAGCATATTTCATTTTATTAAATTAAATATCTCAACAAAATCTCTCTTCAGTTCAAAAAAGGGGAATTTCCAGTTCACTATTGATTAAAAATGAGTTAACACTATTAACTCCTTTTTCTACTCAAATTAAAACAGTTAACTCCTTATTTATCTCAAATTAAGTCTGTTAACTCCCTTTAACTTGGGAATCTCCCTTTATGACTGAAACTCATCTTCAATCCTGACCGTTGATTTGAATCGATCTCAACTGTTGATGGATTCCAGGAAACTCTATTTAAGAGACCCTCATCTCTTCATTTGGGGGAGGATGAATTGATTTGCTATCGAATTGCTGTTGAAATTCATGCTCATATTTACTTACATTTCTTGCATACATTCTCATTTTTAGTTTAATCTCATTTTAGTTTAATCATGCATATGCTTAATCTAGTTTGCTTCATTTGTTCTTAGATTACATTGCATCTTTCATTTTCTTAGATTAATCTGTATACTGATTCTTAGCTTAATTCCATTGTCAAATCCTTCGTTCTTAGAGGGTATGGTTGCCTACACCTCGATTCTGAGGATATTAACAGGCAAAATCCTTTTAGATAGAAGGCAACAGGTCGCTTTGTAGGGCAAATTTCGGATAAACAATTCAATGTTCATTCCGCGATGAATCCAAAAATAAGGACCATGTTGAAGTGTGTGTGTTAGCATAGGCCACATTTTCACGCATACAGAGGTCAGTAAGTGCGATCTTTTGCTCACAAAAGACATATTGCTCTAGAGCAAGCCTATTGGGAGTAGCAACAAGGAAGGCTTGTAATGCCTGAGTACATGTTGTAGAGGGCCCCTAAGCAGTGAAGACCTTTTCATAATGATGCACAAAATTTTGAAGGATGCTAGGCAGGTCAAAAAGAACTTGTTGGTCTTCCCTTATGTGTTTGATGCCTACCGCAGAATGGCAAGTCCACACAACATTAAAAAAATCTTTGGAAGCTTAATCTCCAACCTCCAAAAGGTATATCTATTACTAAGAGAAATAAAAATATTATTAACAAATTATAAGAAAATAGATATTGTTTATATTGAATTTTAAGGCTATTAGAGTAATTTCTATTAATAAATAAATAGTCTAGAGATAAGTAATTAAGGATAATTATTTATTTGAGTAATGTATTAAAACAATTTTGAAATTTAAATGAATAAACAAATGATATCTAGATAGTGCAGTGTTTTTATTCAATTGTGTGAGAGATTTTTGCATTGACATTTTGAATCGCACTCTATGATCCATCATCAGGATGAGAAGAGAGATGAAAGAACAAAGCTGATATATTGGTGATCACGAAGTGTGATTTGGAACATCAATGCCAAAAACTAACACAATCAAATTGAGTAATTGGATTATCTATATTACATGGATTATTGAAATCTCTTCCCTTTATATGAGATCTCATTTTTTATCTAATGTAACCTTGAGTTTCTAAGATGTTGAACTAATTGTTTCGAGTCAACATTAAAAAAAAAAAGATTTCTTAGTATAAATTTGGTTTATTTCTATGATTATAAAATCAACTTGTATGTATATGAGATCAATTACACCTCCATAAATATAAACATCTATATTAAACTAACCATGTACTTGTAAATCTAAACCTAAGTATTATAAACTTCCAAAATTTGAGATAACTTGATCAAGAACCCACATGAAAATTTTATTATAGAGATAGATATTATTTATCCAACTAGTATCTTTTAAATACTTCTAGTAGTTATTGATTTATTTACTTGGTATAATTATGGAAGACCAAAAATCAATCATGAAATATGCCTATAAAGTTATACAATTATCAATACTCTTCTAATGATATAGTCAATTACAAAGTTTACTAGGTAACGAATGCTTGTTGAATGTGTTGAATAGGCTAAATGACATAGTCCCCATTTGGAGAGACCTCATGGAGATTGGTTCAATTGTTTAGCAAGATTAAAAATAACATAAACAAAAAGTAGTCAAAGAGAGTCAAGAAAGACAAGCATTCATAAACACATAAATTAATGTACATAGATTCATGATTGGCCTTCTTATATGCCATACTCATTCATGCATTCTTCCTTTGAAAATCTTCGATCAAAGACCTTAGATCTTAAAATCCTAATTTTAAGAGTCCAATTATTAATTAGCCTCAAGAGATACATTATATTATAGAGCTATTGTGGGACACATGTTAGCCTCAAGATCATGAACATCTCTTAAGATCAAGATGTGGTAACAACATATTTTGTTAACTAGGGAAAACTTGGCCAAGGGAAAACCCTAGTGGGGATGACACCCACAAAATGATCCACTAAACAAAAGAATCATGTTAAGGATATTGACCCTATTAGGAATCTATGAATTGCATATAGTGCCTCAGTCCTTGTTAGAGGACTAGGCCCTGTTAAAAGCCTCAACCTTGTTAGGAGTTGCTTTAACCCTATTAGGAGTTGGTAGTACAATAACAATTTTATGCATGAAGAACCCACTACCCTAACATGTAATTATACAATATACTGCTCTTATACAAAAATGAGATAGATACAAAAAAACCTCTTTATTGCTAACTATTGTACTTTACATAGCTCTGATCTGACATCATAATTCACATCATTGATCTCTTATACAGTTTGCATGTCATATACATAGTTCACATACTTATCATATACTTCACATTCACATTCACAACATATTCACAACATCTCTTTTACTTTGCATGTAACGAGTCTTTACTTATACTCTATTCTTTTACAAAAACTCTTATGCAATCGGCTTGATGCTATCACACATTATGCTAAGTTAGGATAAACATCTAGGATGTCATCCCTACATAAATAAGTAATTATTTCATGATCTAAATAATTACTTAGCACTTTATTCCTATGTTTCTATTGTACTCTATTATGTTGCGCATATTGCCTTTACTAGTGTTTAACATGCAACTTTGTCTATAATGTCTATACTAATATGCATACTTAGGTATGTCATCATGACACTCTGTTCTACATGTATGTGACTTCACACATGCCAAATATCTTTGTAGCCTTTGCAATACAAAAAAAATCTTTGTATTGCTAGTGAAACTGTCTAACACTTAGACAATTTTTTGTCTCTGACTGTAGAACCTTCAACCCTATATTCTATCATCTTACTCTGAGATATATGTTGCCATAAATGAAAACTCAACTAGCCATATTTCCAACAATATCCCCCTTTGGCATTGATGACAACATATGGGAAAATTGGCTAAGTCCTAAAATGTTATACAAAAAGAACTTTTCAAAACTAGCCTTCAAAACTTTACAAAATTGCAAAATTACAAAATTATGTGGACCATTACACTTATAACCATCTTCCTTATATATCCTAATTTAATATAATACTAAGTAACATTGCTCCCCCAAGTATATAATTGTTTCTATACATACTATTACTTTATACAATTTTCCTTCTTTTCTTCCTTTGACATCAATGAAAAAGGTGGAAAAACTTATTTATATATCAAAATTGTGTTTCATTACCTCTTCTTAGGCTAACAAGCAAGAATTACAATCACCAAAACTGATTTCAAGACTCTTCATGTTCTTCTCCCATGGGTCCTTCACTCCTAAAATGTTGAGAAGAGCACACAATGATCCATAGGATGCTATCTCCACTGCATTCATATTTCAATATGCAAAATTGTTAAAAGATGTCTTGACTAGCATACATTCCTCCAACTAATGCTCAATTATACTTAAATTCATAGATAGGTGTTCTCTTAGAAGTAAGAACCTCTTTTTTATCCTTGATTTCCTGTCATCTAGTAGACTTATCTCATCATAATTCTTGCTAACTTGTGCTTCAATTTCTTCAATCTACACATTAGGTTGACTTAACTGACTTGCCAATACTTTTATATTTCTTTTAAGCTCATTGTCAATATTTATTGTGAATCTAAAAGACATCACACACTTTGCATATAGAGATTTTCCTTCAAGCTCATATTTCCTTAATTTCTTGATGCATGTATCAAGTATCATTAAATCATTTCTGTTGTTATGATAGACAATGTCAAACATTTGCACATCATGCTTAGTTTGAGCTTGTGCTGCTCCAACCTTTGACCAGCTTGTGAAATTAGAATTAAATGCTTGAATCATAGCTTTGGCTATGTCCTTAGTGTTAGGATCAAGTGATTTCGCAGTCATGATTTCATGCAATTTTTCACTTACCTCCATAAGATTTTTTTGCAAACTCTTAACCTTTTTATTTTTTTCGATAATCTTGTTGAGGGATGATATCAACTCTGTTTGATCATCATCATCTAAACTAGTAAGTGCAACTAAGGAAAGGGATGTGTTGGGTACACTTTCTTTCTCATCCTCCTTTTCTTTCTTCTTCATTTGTTATTCCTTTCTTCTCTTTTCCTCATCCTCTTTCTTCTTTTCATCTTTTGATTTCTTTATCCTTTTTCCTCTTTTCTTCTCCTTCTTCTTTCTTCTTCTTTTCTTATTCTTCTTTCTTCTTCTTCTCTTCTTCTTTTCTTTTCTTTTCTTCTTCTTCCTTCTTTATCTTCTCTCCTCTTCTTTCCTCTTCTTGTCTTCTTGTTTCTCCTTTTCCTTTTCTTCCTCTTTCATTTATTTCTCCTCTTCTTCTTTCTATTTCTTTTCATCTTTTCCTCTTTGCTTCTTCTTCCTTTCATCTTCTCTCTTTTCACCTACTTTTCTCTTCTTTTCTTTTTCTTCATTCTTGTATCATCTTAAAATGGAAGCACTTCCATTTTAAGAGCATTTAGCCCTCCAAGTAAGTGGTCTGAGGTCATGTCAGGCACCTTGAATAGGTTTTTGCATGGATTTTATTTTTTTCCCATGTTTTTCTTCCTCTCTCTCTCTCTCTCTCTCTCTCTCTCTCTCTCTCTCTCTCTCTCTCTCTCTCTCTCTCTCTCTCTCTCTCTCTCTCTCTCTCTCTCTCTCCAGCCTATTTCTGATAATTTTCTCTATGAAACTGAGTACTTTGACTTTCTAGGTTAAGGATGACCTAAATGGTCAAGGTCAACCTTGACCTTGACCTAGACCTAGGTGACGATCTCGACCCTAACCTAGGGTACAACCTTGTCCCTGACCTCAGGTCTAGTTTTCAAGTTTTAAGAGTCTCAAGATATTAGGCTTCTGAAAGTTTCATTTTCCTACTTCAAGGTTAGTTGTTTTGGGTTTCATAATGGTATGCTTTTAAATTACATTTAATCTAGGTCCATTTCTAGGTGTTAAGGTTAATTGGGATTTAATACTCCCATGTATTCCTTCTCTAGAAGTTTGTGCCCTAGATCTCTATATAAGGAAGCCTTCTTCCCTCATTTTGATATCTACTTTTCATGAGAGCATCCACTTTATATGAACCATTATCTTGCATGTCCATTACTCTATGAAGTAAAGATCTACTATCTATTAATTATTCAATCATTCAATCATTTCAAGCATTCAAGATCCAATTCAAGGAGGTCCATTGTTAGCCATTGAATGATTCAATCTCTATGAAGCCCTCTTGTTGAAGATTTCTCCATCCACATTCATCTAAGCCTTTTTCTATGAAAATATCCATTCAAGATTGGTGTTGAAGATCTAATGCCATTGATTTGAGACATACTAAATTTCTAAATTCATTTGGAGCATCTGTACTTGTGGATTCAATGATTCGAATCCTCCAGAAGGACTTCAATATAAGAAAGATGAATAGTTCCATCTAATTTGTTTATTTATATTGCAATTTCAATTATATTTCAAGGTTGATTCCAAACTAGCGCTTGACCAAGGAAAATCGCCCATCCAAATAGAAAAACCCTTTTTCTTGCAGATACGAGTACATGACAGCGAATTAAAGTGCAAATTTGGACACCCTTTTTGTCAAACTTGGGGGATCCATGAACAAAATTTTTGTTAGAGTTGTGCAAGTCAAGCTTGACCCCAAGGTAAGATTGTGCCCTGCTATCTAGGTCAAGGTTGACCTGCCTTCAAAAGGACAAAAAATTTCTGGGTTTTCTCCATCTCAACATATCCAGTATGAAACAAGCTACATAATTCTTTGAAACTATACATAGATATCAGAAATCAACATTTTCCAGATTCACCCTACTTTGAGGTTAGTATTTGTCTTTTATTCATTCAAGGTTTCAAGTACTTTCTTTCTATAGTAGATTATAGGATTTCCTCCTTTCTTCATATTCATGATTATTTAATTCATTTGTGCATTGATCACTTCCCTGTGGTTAATCAAATTGGATCATTCATTTTTAGAATTTGGGTTAAGGATATGTTCTATATTCCCCCTGATATTTTCCTCTATTTAGTTGATGAACACATTTTCATCTTATTCAATTCTTTCTCTTCTCCTCCTCCTCATCTGAGCTAGAGTAATCAATGATATTGCCAATAATGTTTGGCCCAAGATCCTTGAAAGCATCTTCAGCATCCTCAAAAGGATCTTCTATGATGTTAACTATCACACTTGTAATGCCAACTTGCATAGTATTTTTTCCAATGGAGAACTTCAAAGATAGATCTACTATTCGAGTGTCCTTGGATTTCATTTCTACTATTGCTGGAGTAATATGCTTAATAAACACAGGGATTTCTCCCCTTAACTTTGTGGTCACTTTTTTGGGTACTGAAGTCATGTATTTAACAATTATTTCTTCTATCTCCTTGTTCACCTCTTCATAATTACCTCCCATGATCAGAAGAATAGCTCTTGTTTTCTTTCTTAACAAGGGCTCAGTACTCCTCTCTCTCTAATCTCCTCTTAGTTGGAGGAGTAGATGATTTATTTTCTACAATATGTACCTCCTTTTCATCAAACTTCTTTATTGGGTTGCACTTGTGCTACTGTGGCATAAGGGACAATAGGTATCTAAAAAGTAGATCTTGCTACTGTTACTCCCTCTGAAGGTCCTACAATGGAAATAGGAGTAGCTGTCAATACCTTAGTTTGACCACTAACCTTTATCTCCAAAACTATACCTTTTACCTCATTGAATTCTTCTCCAGTCATTCTTGATTCTTTGACAATTGATTTAATTTTGTTCTCAACATTCTTCTTTATTTGATTATTGTAGAGCTTTCTCTCTACTTCTTGTTAGAAATAGATAATACTGAGAGAGGGGAGGGGGTGAATCAATATTCTACAAACTTTTGCCCGCAACCAAATATTATTAATTATTTTGTAACATGAATAAGAAAGTAAACCAATACTACTAAATAGTAAATATAACCATACACAAAGAGAACTCATAACACTATTATTTGTTAACTAGGGAAACCTTAGCAAAGGGAAACCCCTAGTGGGGATGGCACCCACAAAATGATCCACTAAACAAAATAATATGGTTAAGGATATTGATCCTGTTAACAATCTATTAAGTACATATAGTGTCTTGAGTCCTTGTTAGAGGACAAGGCCATATTAAAAGCCTCTACCTTTTTAGGAGTTGGTAGTACAATTATAATGTATGCAAGAAAAGCCCACTACCCTAACATGAAATATACAATTAAGCTCCTTTACAAAAGTAGATATACATAAAATACTATCTCACTACTATACTTCACAATTCATTTGATCATACACCAAATTTCACATTACACAAGGCTTGCATATCACATATACATTCCTTCACAATAGTTTGGATGTCATCACAAATCACACTCGGTTCCACAAGATATGACCTTTACTTGTACCTTGCAATTTATCAAAACTTTGATTAGTCAGCCTTGATATTTCTACACATTTGGCTAATTATAAAATTAACTCAAGGTTAACATCTAGGATGTCATCCCATCATAGTTAAGCAATACATATCATTTTAGTGTTGTTCTCTATTGTTCTCTATTGATTACCTATACTAGCAATTCCTCTGTAACTAATTCTATATAGTCCATATATATCTGTGCACTAACATGGATCACCATTGTATTGTCAACTATCAGTCCAACTACACATGTGTCAACTTAGACTCTGTCATCTATACAAACTGAATCTATCTCTGTACTACTACAAACTATCTAATACTTAGACAATTTTTTGTCTTTGATTTCAAAAATAAAATACTAAAATATATATATTTCCATAAATGAAAACACTAACTCATATACCTAGCCATATTTCCAATGATTCTCTAATCTTTTCTCCATAATTTTCCCATCTAGGAGTACCCTTATCCTCCTCAGATTCAAGTATGATCTTCACATATCCTTCAATTATTTCTTCACTTAACTCATAGCCCATAGTGTTTATGAATTTAACTCTTGGCACAACTACCTCCATGCACGTTACATCTGTTTCAACCATGAAACATATGTCCTCCTTGTACTTTTCCACCACTGAGGGTGGAATCCTATATCTCTGCTTCATCGTAGTTTGAAAGCCTTTCATCATTATATTTATGTCTTCAAAAATCTTCTCCTCAGACTATCTTTTGTAATGGTATGCCACCAAAATCATGGTGCATTGATTCTTTTTATCCCATTCCCTATTAGGTATACCAGTGAATTACCTAATCACTTGGAAGAATAGGTGTATCAGTAGAGATTCAAACCTGAACACCACACTTCTTATCTTCTTAAGTTTCTCTACACTTCCTAGTAACTGATGCTTAAGAATATCACACACATTGACCTTTTCTTTCTCATTTGTCATCAAGTATGTTGCACGTAGGTAATCATTAAGTATTGAGTTCAATCTTGAACTAGGTATGTGCACCAAGTTGTGGTGCCAAAAAGGTAGCAACCTTTTTTTATTTTTCAATTTTCAATAGTGCATACGTGCTATAGCACGTAAACACTATAGCGCGTATGCATTTTTAAAAAAGAAAAATTGTATAAATGGGTTGCATACCCGCAGCCCATTCATTTTAACTCTTTTTTTTGCCCTCTCCTCATAGCAGTGCATATGCAAATTGGAGAAAATCAAAGTTTTCACCACCTGCCTTGCCAATATGCCTCCTTGTTAGTGAAATATGAGATCACAAGCATGTCGTATGTGATCTAAATTTTATTTTGCATCATTTGATATGTTTTTTATATTGTTTTGTAGGGTTTTTACATTTTTTCTTTAGATTTTTTTATTTATTTAGATTTCAATTGATTTTTTATCAAGAAATGCCAATAATCAACTGGCAAATCCCCAAGAAGCTCAAAACACTCAAGAAAATCAAAGCCAAAACCCTCCCTAAGAAGAACAACAAATTCTGCAACCTGAACCAATTGCAAGACTTCCACCTGGCACACAAGAAAATGTAATAAATGAAATAGAAAGAGGAAAAACAAAATTAGAAGGACTCATTGGTCGGTTGAAAGAATCTGGACAAACCAATCCAATGAGGGCTCAATTGGCATCATCCCTTGAATCCATTAAGACCTAGATAGCTTCATTTAGTGGTTAGTTAGATGTTTGGTGGGTTAAGAGGGATGAACAAAAAATATTTTATACAAATAAATTGTCATATCAAGATGTTAATTTTTTTTTTAAAATACCAAAAGGTAGAATATGTGCATTATTTAGAAAACCTAGTGAACAAAATACTGTTAGAGAGGGTACTAAACGGTTCCCCATCCACTGGTACATACACGATGCTATTAGAAATAAATTTTGGGATAGATGGTGGATGGTTTTTGATGCCCCTCCTTGTGACAATCACGAGGTCCCCATGTATTTTTTAAAGAAATTGTATTGTGAGTTTCCTTGGGGAGATCCCTAATTATTTTGATATATTAGACTCCTAGGGTAGAGGTGGGGGGTTATCATTTGAGAGACCGAGGGCACATCGTGACCCTAATGTAGTTAGGGCACCTGTGGTCAAGCCATAGGGTGAGCATGCGACTATTCCTTCAATTGTGAAGGAGCATGTAGAGGCCAGCATTCTAGGGACCATTATTGCTTTGACACAAAGCCTCATCCATTGCACGAGTCCATTAGTTGAGGGGGAGCCTTCAGTGCACCATGGTCACATGTGTACATCATGCAAATCCCTATGCACATTTGGCACTCATACTAAAGATGGTGTGGATGATGGGCTCATCACTGATCAATTCCTGAATGACACATTTGACATTGACACATAGGTAAATTACAATTATAATTTACTAATTTGATCACATTTCATATGTATAATGAATGATTAATTAATTAGCATCTATTGACATTGTTCAAAATTCAAGGTTAGAGTTGGCAAGCCTAGTAGTGATCCCCTGGCCCAATTTTTTGCCCCGTCCATGAGTCTAGAGGTATGTATCAATTTAATCATTTAAATTAATACATATATTTATTAATTAATCATATTAAGGATTGACAAAAAATTATGCATGTGCATCAGTTCTCTACAAGACTGTTGACATTTACTATGAACTTGGAGCATAGACATCATACGAGCTTCATAGAGGTACATTTGTTTCATGTTAATTTAATTCATTTGATTATATTTATTTCATGTTTCATGTTAAATGTAATGTGTATTGTATGACATGCATCTCATGACATCAGACACTCCTCCTCATCTCTGATAGTCTGTCGATCGTGGAGTGGCTGTAGTTATATATGGCTAGTTCACAACCATTGACTGAGGTATGAAAGAATTTTCTTGGTTTTAGTTGTTTTTCATAATAGTTAGTATCAAAATTTCTAATGTTATTTATAAGTGATTATATTGATTCAATTGTTGTACGATTTTGTCACACCTGATCATCCACTAGCATTCAAGGTGGACTTACAAAGTGACTATATGATGGTAGTAAGAAAATAATTAATTTTTTGTGTACATATATTTGATTTCAATATATAATAATTATTCATTCATTTCTACTTTGTTTGTATCAACTCGAGTTAGAGAAGAGCCTCAACAAGAGAACAAGAAAGCATGTGAGGAGGACCCCATCATCACCACCGTCTCCCTCCACACGATGACCAAAGGCCTCTAGAGATTTGTTTCCTTCCCCTTGTGGAAAGGAGAAGATATAGTTGATAGACATGTACATGTATATGCATCAATGGACATATATGTTGGATTTTATGTCAGTGGACATATTTGATATACATTTGATGTATATATGACATTTTATATTTGATGCATGAAATTTATTTGATGGATGACATTATTGGTTAATATATGATATGTTTGTTCATATATGACATTATTGGTTATCATAATATATTATGTGTTTGTTAATGTACATGACATTATTTGTTATCATTTTATATTATATGTTTGTTCATGTATGACATTAAATTAGATATGTTCATGTATGACATTAAATTCAATACCTAATCAATTCAAAACTTTGATAGAATATTGATTAACAATAAACTTTATCATTGTTTAAGAATAAGTTTATCAAGAGCCTTGGATGATCTTTCTTCACACATTTCAATTTAGCATCTTTTTTTTGTGTGTGACTAGATGTTGCAACATCATATTTTTGTATCATGACTATGATATAATACTTATGTATCCATTTTGTATAGAGATCATGTTGGAGGAGAAAAATATTAGAAGTATATGAAAACATGATATATAATGATTACTTGCTCCTTGTAATATGTATATTTACACATGCTTGGTTGCAATAAAGAAGAATAGGTATATCAAGATGATTGTCCTTGGTATGCTTATGTGATTTTTACGCCATCTAATTTTAATAATGGATTAAATTATTATAATTAAATCTTGTTCATATATTTATGATGGTTTTTACTTATGGGAACTTATGTATGCATTTCTAGTAGTGATGTTTGGGAACCTATAAGAACTTGGTTGTTGAGTTAATATAGAATATTCATATATTTAATCAATGAGATATATCAACATATTTAATGTTAGAAGAATTAAAAATGAAATGCATGTGCTTCAATTTTGTGTTAAAAATAGAATACAATTTATTCCACTTTTACCCTTATTAGTTATGTGATCTCTTAGGTTCCCTGTCAAAGGGATACAAGGAAGAATTACTCTCTAGATTTCTTAGATTACTAGATGGATTTCTTGTAATATTGTGGTTATTGAAATTGAGACTTGTGATGCCTTTGATTCTTTAGGTGTAGATAGGCCACAAAACTTACAAGCAAGTTAAATTTACTACTAGTCTATTTTACTTTTTAAATAACTTTTACACACACACACACAAGGCACTCAAGGTCTTCATGAAGCATTTTCAAGAACTCTAAATCATACCACTTTTCTAGGTAAAGGTAGATTTGGTGTTTAAATAGTCCCTAGAAGAGATCCTAAGCCCTGCACCTGATGCAGAGCCTCCCATTATTCCCCTAGGAATCACAACTCAACTCTAGGATTCTTTTGTACTCTTGGAATCTACCTAAGGAATCTAACTCTTCTAGGTTTCAAGAGGAGGTCTATAACTTTGTAATACCTTTCCATAACCATATCTAAGAGTTTATAACTCAACTCTTCAGTTTGTCTTCAAAACACCCACATTACTAACTATGCACCTAGTGTACCCTAGTGCCTCCAACATACCAAAACTCATCCTAGGCTTCACACCATGACCCCAACACCTTGGGTCATCTCAAAAAATCCCATATAATATCTTCCAACTCCTTGCAACCTCTCAGAAACTCATCTCTTACACTTTGCCAATTTTGCCTATTCTAGGCTTGACTCAACTAGCCCTTGCCAAACAGTAATTCTCAGTTTTCTCCAAAATTTTCCATTGACCTTCCCAAACCCTTTGGTGTTCTAGATAACCTTTATCCCCTTTTAAAACATACCAAAATTTCAACTATAGTTGGTTTGGAAAGTATCTCTCAAATCTTGCTATCTCAGTTACACAACTAGGCCTAATTAGTGGCCATTTACAAAGCAACTCATATCCCCTTATTTGATGGAACCTTTATAACTTTCTAAGAAACCCAACCACTCCTAGGAATCCCCAATAACAAGGAAAACCTATCACAAACACAACTAATCCCTAGTTGCTCTTAAGGGCATCACAAGGCTTATTTGACACAAAACCTCACAAATACAAATAACAACCATGGGTGACTTCCAAGCATGGAAAGGGTCTATTTAGGTCCAAACTAACATGAATCCAACATTAGATTCAAACTATGAAACTTTCATTGGCTAGTTGCTTCACAAACTCAAGACTAGGCTTGTAGCCTTGAACATGAAAAATCACAAACATCTTCTCACAACCCAAAGAAAAGAATCACTGATTTGGATACCTTTTTAGTTTTATACAACATACTAAAGCCTTGGGATCTCAAGAGAAGTATGCAGCAACTAAGTTTTTTAAGGCTCACTTAGAAATGTAGGCAATTAGGCATCCATTAACAAAGGAAGTACTCTACCCCTTGAGCATAGCTTCAATCCAAAAATTGGAACATGAGGGGGATCATGTCAGATGATCACATACCAATTTTCAAGCCTCAAAACCTTCTCTATAGCTAGTTATGGAAGATGTTGCTACAAATTTCTAGCATGCACATGGATCTTGCATGCCTAGGGCATCAATTTTTTCTCTCCAGCCTCATTCTTTTGACCTAAAACCAAAAGAAACATAAAACACATTTTCCTAACTCAGATTTCACCAAGGGTCATTAATTTCCCATGGTATAATCTCAAGATATGAGGGAAAATAGATGAAACCCTAGGTAATGACACAAAATGGGGACAACAATTAGTAAAATGGGAATATCTTGAGTTGTAGAGTGAATTAAAACCTCATTCCAAGTGCAACAAAAAGAAGATTCACAAAGCTATCCAACCATACTAGATATCTGTACTTATATGTGATCAACTTGACCAATGACCTAGTGTTTTTCATGAGTTCAAGTATAATAATCTATCTTTTGTTATGATTGAGTTCAATATTTTAGTGTTCTTGTTGATTAGTGTTAGTGTTGATAAGTGTTGTGAAAATTGGAGGACATCTATTTAAGGTTTCCACAAGAGGAGAAACCCATTGTACAAATGGGTGAACAACAAATATTGAATAAAACTCATAATTTCTACCCTTTTCTCTATTGTTTCAATATTGTACAGCCTATATAGATTGGTAGGGGTGAAAGTTTTCTATGGTTGGATAGAGGATTGAGTGAGGATTCCATTGCATTTTGTTTGAAGTGTTTATCTTATCTAGAACAAAAGTTATAGCAAGTTTTGTGAAGGTTACCCAGACTTATCCTAAATCTAAGGGTTTTAGCAAGATGGCCTCCTAACTTGCAAAACCACTGTGGGATTTCAATGCCACTTTGTGGAATGAAATTTAGGAGAGGGTTCTTTAAGATGGTAGAGTTTTTAGGAGTAGGGCACCTATTTTTACCAGCAATCCCTAGATTGAACATAGTCTTATGTCTAGTCTAGTTTTGAAGGAAAAAGAAGGATTAGACTCCCAAGTTTATTGATTTGACCCAAGTGAAGGGTGTAGAAGGAAAAATTCAATGTGTAGAAGAGATCCAAGGGGTTGAACCAAGTCTATGAACCCATTTGTTTATGTTTTCCTTGTAACCCAGCCTAAACTGGCCATTTAGAACTGTGACACAAAGTGATCATAACTTGATGCTGGAGTAGAGTTTGTGATTGATCTTTTGGAAAATCTTGGGAGTGGTTGAAGGGTTTTTAGTGATGTAAAAAAATTGGAAGGTACTTTGTATGGTTTTTGAGTTTGACCATTAAAACTAGGAATTGTCCTAATAAGAAGTGCTAGTAATAGTTTTTGCAATTTGATTCTTAAGTGTGAGAAACTTCAAAATTGGGGTTTTCTTATTGGTTTGAGTCTATAAAAAACCATTCCCATCATTAAAGTTGAGTTTTGGAACCATTTAAGAAGTATTTTTCATTTTGAGCCTATTTGTGATAGGGAGTCCCTAAGTGTTGTGGTTGGTCCAAGTTGTTTGAGCACCTTAGGTTTGAGGGTTGGGCTTCTAAAGTGGAGTTCACTTAGAGATAGAGTCTACCTATGTTTGAGGTCTAGTGGATCAGTCATTAACCTTGGAAGAAGGCCTAGTTGTTGTTTGATGTAGAGAAAGCACAAGGAAGCACCAAACAATCAACCTTCCACCCCCCAAACCTCCAAACTCCATAACGGTAAAGCAAAGGCTATTACTCACTTCCAAATGGAAACTACTCTAATATTACAACTTTCCAATAGGTTTACAAACCCAACTCTCCAAAGAAGACAAGAATCCAACTTCTTACTACTTCAATCAATAATGGCCTACTACCCCCCAACTTGGCAAAAGTGGGTTTATGGTGTTCCCAATATTTCTAACACCAATGATGGCTTGAGGCAACCTTAACATGACCAAAATAAGGCAAATCACTTATTAGACCTACTGCAAACAACCCACAAAATAGAATGCAACATTTGACCTACTAGGCAATTAGGCCTCCTACTTCAGTCTTTCAGCAATAACTCAAAACAATTCCAAAGGACCTGGACAAAAAAGTATAGTTTTAGATACCCTTTTCCAAGGATTAAAAGACTTCAAAGTTTGAAAACTTCACTCCACTCCAACATGCCTTAACCCCAACCATGCACTCAGGCCTACTTAACAACTTTAGGCATGGTCTACAAGGAAATGGCCAAGAAATGGGTTCATGAAATCAATCTTCCAACTCTAGAGTGTTCTCCTAACCTAGATAAAAGTGTTTTGCTAATTCACCAAGTCCTCAACTCCTTTTCTTCACATTACTCAACCAAATTGCACAAACGAGGTCTAATACATGGGTAATATTAGACCTAGGGCTTGCTCCCATAAATCTCTACTATAGCCTCCTATCTCAAGACCTTTAAAATATGATAATGCATTTCCCTAACTTTCTCCATCCAAATTTGGAACAATTTCTAATGGTGGAGTTTCAAGTTAGGGCCATTTCTTTGGCCAAACCCTTGTTTTGAGGGTTTCACAAGGCAGTGACTAAGAAAAACCAATAACTTGATTATCCTTACTGATGAACACTTAAAATAAAAATCAAAACTTCATAAATAAGTAGGGCTACCAAATCAATACAAAATTTTTGACTTCCCAATCACTACAGGCCGTACTATACAGAAAAACTAGTCAAAATAGTCTAGAAATAGAAGATTTTATTGATTCTAAAGAGCAAGTACATATATTTGTTCATGTTATCTCTCCCCTTGGGTGTCTAGAGCCTTTATAGGTTATTATAAATGGGTAGAACCACCCCATGGTAGTTTTAGCCATCAGGAGTGGTTTTTGAAAAAGTTGTCAAATTATTGCAAAAGTTGCTAATGCAACTTTTGCAATTTTTTTGCAATTTTTGCCATTTTGACAAACCTTCTTTCTAATTCAATTCTAACAATTTCTAAATGTTATTCTAAGACTCAAAACACCTTAAATATCCTAACAAATATAAAATAAACCAAAATTCCACCCTTTGGACTAAATGATGCCCTGGTTCATATTAATTGTTGCATTCTCAAACAATGCCATGAAACCCATGTTGAACATTTTGTTTGGTCTTGATTCTTGGGTCTTGTTGACATATTGAATCCTTTATTATGCTGTTCAAATTTTTTTGTAAGGATCCACCATTTTTGGAGCATTGAGTCAAGTTTGAAGTTGTATGGATTAATGCTAAGTGTTGCATTATTTGGACAGAACTATGGAACCCGTGTTCAAGTTCTTGTATGGCCTTATTTTTTTGGTTTTGCTGATATGTGGAACTCCCTTTACATGCTGAAAGTCTTAATTTGTGAAGATTCACCATTTCTTGGGTGTTGAATCACGTTGCTAGGTGTCAAGTTTATGGATTAATGTTGATCCATTTGTGTTGCTGTTGTGTCAAGGTGTAGAGGTTTAGGTGTAAGACCTGTCCTATTGGGTTGATATCAGCATTTTTCTTAGGATTACTTAACCTCTACATCATTCTTAAGGACTCAAGGTTTATAGACACACCAATGAGTCTCAAGCCTTTACAACTGGGCTGATATCAACTTGAAACTAGTCCTAACATTCTAAAACATTATAACCTCCATCATGAGCCACTAATGAAGGTAGTGCTATGAAAGATCATTGCAATGTCTTGTGAAATGCCTTGTATTGTCTTTGTAGAAACTATTTTTAAAGGTGATGGGTATGTTAAGAAATCTAAGAAGTGACCTATACCTATGCATGTTTTAAGTGAAGCCCGACTCCCAAAATCTACTAATCAGTGCATGCACACGATCTCCATGCATTCTGCATTTTCAGGATACATAAGTCAAATGCATAGTCATGTTTAGTTTAAAACCAAAATAATATTTTGGAGTTTACATACCAAAGGTTCATCATTTGAACTCCTTGCACATGTATTTGATGATATCCCTATTTGGTCCTGATCTGTTATAGTATTCTACATGGTACTCCATCTATAACCGCATCGACATGGTACTCTAGACCTTCACCATCTATAACCAAGTGATCCAATTTTTCTTTGGCTTGGACACAATGACACAAATAATAATCTATCCCTTCTTTATTATCTTTAGGTGCAATAATAGAAAAAACATGGCCTATAGTGACAAATGTACAAATTGTGGTCATTAATTCAAAAAATACTTAGGTAAAAGTTATAAAGTTATATATTGAAATTACAAAGATGTATAAATATATATATTACTAGGTTGCACTAGATTAGACAAGCAGTCAAAGTCAATAGATGAATCCATTTGTACCATTTCCAATGCTTGTGGGGGACGATAGGTGTCAATTGGGTCCAAAACCCATATATCCCATTTGTCCACCCATTCAGTCGACTCACAATCATCCCAATTTTCCTTTGCACATGATGAAAAATAGCCTGCCATTTTTTCGTGTGTGGATACTCCATGAACTTGCATCAGGGCTTCTAAAAGAATGCAACTCACTGGATCCTATTAGTGTGCAACAATCCTGATATGGTGCAATGTTAGTATTATCTATCAACCAAAAAAATCTATGAACCATACACTCACCTTCCTTACCTAGACCCATTGTAGCATTACACCATTGGATGATGGATTTTGCATCTATCAATATTGCTCCATTTTTGTACTTTAGTTCTTCACAAGCTAAGGCTCTTTTGATGCAAGCGCCTACACCATCATGCTCTCCCTTTCCATAACCAACCTCTGTGAAATTCCACATATATTGAATTATACACAACCTATGCATCTTGCTTAACCAATAGAACATCCATGCATTCTTTAATTAAGATGCACAATTGTTTAACCAAATAATGTGCTAATGATATGTGATGCCCCTGTTAGCCAAATCTCTATAAAATAGTTGAAAATAACCCTGTACAAACTCTATAGAATCTGATTGATCATCACTGATGTAAAAATGGTACTCCCTCAAAATCTTCCTATCATCCTTTGTACTTGTAGGTGAATGCATGAATGTTATGTGAACAAATATGGAAACTTGTTGAGAAGTATAATATTTTGCTTGCACCTTATTTTGTGGTTGTAGTGTGTAGTTCTCTATGAAGTCTATAACCGAAACAATGGTATTCAGTGGAAACGTATCCTTGCACAATTTGAATTACAAATCTAGTCATTGAGCTCTATGTATATGCCTTGCATACTCATAAATAATCTTTTCACGAAAAATCTTCATGAACTCATACACTGGAATCTTTTCAATGACTAAATCACATCTTTTGCCTTGTTTCCCATCTTTTAGAGCATATGTCACTATCTTAAATTTTTTATAATCTACTATTTCATTTCCAATTGCATGTGTACTATCCATATGTTGACAAGTTGATAAAAGTTGCAAAGAACCACAAAATAAGCATGTACAATCCAAGCATGATGTCTTGTAAAATTGTTGGCCATCCCCTATTTCACATAAAATGTTGGATATAAATTCCCTTGAAGATCTTGGTGGTTCATTCATGTCACAATCCTACAAAACAAACTTGGAATGCAAAATCACACATATATGCATAAAAACATCAAAATGGTTAGAAAATTCAATATATATCCTACAAAAAAAGGTTGTGTGTGTGTGATTTATCTTGACATGAAAAGGTTTACCTATCTCAAAAAATCTTTGACTTTTTCAAATTTGAGGATACATAACAATAAATTTTGCAAAAAATTGTGTTTGAGTTGAGTCCAAAAAATATTTCGCGTGTGTTGCAATTTTCACTACCAATCTAACGCAGGCAAGAGGATGAATAACTAGGGCCAAAGGCTCAACCAGCTAACCAAACCACCCTACAAGAGTTAACACAATGAAAATAAACACAAAGAATAGCAACCAAAAGAGGAAGAAGAGTGAATTACTTTTATTGATTCATCAAGAATATCTTCATACATGTCCAGCTGTGAGGACTTCTGGGTTACGACCAATTACAAATGCATTCACATTCAAAGATCCAACTACAAATTTGCACTTTCATTTATGCTCTCTAATCTGCTCTCTCTAAAACTTCTTCTCCCCCAAAAACTTGCCTAAATCTAAGCCTAAATACTCTATATATACTTGCCAAAACGGCTTACAGAACATTCTAGAACATAGAGAAGCCACAAGTTGGCTCTTAGCAAATATAACTACCTATACAAAAATTAAATGTGAGTAAAGTCAACCCAAATAGGAAGCAGACACAGATTACTCGACAAAAGAAAGCTTTCCAAAACTAGCACTTAGCATACACTAGGTAACTCGGCATGCACTGAGTGACTTGGCGCATGAAGAAACACTTAGCATGCACTAAGTAACTCGGCACATGAAGGAACACTCAGCATACACTAAGTAACTCAACACTTGAAGAATCACTCGATATACACTAGGTAACTTGGCACATGAAGAAACACTCGGCATGCACTAAGTAACTTGGCACATGAAGAAACACTTGGCATACACTAGGTAAATTGGCACATGAAGAAACACTTGGCATACACTGAGTAACTCCACACATGAAGAAACACTCGGCATACACTGAGTAACTTGGCACATGAAAAATTACTAGGTGAACAAAATGAGTAGGATAACAAGGCAACCCAGGATGCTCTTGCATCAGACAATCAGGGTTGAAAGAAATGATTATCTTGAATCATTGAGATGTCCCAACCTGAGCTGAATCCAACTCAAATTGAGAAATCTATGAAGCATCTTCAATAGTTCTATTCTTCCACTTCACCAAATATTCATAGTAATCTTTTCCTCTTGTACTCTTGCCAACTCTCTAATCCAATATTTATTCAACTTCCTCAATCTGTTTCTTAGGATAATCATCTGGTATAACAACTTCATCCTCTGACTCCTGATACTTATACAAATCAATAATATTAAATATAGGAGATATATCCATGTCATCAAGTAACTCAACTTCATAAGCATTACCACTATCAAACTTCTTCAAGATCTTACAAGGTCCAAATTTATTCATCTTCAACTTGCTATATGTTCCAACTGAGAATCTTACTTTCTTTAGATGAACCATCACCTCATCACCAACTTAAAAATCATGGTGTCTTCTAGACTTATCAGCATTGTCCTTATACTTCTGATTGCTTTGTTCCAACCTCAACTTCACTTCCTTATGCAAGGACTCCATAAAAATCAAAAAATTCTTCTCTTGCAGTGATTTTCTTTTCTTCACCAGCAACATCTCTCAAATCTGATATACCTCTAGGATGCATTCTAGTAACAATCTCAAAAGGTGTCTTCCCTGTACTCCTATTCACAAAATTGTTATATGCAAATTTAGCTTGTGCCAATACCATCTCCCAATTACTCAGCTTATTTCCAACTAAACATCTCAGCAAATTACCCAAACTTCTATTCACAACCTCTGTATGTCCATCTGTTTGTGGATGGAATGTAGAACTAAACTTCAATTCAGTACCCATCTTCTTCCACAAAGTCTTCCAAAAATAACCAGCAAACTTACTGTCTCTATCTAAAATAATGCTTCTTGGTAATCCATGCAATCTCACAATCTCTTTAAAGAAAAGTTTAGCAACATGCTTGGCATCTAATGTCTTCTTACATGGTATAAAATGAGCCATCTTAGAAAAATTTTCCACTACAACAAATATGGAATCACACCCTTTCACTATTTTAGGCAATCCAAGAACAAAATCCATACTAATATCAGTCCAAGGTTTCTTAGGAATAGTAATAGGTGTATACAAACTAGTATTTTGACTCACTCTTTTTGCAACTTGACAAACTCCACAACTCTTTACAAATTTTTGAACATCCTTATACATTTTTTGCCAATAATATTTCTCTTTCAACAAACTCAATGTCTTATCAATTCCAAAATGTCCAGCTAATCGACTACTATGCTTTTCCTTAATCAAATTCAACCTCATAGGAATTCTAAGAATACACAACTGAATACCTTTGAACAACATACATTCTTGAATGAAATACTCATCATACTTAGTTATGTGATCTATCAAATTTGGTGCTTTGCACTCTCTCCATGCCTTAGAAAAATCAGGATCAACATCATATAACTCTTTCATCTCATCAAAACCAACAACTTCAACCTTCATTTCAGTCAACAAAGAATGTCTTCTACTCAATGCATCGGCAACTTTGTTAGTAACTCCACTATTATGCTTGATCACAAATGTAAAACTCTGCAAGTACTCAACCCACTTCATATGTCTTTGATTCAATTTATGTTGACTTCCCAAGTATTGTAAAGCTTTATGATCAGTATACAACACAAAATCGTTAGGCATCAAATAATGTCTCCATTTCTTCAATGCTTGAACAATAGCATAAAACTCTTGATCATACACAGAATATTTCCTTTTAGCATCATTCAACTTTTCACTAAAGAAAGTAATAGGCTTACCTTCTTGACTTAATACAGCTCCTATTGCATTACCACTTGCATCACATTCAACTTGAAATACTTTGTTGAAATTAGGTAAAGCCAATACAGGTAATTCAACAACCTTTTGTTTCAAAGTCTCAAAACTCTTATCAACACCATGTGTCCACTTGAATTCCTTTTTATCTCCCCTCATTGTTTCAATCATAGCATTACAAACAACACTGAAATTATTTATAAACTTTCTATGAAAAATAGCTAAACCATGAAATGATCTTACCTCACTCACATTCTTAGGTGTAGGCCATTCCAAAATTGCTTTAACCTTCTCAGAATCCATCTTCAAACCATCAGCTGAGATCACAAGTCTTAGATACACAATCTCCTCTTGCATAAAAGAACACTTTTTTAGATTATCAGCAACTTTTCCTCTTTCAACCTCCATAATACTTGTCTAATATGCTCAAGATGTTCTTCCTTATTCTTTCTGAATATTAGAATATCATCCAAATAAACAATCACAAACTTACCCAAGAATCTTTTCAGAACTTCATTCATCAACCTCATTAAAGTACTAGGTGCATTAGTTAGACCAAAAGGCGTAACCAACCATTCATACAAACCATCTTTTGTCTTGAAAGTAGTCTTCCATTCATCACCTTCTTTGATTCTAATCTGATGATAGCCACTCTTCAAATCAATCTTGGTAAAATACTTTGCTCCACTCAAATAATCCATTATGTCATCCATCCTTCGCATAGGAAACCTATATTTTATTGTTATCTTGTTAATGGCTCTGGAATCAGTACACATTATCCATTCTCCATTCTTTTTAGGTGCTAATACAATAGGTACAACACATGGAATCAATCTTTCTTTGATCAATCCTTTCTACAACAACTCATGCACTTGTCTATTAAGTTCTTCATTCTCTACAGGTGTCAATCTATATGGTGCTTTGTTTGGCAAACTAGCTCCAGGGATCAGATCCATACAATGACTTATACTTCTTACTGGAGGTAAACCATCAAGAATATCATCAGCAATAATTTCTTTATACTCATCCAACAACTTTATAATTTCTTCTAGTACTCAGTCAATACTACCATCTGTCATTCGGTCACCACTGACTAGCACTCGGTTAACACTATTTTTTTGCACTTGGCCTGCATTGACAAAACTTGGTTTTCTTTGAATTATAGCAAAAAAGACTTGATTCTTTTTAATTTCCTTTTGAAATTGTTTCCCATTAACCATGCAAATTTTTATAGTAGTACAATTAACCTCATCCGGACTTTCAATCAAAGGCAACAATGTTTGTTTCTTTCCATTTACCTAAAGAGTATATTGATTCAATCTTCCATCATGTACAACATATCTATCATATTGCCAAGGTCTACCCAACAAAATATGACAACAATCCATGGGCATAATATCACACAAAAATTCATCAAAGTAATGTCCAATTTTGAACTTCACAAGGCATTGCTCACTTACCAATATCTTATGTTCATCTTTGATTCATGAAACATGATAAAGTTTGGGATGTTTCAGCCTCTGCAACTGCAACTTCGTAACCAGCTCTTCTGATTCTAGATTTGTAGAACTTCCACTATTAATGATCACTTTACAACATTTTCTAGCCATCTTACATCTTGTCTTGAAAAGACTTCTCCTTAAAATGGGTTCCTCATCACCTCCCTTATTACATAAGGTTCTTCTCGTCATCAAATTTTCTCTAGCCTCAGGTCCACTTGGTAAACTCTCAATGTCTTCTTGAATCATAGCATTTCTATTATTTTTCCCACCTTTAGAAGATCTACATTCAAAGGATCTATTCCCTTCTTTGCCACATCTAAAACAATTACCATGAAATCCACCTCTAGAATAAGAATTACCTCTTCCTCAGTAAGAATTAGTGCCTCCTTGGTAAGAATTACCACTTTTCCATTTAGTTTTTCCTTTGTCATCATTCTTCCATTCAAATTTACCTTTATCCTGCATAGAACTATCAGATCTGTCACTTTCTCCATAAGATCTACTCTGCCTATCTAGAATCTACCAGCTCTACCTCTTTGTTTTTGTTCATGCTTCTTTGTCAAGATCTCCTTAGCTTTCAAGGCATATTGATATGCTTCTTCTACACTTTCTAGCTTCACAAAACTTATTTCATCTTGTATTCTAGATCTCAATCTATTAATGTACCTTGCAATTTTCTCAACATCATCATCCACATGTCCAGATCTAATGTCTAATCTATAGAATTCCTCGGTATATTCTTTTACAATCATGTCCTTTTGTTTCAAATTTTGCATCTTTCTCAACAAGCTAACTTGGTAATCAACAGGAAGGAATTTGTTCTTTACCTTGTTCACCATCTTTGGCCAAGTTCTGATCTTCTCCTTTCCACTCCTTTGTCTATCAGTTTGCAAGTGCTCCCACCATAGTGATGCATGACCTTTCAGCCTAGTGTCTACAATCTTCACCTTTCTATTATTAGGATTGTTTTCATACTCAAAGAACTTCTCCATATTAGAGATCCAATCCAACACAACATTGGTGTCCAATTTTTCATCATAAGGAACAACTTCTATAGAAAGTTTTGAATTTTCTTAGGACAATACTTGCAACAATCTTTCCTCATCTTGATCTTCTTTAGGTTATGGATTATGGTTTGGTGTTGCTTCTTCATTATCACTTACATCATCAAGATGTGCTCTTCTCCTCTAGGCTATCTCCACAACATCTAGTTTGGCTACAATTTTTTTCAATTGATCCAATACAGCATTATCAACATTATTTCGTCTACCATGAATGATCTTTACAAATTAGGTTCCTACAAGATCGTAACCCTCTGCAAGTTATAGGTCAAATTCAAAAAGTTGTCACCCTACAACCAAATCCAAATCAGGATTCTACACGATCCAATCTCCACAAGGATGAACCTTAAGCTTTGATACCAATTGACGCAGGCAAGAGGATGAATAACTAGGGCCAAAGGCTCATCGAGCTAACCAAACCACCTTGCAAGAGTTAACACAATAGAAACAAACACAAAGAATAGCAACCAAAAGAGGAAGAAGAGTGAATTACTTTTATTGATTCATCAAGAATATCTTCATACATGCCCAACTGTGAGGCCTTCTGAGTTACAACCAATTACATATACATTCACATTCAAAGATCCAACTGCAAATTTGCACTTTCAGTTCTACTCTCTAATCTGCTCTCTCTAAAACTTCTTCTCCCCTAAAAACTTGCCTAAATCTAAGCCTAACTACTCTATATATACTTGCCAAAATGGATTACAGAATATTCTAGAACATATAGAAGCCAAAATTTGGCTCTCAGCAAATATAACTACCCATATCAAAATTAAATGCGAGTAAAGTCAGCCCAAATAGGAACCAGACACAGATTACTCGGCAAAAGAAAGCTTTCCAAAACTGGCACTCAGGATACACTGGGTAACTCAACACATGAATAAATACTCAACATGCACTAAGTGACTCGACACATGAAGAAACACTCAGCATGCACTAAGTAACTTAGCACATGAAAAAACACTCAGCATACACTGAGTAACTCGGTACCTGAAGAATCACTCAACATACACTGGGTAACTCGACACATGAAGAAACACTCGACATGCACTGAGTAACTTGACACATGAAGAAACACTTGACATACACTAGGTAACTTGGCACATGAAGAAACACTTGGCATACACTGAGTAACTTGGCACATGAAGAAACACTCGACATACACTGAGTAACTCAGCACATGAAGAATTACTAGGTGAACAAAATGAGTAGGATAACAAGGCAACCCAGGATGCTCCTACATCACAATCCTCCTTCTTACAACATCCTTTTTATTAGGGGAAACATGTGTGTTATTTTTTCAAAAATCTTCAATCAATGATTTCAAAGCTTCACTAATTTCTTTATCCTTTCGCAGTAGTCTACCGCTAAATGTCCATAAATCATTTTTTGTTGCATCTTCCAATATCTCACGCCTTAGCATGGCTCTCCTTAGATTACCTCTACCAATTTTTTTTTTTTATGCTTGTCTTTCTCATGAGTTGAGCTTTTTTCATTTGGCTACTTACTATTTTCGATGTAAGTACTCATCGTGTGATATTACTATCTTTGGTGCATGATTTAGAACCCACTTTGTCATAAGTACTCATTAGATTCTTTACAATGCTTTTTTCATTTAAATTGTCCATAGTTCTTAGCCCAAGAATCTTCATGATAGGCCTAAATTTCAAATTCCTCATCATTTCAACAAATAATTGGCATTGACTTGTAATATTTAATTCTTCAAAAAACAATTTTCACATATGATTAACTTTTGTTTAACAAGTATGCTTGCTAATCTTGTTAGGCATTGATTTCGAAATGTTAGTATCAATATCAATCAAATATTTTGGTCTTCTAAAATGAATTCTAGAAGGTGTTATAATCTCTTCCATTCCCTCATCATTTTGAATATCAATATAAGGTTGAGTGTATTGCGTACCTTGAACCAAAGATGATGTGCCTTGGCAATAAGATGCAAGAGATGGAATATCACCTACTTGATGTGTTGATGTTGTATCTTCAACATGATAGGATGGAGTGTGTACATTGTCGGATCTACAAATTATTGTCTTTTCAACATGAGAGGATGATATGACTCCAACATTGGAAGATGGTGTAGCTTCACAATTCAATTGTCTTCCTCAACATAACAATCTCATTCTTTCTCTTTTTCTTTCCAATTCTTCCTCTTTGTTTCTTTGTATTGGTGGTTCTTGATCCTCTTCGAAAGTCAATTCTTCATTATTGCTTTGCAATTTCCTTTGTTCACATAGTAGTTTCATTTTATCTCTTTTAATTGCCAAATCTCTCTCCCTATCTTCATTTGTTTGAGTTTTTGGCTTCTTCCTTGGCATGATGATGATTTCTACATGTCAAATTATTCAAACATCTAAATTACTTACAATGTGTTAATTACAAATTATTTGAATACATATAAAAATTATAATTATTTGAATGAATACACAATATATATCAAACAACTTGTCAAATTTCTAACCATTTCAAAATAACATTTCATTCAAACATAAATTTTTTAATGAATTCACTATATATTAAACAAATGTCATATTATAATCAAATTTGTATCTATATATCAACAAATAATATTTAAAATGGATTGCACTAACCTTTTCTATACAAAGAATATTCAAAAAAGTCTTCAAATCACGTATCCAATGATTGAATTTGGTGTTTGCTAGCTTCAAAAAGTCTTGAAATAGTGTTTGCTATGTTGAAACCCATGATTTTTGTCAAAATAATAGAAAGTACAATAGACCAAAAGTAGAGAATGGATGAAATGGGCCCCAAAGTTTATTTTTGACCATTTTTGAGTGATTTCATATAGTGCATATGCACTATGTCAAAACACATCACTCTCTATCCTCCCCACTCTTCTCTCCTCTCCCATCCTCTACTCTCTCTCTCCCACCCCCTACTCTCTCTCACACTCTCCCATCCTTTCACTTTGTCTCTCCCATCTCATACTCTCTCTCTGCCACCCCTTACTCTCTCACACTCACACTCTCTCCCATCCCTTTCTCTCTTTCATAGACACACACACTCCCATCCCCCCTCTCTCTTCTCTCCCATCCCCTACTCTCTAGATCTGTCACACACACTCCCATCCCCCTCTCTCTATCTCCTTCTCCCTACTCTCTCTCATACTCTCTCCCATCCCCTATTCTCTCACACACACTCCCCCATCTCCTACTCTCACTCTCTCTCTCTCTCTCTCTCTCTCTCTCTCTCTCTCCCATCCCATTCTCTCTCTCTATCACCTCCTACTCTCTCTCACATTTTCTCCCATCCCCTACTCTCTCTTACAAACACTCCCATCCCCCTCTCTCTCCCTCTCCCACCACCTAGTCTCTCTCTCCCATCCGCTACTCTCTCTCTCTCTCTCTCTCTCTCTCTCTCGCTTTTAGGCTACTCTCTCTCTCCCCTCTCCCATCCCCTAAACTCTCTCTTTTATAGATACACACTTCCATCTTCCTCTCTCTCTCCCCTCCCATCCCTTACTCTCTAGATCTCTCACACACACTCCCATCTCCCCTCTCTCTCCCTCTCTCCCACTCCCTCTCCCACTGCCTACTATCTCTCTCTCTCTCTCCCTCTCTACTCTCTCTCCCCATCCCCTACTCTTACTCTCTCTCTCTGCCATCCCCAAATCTCTCTCACACTCTCTCCCATCCTTTCACTATGTCTCTCCCATCATGTACTCTCTCTTCCATTGCCTACTCTCTCTCACTCTCTCCCATCCTTTCACTTTGTCTCTCCCATCCTTTCACTCTATCTCTCCCATCTCGTACTCTCTCTCTGCCACCCCTAATCTCTCTCACACTCTCACACTCTCTCCCATTCCCTACTCTCTCTCTCTTTCATAGACACACACACACTCGCATCCCCCCTCTCTCTCTTCTCTCCCATCCCCTACTCTCTAGATCTGTCACACACACTCCCATCCCTCTCTCTTTATCTCCCTCTCCCTACTCTCTCCCACACTCTCTCCCATCCCCTACTCTCTCACACACTCTGTACCATCCTTTACTCTCACTCTCTCCCTCTCCCACCACCTACTCTCTATCCTCCATCCCCTACTCTCTCTCCCTTCTCCCATCCCCTACTCTCTCTCTTTCATAGACACACACACTCTTATCCCCCCACTCTCTTCTCTCCCATCCCCTACTCACTATATCTGTCACACACACTCCCATCCCCCTATCTCTCTCCCTCTCCCTCTTCCACTCCCTCTCCTACTACCTACTATCTCTCTCTCCCATCCCCTACTCTCTCTCATACTCTCCCATCCCCTACTTGCACTCTCTCTCCCATCCCTTATGAGCTCTCTCTGCCATTACCTACTCTCTCTCTCACTCTCACACTCTCTCTCATACCCTACTCTCTCTCTTACACATATTCCCATTCCCCCTCTCTCTCCCCCTCTCCCACCATCTACTCTCTCTTCCCTCTCTATTTCATAGACACACACACTCCCATCCCCCCCTCTCTCTCTTCTCCCATCCCCTACTCTCTAGATTTGTCACACACACTCCCATCCCCCCTCTCTCTCCCTCTCCCACTCCCTCTTACACTACCTACTATCTCTCTCCCTCTCTACTTTCTCTCTCCCATCCCCTACTCTCTCTCTCTCTCACTCTCTCCCATCCCCTACTCTCTCTCTCTCTCTCTCTCTCTCTCTCTCTCTCTCTCTCTCTCTCTCTCTCTCTCTCTCTCCCTCCCTCCCTCCCTCCCTTCCTCCCTCCCTCCCCTATCCTGTATGAGCTCTCTCTGCCACCCCCTACTCTCTCTCAAACTCTCACACTCTGTCCCATCCCCTATTCTATCTCTCTTACACACATTCTCATTCCCCCCCTCTCTCTCTCGCACTCCCTCTCCCACCACCTACTCTCTTCATCCCCTACTTTGTCTCTCTTACACACTCCCATTCCCCCCTTCTCTCCCTCCCACTCCCTCTCCCACTACCCACTATCTCTCTCTCTCTCTCACTCTCTCCCTCTCTACTCTCTCTCTCACATCCCCTATTCTCACTCTCTGTATCACCCCTACTCTCTCTCACACTCTCACACTCTTTCCCATCCCCTACTTTCTCTCTTACACACACTCCCATCCCCCTCTCCTATTGCCTACTCTCTTTCTCTCCCATCCCCTACTCTCTCTATCTCTCTTCCCTCTCCCATTCCCTACTCTCTCTCTTTCACACACACACCCATCCCCTCTCTCTCCTCTCCCATCCCCTACTTTTTCTCTCACTCGCTCTCCCTCTCCCACCACCTACTCTCACTCTCTCTCACTCTCACTCTCTCCATCTCTACTCTCTCTGCTACCTCCTACTCTCTCTTACATTTTCACACTCTCTCCTATCCCCTACTCTCTCTCTCTCTCTCTCTCTCTTACACACATTTCTATCCCCCCTCTCTCTCCCTCTCCCATTCCCTACTCTCTCTCTTTCACACACATGCACTCCCATCCTCCTCTCTCTTGTTCTCCCTCTCCCACTCTGTCTCCCACTACCTACTCTCTCTCTCTCTCTCCCCCATCCTCTACTCTCAATCTCTCTCTCCCACCCTATACCCTCTCTCTACCACCCCTATTCTCTCTCACACTTTCTCTCTCTCCCATCCCCTACTTTCAATCTCTCTCCCCCATTCCATACTCTCTCTTTGCCACACCCACTCTCTCTCACACTTCCTCTCTCTCCCATCTTGTACTCTCTTTTCCACCCCTACTCTCTCTCACACTTCCTCTCTCTCCCATCTTGTACTCTCTTTGCCACCCCTACTCTTTCTCACTTCCTCTCTCCCATCTCATACTCTCTCTGCCACCCCTACTCTTTCTCACTTCCTCTCTCTCCCATCCCCTACTTTCTCTCTATCTCCCTCTCTCTCTCACATACACACATAGCCATTCCACCCACCCTGCTCTCTCTTGTTCTTGCTTTGCATCTTCTATGCATTATTTAGGTCTCAATAGTGCATGTGCACTATAGTGCACACGCATTATTGAGACTGAAATTCAAATACTTTGAATAGTCCATGCACGCTATAGTGTGTGTGCGCTATAAGGCCTACGTTCTATTGAAAGCTTTCCATTAAAACCAAGCCTAAGGTTTTGCCTTGGAGATCCAATCCAAAGGTTTGGAGTTTATAAACAGGTCTAAGACCTATTTTCTAGCAAACATACAAAAAATGATTGATTTTTATTGTGTGTTCTCCTTCAAGATTCCTCATGGTTGGGCATCGATAAGATCAGGTTACATGACATTGTAGGTCTTTGTGCTAGCTATATAACCATATAATTTATTTTTAATTTGAACTATTTCAAGCCTATCATCTATAATTTCTTTTGAATTTATGTTCATTTTTTTTCAAAAACCACCATGTACTAATTGGGCTATAGATTTTAGCTTGTTCATTGAATTTTGCAACAACTTGATTTTTTAGAAACTAGACTCCATTCTATACACTTTGAAAAAAAAGTTTTGATTTTAGATTAGTTTTCAATTATTTCTAGAGGGAGCACACAAATATTTCACTTTTTTGGGATGTGTCCAGTTAAAAAATTCATTAAAAAAAATACACATTATAAAATTACTCAAAATGTTTGGGATAAACTATATAGTGTTAAGTAACTTTTGACTAGAGCGATTAAAGAATTTTAAAAAAATTGTTAAAATTTTAGGAGGGCCACACTTTCTACTATGTTATGTTTTTTTTGAATAAACAGTACCACTTTTTGTGGCCCCCTTCTAGTAGTTTAGAAACTAGATTAAAAGGACTACGACTTTTATTTTTGTCATATTTTAAAATTTTGAGCGTAACTATCTTCAAATTCTTGTTGAATTATAGAAATTACTAATTTCAAGAAAAAGGTGTCCACTTATACACCCCTTTTGGCACAACAACTTGGTGCACTTACCCTACCATCTAATTTGGTCTTCAAATTAGTCTCCACCATCTTCTTCACATTTTTTTCATTAACTAGGTTTCTTCCCTCATTTCATAAACCAATTAACATATGTATCATATCATTATCAATCATGACAGGTACATCTCTAACCCAAAACATTCCTTTGTGAATGTGACTCAAAATGATTCTACTCTATTCATGGTTGTCAAAATCCATATATAACATATGGTTTATTATTTCAACAACAAGTCTCCTTAGCACACTAGGTCTAGGTCCTTATGAATGTCATTGTCTCCAATGCTCTCAAATTTGCAGTCAATGTATGACCTAATATCCTCTATATGAAGAACATTCTGCAATAACACTCCTAAGGGATCACCAACTTGAGATATGAATGGGTACTTCTTAAACACATATCTGAGCAGCCTCCGACTAACATTACTGATAGTAGGATTCTCCATTTTAGTTGATTCAAATACTTTAAAAACTTTACAAAATACCTGAAATTCATGAAACTACATCTTTTTCACTTTGCACTATGAACGCTTGAAATTTGCTTTTAATTTTTTTCAAATCACTCTAAATTTCTCTTAATTCTTCACACAATCAAATGATACTCAAAATCATGTTCACATCCTTTAAATCCTTCAAATCAAACTTTGCATTAATTGTGCATCTACCAAAATTCATGAAATTGTTATTCTTTAAACTATAAATTTGTTTGACTTCATTCTCCTTCATTTGATTACCAAATGACTCGCGCTCTTGACCAAATTTTCATTACAACCTTTACTACCTCATGTTGACTTCACTACTCTCAATTTAACTTCTAACTTCTATTCCATCTTTCTAATAATTTGTCTTTTTATAAAAAGTGTTTTGTTCAAATAAGTTGAATTGCACACTATGGCTAATTTCATTCTTTCTTTAGGTGCATCAAAAAATTATTCTTTTAAAACTGTATGTGAACTTTCTAGATCATTTTTTCTCACAAATATTTCCTTGAGTTCTTCAACATAGTCTTTAAGTACTTCCTTCTGACTTTTAGTGCTACCATTATCATTTCTTCTATCATTTATGTTATTGTTCCTTCTATAGTTAGGGTTTTTGTTGAAAAATTTTCTATCAATTCTACAAAATATTATTGTGTCCAAAGTTCTTGCATAACCAACATATAGGTATGTTCCTTCTTTTATTGGTTCCATTTTGATTATCTAGTGCTTTGCATATCCTTGCTGCTAGAAATGCTAATGGAAAAGTAAGTTCTAAGAGGGAGGGGGGGTGGGGGGTTCAACACTTTAAAACTTTAACCTTAAAAATAATTCACCATACATCCATCTCATAACTTTCCATGTAAACTAAAATAACTAACCATACATCACATCCATAGAATAAAGTAAATCAACACATAAGATTTGGTTTCCTAGAAACCCTCTAAGGAGGAGGTAAAACTAGGGTGGGGATGGCACCCAAAAATCTTCACTACTATAGTTGTAAAGTGTTACCAATTATGGCTACAAAGTTTAGATCATAAATTATTGTCTACCATGTGAGGGGTCTACCCTATTAAAGGCTTACAAGACTATTAGGTCTCACCTTGATTAAAGGATTTCAAACTCACAATTAAGTAAGCACTCTATTAAGAGATTTACAATAGCCTATTAGGACTACTATGTTAAGAGATTTACTCTGTATCACTTGTTAGAATGATTCAACACCTGATCTTTGGTTAGCACCTTTCTACTTGATGTTAGATCTCCTCTTAGTTGGTTGTTTCTTGATCCTTCTAATAAGATCTATCCTTTCTAAACCTCTCATTTCTTGTCTATGTTCCTCTTAGATTGATTCTACTTTGCATAACTCTGTCATAGCCACCATGAATTCCTTCTAAACTCTTAGCATTTTTCTCTTCATGAATAGATAAAATTCTTAGGGTTTACCTTTCTTAAATATGCATTAGTGGAGATGGATTACGTTAGAATCAATGATTGTGATTGATCCTTATTGCCACCTAATGCTTCCCTTAATCTGATTGGTTGAATTCATTGCATAGGGATGCATAATATGACTCCATACTTATCTCTTATAATCATAAATTCATGATTATTCCAACCAAAAATGGTTTACATAGAATTTTGTGCCATAAAAAACATCTATGCCAAAAACTATTCACTCGACATCAATAGGCTCTGATGCTCAACCTTCATTGTGCTCTAAATATCATTACTTGGTTCATGTATAATTCAAAACTTACTACTATTTGGCACCTAAATCACTCAATATGCATAGACTACTCAACACTTGAGTGACTCAGTACATACTATCTGCTCAACATTGACTATTCATATTTTTTGACATGCTTTGTCTGGAGGCTTATGATATGCATGCTTTGATCACTCTACTTGCATTGATTTCTTGGCTCACTCTGATCACTCAACATGCACTATTCTTTTCTAAACAATGACTCAGTGTTTTGTCACTACAATTTCAAAACCAAAGTGAGATCAACAATCTCCCCCTTTGACATGAGTGGCAAAAATAGTTTGTCATGGCATACACATTCCTTCATGCATAAGTTAGACAATGTCTCTTCTTTGTTTAGCTCCAATAAAAAAGCTTTAAAATTTGCAAAATTTGCAAAAATCAATCATTACCTCAACATGTTACTCCCCCTGAGTAAATACTTAATGTCTTTGTTGTGACTCCCCCTAAGTAGATATCT